>OY757920.1:70866642-71029142 GCA_963585895.1 Sepioteuthis lessoniana | reverse complement strand
TGTGGCAAATAGAACAATTAGTGTTAGAGAGCAATACTTGAAACCACTTAATTGTGTCCAAACAAATGAGCTTTGGTTCATTTAAAAAATGTTACTTACAAACTATTCACTCAAAAATCATATAATATATGTATAAACAGAATTTAACATTAAATAAACATCAATGGTTTATATACCATTAAATGAAATAACCTAAAATAACCTAAACCAGGCAAAATTTTGACTCATTCAAGTACTTACAAAGTTGAGCTTTGTCTGATGCAGTGCGGAATATACAGTGCATCCAATGAGAATTGAACTTACTATATTTCTAATATTTAGTCTGGCACAAAGCCAGAAGTGAGAAGTACATAAAGAGACTTGTAGTAGTACTATTGTAAAAAAAAGTAAGGTTGGCAACCATAAATGAGGGTGACTCAAAGGTTCCTTTTTCAATAGCTACTACACCAAAGTGTTGGGGAGGGTGCTACTCCTTTCCCTGGATTGCTCCACTTTAACCTTGATACATACCTTATAATGCTGCATGTTAAGCAAGGTGGCATCAAGTACCATTTTTTGAGTCTTTGGTATGACTCAACCTGTCATGCAGGCATCAGGTTACTTACAGTACCTCTTGTTCCTAAATGGTTACTCATCTCAGAAATGAAGTTTTGAATAGTTTGACCAGATTAGTCTTAGTTGAAATTAACTTTAATTTATATCATAATAATTCAGTTTTTACATCTATATGTAATATTTGGTAAGATGATGTGACCAAGTGGTTAAAAAAAACTATATGTAATATAGTGGCACTAATGTTATCAGGTTTGGCAGATGTGTAACGTAATAACCTGGAAATGATTCTGATGTTGTCAGATGTAGGGTGATAAAATGCAGGTGTCATCAAAAAAATCTAGCAGAGTTGTAGGAAAAACAAAAAGGAAATTTACTAAGCTTTTTGCTTAGATGTGGCACAAGGCCATATGAAAGGGGCACCCAATGAGACTCGAACTCACTCGCGTAGGTTTGCTAGTCGAGCTTGCTAACCATTACACCACCAGAGGTGCCTGTAGGAAAAACAAAATGTCTTGTACCAGAAACCATGAACTGCAAAATATCTTATCCAAGTTTCTACAAAGCCTGGTTCATGTTGGTGTAACTGTATATTAATCATATTCCTTCATATGCAAATTACATAGACCACTGTCTAATATCATTACTGATATTTCAACACTTTTTTAAAATTTAAATAAGTTTTTATACTTCTGTTTATTTGAAGTAAATTCAGGCCTAACATGCTGAGAAGAGAGACTGATACAAACAGGAAGAATAAATAGCAAAAATGGGACATCATAAGATTTTTATTAATGTGACAGCATTAAAATGCTTTTTATTTGTAATTAAAGTAATTAGAAGAAGTCAGTTTAGCTCATTTACCTTACCTTTCTTGGATAAGCAGATTTGATACAAGATCATTTTTAAAGCAGATGGACAATACCAAAAATAGCTTAGGTTTACTTTTGGGAGTACCTAAAGCATCAGACAATGAACATGACCCTAACCCTTTTATATTAGTGAAGCAGATGCTGCCTGAGGGGATTGTTCCCTGAAGCTAAGCTTATAAATCAATTTTACCCAGCTGGTGCCAAAATGAAGAGAGGTAAGACAAGAATCAGAAAGGAGGTTAGAGAATGAGATGGATAAAAAAATTAAAGAATAAATAGAAAAAATATATATTATAATAATCCAATTTTTGCATGTATGTTACTGTAATACAGCTAAAATGGTACATCATATGAAAGTATTTGTTGTGAGATTACAGATCTGTGCCCAGATCTCGTCATAGGCCTTTGTTAGATTGTATGAAAAACTAGCAGTTTCCCATACAGTTGGTCAACCTGTCTTCATAACTCCAATGTTTGTATATACCCAACCCCCTCAACCATGGGTCAACTTTTGAAGGAAGTACGACTGGTGGGAATTCAGAGTTTCCTATCTCCTAGACTGATTACTGTACCAAGGCTAAAGAACCCAGTCTGCCCCTCTATTTGCCTGTAACTGGGGGAGAGCAGAGTAAAATACAAACAGTTCTATCCATGATTTGAATTTGGGTAACCAATTCAGTTTCCAACAACAATGACCATTACTCTAAATGTGCCTCACATGACTGCAATGTTATCCAAACGAATGGCAAAGCATTAATATTACTATTGGAGTTGCCAGAACAAAGTAGAACACAGTATGATACAACTTAAGGGATTCCAGCTCTTGGTTTTGAATTCTTAGTTTTCTGAGCAGGACCAAGGCTAAAGAACTCAATCTGTCCAGCCATTTCCCTTATTTAACTATTTTTTTAATTTTTTGAATGATTGGATATAGATTTATTTGTACTTAAACTAAACAAATATTACAACATAATGTATGAGCAGTTGGGTTGGTTCAACAAAAAACATTCATAGTTGGTTGGTCAGTTTTACAGCATGTCAGCCCTTGTTGGGTTATTTTACATCAAATTTAGTCCTTCAGTATTAAAAATTAGTTAAAGTTAAGAATAGAAAAAAATATTATTGTAAATATGAATATAGATAAAAATAAAGAATATTGAAGACATCATTTCATACTTGGTTGCAATAATGATATTTTTAAGAAGTTCATATATCAATAAAGTTCTTTATCATTTTGAATAGTATAAATATAAAAAGTAAAAGTAAAGTTGGCGACCATAGTCGAGGGTGACCCGAAGGCTCCCTTTTCGATAGCTACTACACCAAGGTGTCGGGGAGGACGCTACTCCTTCCCAGGATTGCTCTACTTTACCCTTGATCCATACATTATAATGCTGAGTGTTAAGCAAGGAGGCATCAAGTACCATTTTTTGAGTCTTTGGTATGACTCGACCTGGGATTGAACCCAGGTCTCCCAGCCCATTGGCGAACACTCTAACTGCTAGGCCAATGTCCAGTACAAAATATATATACAAAGTATAAATATAAATAGAGTTAAAAATATATTTGATATATTTAAAGATTCATATATATATATTTATAAGTATATACATATCTGTATGGATATGTATATACTTTATATACTAATAACTCTGATCTCTCTTATAAAAAAACAAGATTTCTTCCAAGCAGTGACTGTGTCACTACTACTGTATGGATGTACCACATGGGCACTAATGAAACAAAGGGGGAAAAAAATTTAGAAGGGAACTACACACAGATTCTACATGCTGTTTTGAACAAATCCTGGAAGCAACACCCCACAAAACAGCAGCTGTAAGGCTACTTACCTCCCATCTCTCAAACTATCCAAGTAAGATGACCAAAATATGCTAGGCACAGCTGGAGAAGTAAAGAAGAAATCATAAACAACATTCTCTTATGGACTTCTACACATGGACGCACCAGTGTTAGCTGACCAGCAAGGATTTATATACATCAGCTTTGTGCAGACACTGGATGCAGTCAAGAGGACCTGTCAGAAGTAATGGACAATTGGAACAGATGTCAAGAGAGAGTTAGATAATTTTGTGCAATTAGCAAAACTTGATGATGATAATGATAAAGATATACATATAGATATAAAAGTATTTTCGAGGTATGGCTTAGTTGCTTGATTTTATGGTATGTCAACCCTTGTCGAGTTATTTAATGATGTAGTCATTCTTTCTTTTTTGCAAGCAATTATATGGTTTCAAATTATCATCATCGTCATCATCAAGATATGCTGACAGCATAGATTTTCTTGACTCTCTCTCACCATCCGCCTCTATCAGCCAACACTTCAGGAATTTGTTTTCAAATAACTAATGATAATTAATATTTTTAAGCACTATTCTTAATACAATAATTTGTACATGGTTTCAAGTATTCCTGTCAAATACTAATAATTCATAAACAACTGGACAGTTTTGAGTAGTTTCTTGTTTAATAATACAGCCCAGTCGGCTAGGGCTGTAGAATACACCAACTGCTTCTCTGCAGAGGGGTAAGACCCTCCCCCCAACAAGTGTCCTAGATATGATATTAAACAACCTGATGGTTAGGCTCCAGTAATACTGGAGCTTTGGGGAATGCAGAATACCCCTTCATTGCCATCAGTCTCAGGTCCATTCCGATGTCACCTGATAGGGTCCTATCAATGGGTCAAATAGAACTGTTTGACATTTAAACTAAGCGCAAACAAATGACTTATGCTAAATTGAATTGTTAGGAATAGAACTGTTTGATCATCTGAGTGTATACAAATGACCGATGTTTAACTGAATTGTAAGTGATACATAACAATACTTGGAACCATTTCACTGTGTACAAACAAATGATTAATATTTAATGGAATTATAAATATTAGATAGCAATAATTGAAACTATTTGACTGTGTAAAAACAATAACCATACTAGTGTGCAAACAAATAAGTTCTAACTCATTCAAAATTAAATAACAGACAAACTAATCTCTTACATATCATGCATGTAAACAAATGATTAATAGTAAAGAGAATTATTCATATTAGATAGCAATACTTGAAACCATTTAACTATGTGCAAAAAAAATGAGCTCAGGCTCATTTTAAAATGTTATCGACAAAATGTGTTTACAAACCATATATATTTAATATACATGTGTAAACATTATTTGGCATTAAATAACCTACAGTGGTTGATAAGCCATAAAACCAAACCAAACCTACTTGAAACCATTTAACTGTAAACAAAAAATAAGCTTACAATCATTTTAGAAATGTTATCAAGTAAAGATTTACAAATTATACATATTCAATACATATATGTATAAACATTTTTTCTCTCCTTTTTTATTAAAACGCATGTACTCTGTTTTGTCTGCATTGATATGGAGGCCAATGCCACATGCTGCCTATTTCAGACCATGTAGCAGGGATTCAGTTTGGGTAAGTGTATTTGCCAGAAGCGCTATGTCATCTGCATAGTCTGTGTCTGTAATAGTTTGTACGGGGAATCATCTGCTTCTTACCTCTTTTAGAATAAAACCATATTCTTTCATTAGATCTATCGACAGTCGAAGAATGTAGTCTAGGTAGATTATGACAGATATGGGGCAAAAGTATCCCCTTGCTGAGCACCAGCAACAATGTCAAAGAAATCTGTCTCCATCTGGTGAGCAAACTTTTACTTTTGTGTTTTTATTGAGCATTATTATGGCTGCAACAGTTTCTTTGAGGAGTATTTGTTCCATCTTCCCCAGGGTATGGAGTCAAATGCCTTGGAGAAAACTACAAATACAAGTGTTGCTTCAAGGTTTTTTGCACAAACTCCTTCTAAGATTCGACAGATTTTTAGAATCTATGATGTTGTGGATCAGTTTCTCTGAAAACCATTTTGATTCTTCCTAAGAATTTTTTCAGTTTCTGGTTCAATGCGGTTGAGTATTATAAATCTTAGCCACTTTGGAAGTATGAGTTATACCCCAGTAGTTCTTGGCTATTGCAAGGTAATTTCTGGGGTAAAGGGAGAATGCAACCTTTTGTCTATCTCTCTGTTGTGTTCTGAAGTATATGTAATTATCTGAAATTAGTGGATAAGTTCACCTACCTCAGAAGTAGCATCTCATCTACTGAAAATTACATCAGTATGTGAATAGTGAAGACATAGACTGCTATCAATAGGCTGTCAATCATATGGAAGTCAAACCTATCCAATAAAATAAAACACAATTTTTTCCAAGCAGCAGTCATATCAATTCTACTATATAGATGCACCACATGGACACTGACAAAGCCTATTGAGAAAAGCTAGATGAGAATTGCTCAAGAATGCTACCAGTCATATCGAACAAATCTTAGACCCAACATCCCACAAAGCAGCAGCTGTACGGCCACCTACCTCCCATCTCTAAAACTATCAAAATAAGATGGACAAGACATGTGGGACACTGCTGGAGAAGCAAGAACAAACTCATAAGTGATATTCTCCCATAGACCCCTTCACACAGGCATGCAACTGTTGGATGACCTCCAAGAACTTATCTACAACAGCTCTATATGGACACAGGATGCACTCTAGAGGACCTGCTGGAAGCAATGGATGATAAAGACAAATGATGAGAGAGAGTCAAGGAAATCCATGCTAGCAGCACAACGTGATGATGATGATGATGTATAAACAGGATTTGGCATTAATTACCTACAATGGTTGATATGCCATAAAACCCTACCAGACCAAAAACTATTTAATTATGATAATTTTTAGCACAGTTGTATGGATTCCTGCTTATATTTTTGAGTGCCATTCTATTTCTCTTATGAATGATAGTAGGTTATCAACCTCAACATTTCCAAACATGCAGTTCAAGTTATGAAATCATTGTCTGGTGAGTGCAAGATCACCCCACTCAATCAGAACATATGAAAGAAAGAAAGAAAGAAATCAAACTAGAGAATGTCAACTATGTCATGAACTCTTATGAGAAGAGGAGTGGAAATTTTCTAATTAATATCTCGAACATTGTATCTTCTCAGATTCCAAAACGCAAAGTGTAATAATCATACAAGAAAATTTGGATAAAATCCTCCTAGGCATCACTGAGTCAAATAAATCCACACATACACCTTCATAATTGGAATTTACTCTGCTTTGCTTAGTTTAACTCATGGGCTTTAGATTGTTTATAATACCTGCTGTTCTTAAGTGGTCACTCATCTAAGTATTGAGCTAGCTCATCTATGCTTAACTTAGGTGATTGATCAAGAATTGGAGCCTTAACTGTAACTTGACTGAAAGACTTTTTGAAAATATCAAGCATAGTTTAGATTTGCCACAAGGTTGGAAGTATAAGGCACCTTGTGTGGCTCAAACTCACTGCTCAGGAGTAATTTACTAAGCTTAGCTTTGTTTGGTCCAAGGACAGAAATATGCAGCACTTAATATTCACTTGCGGAGGTCTACCACCCTAACTTCCTAAACCTTACACCATGTGAGGTGCCCAAAAAAGTAAGCTTAACTGAGAATTGGCACAAGACCACAAGTATAGGAAATTTGGTGAGGATCAATCACACAACTCATTAGTAACTGATCCGCAAGACAAATTTGTTAACCATTACACTATGACAAGGTACCCGGCCTTCATACTTGTAATCATTTTCAAAGCATTGCTTAGTTCGGTTCAAGGCTAGAAATACAGAGAACCCAGTGAGAGTCAAACTCATTAGCAATGGTCTACTAGCCTAGTTAGCCAACTATTACACTACATAATGCCCCCACCTTAATATTTGTCTTTTACTAAGCTAAGCCTAGTTTAACTTGAAGCTAGAAATATGGCGCACCCTGTGAGAATCAAACTCACAAGCAATGCTCTACTAGCTTAGCTGGCTAACCGTTAAACCACATGAATGCCCCACCTTCATATATGTACTAAGCTTAGTAATTTATAAAAAAAACAAACTAGACAACTTGGCAACATACCTATTATCCTTAAAAATGGCAAGATTCCAGCTTGGTCCCAAATTTCTATTTTAAATATTCCTCCAGGACAACTTTAAATTAACACTTGTGATATAACCAGTCTTAGTGTGAGAAAAAGATTGCATTTCAGACTTATATAAAGAGATAAAGTTTTAAATTTAGAACACAATTCTTTTTTTTTCTTTTTTCTTTTTTTGAAAGCATTCCAAATCTTTTTTTTAAACTAAAGAATCTATTCCATCAAATACTAATTAATCCCCTTCATTTACTTAAGATGAAATAAAAAGGAGTAAGTAAATAAAAAGAAAATAAATTGGCTGTCCATTTTCTTTATTGATTTATTAACCAGTATTTCATTTTATTCTTGGTACTTTTTGTTTTATTGAAACACAGCAGCTGCTTTTGGACCTATGATCACAACTAGTTTTTGAATTTACAGGGACCCAAAGTGGAATTTGATTTCCACCCTTCCATTACTGTAAACAATATTGATCATTGTCAATGTTTCATCATTCACTCACCTACTGTAAAAAAAAAAAGCAAAACCCTAAGCTTTTATTGTGAATATACTATCATCATTATCATCATCAAGGTGTGCTGGTGGCCCAGATTTCATTTACTCTCTCTCACCATCCATCTCTTTCAGTCATCACACTTAACACATCCTCTGGATAGCATTCAGTGTCCACACAGAGCTGATGAATGTCAGTTTTTGCTAGTCGGCCAACACTGGTGTGTCCATGTATAAAAGTCTACTGGAGAACATTACTTATGAGCTCATCCTTACTTCTCCAGAAGTGTCCAGCATGTCTTGTTCATCTTACATGGATGGTTGGTGTGATAGGAGCTGAGTAGCCATACAGCAGCTGTTTTTAAGGGTACTGCTTTCAGGATTTATTCAAAACAGCATGCAGCATCCTTGTGTAGTTCCCATCTAGTATTTTCTAAAAATGCTGTGTTAAAGTCTAAGTGGTGCAGCCATACAATAGTATTGACATGGCTACAGTTTGAAAGGACTATATGGAAATTTAAAATTAAACAAGTTTGTAAAATTATATTCATATATTAATAAAATTAAACAAGCCGCTATAATAAATCACAAAAAACAAACCAAGTACACTTGTGATGATGGTGGAGGACTCTGGTGGTCACAGGACCCTAAATAAACCTCTTATATCACTTGGGCCAGCTCTGATCATTAAGTAGATTTTATTTTCGTGCCTTTTGAAGGGTCATAAAGAAGCTGCTCCAGACAAGATTTGAATTCACACTACATATTCTTTGGGACACCTCGTTAACATGGACAGCACTTTATCAATTTGACCACAAAGATACATCCACCAGAAAAATTCAAATTTAGTCTTATAGCTACATTCTTCCTTATGTGAATTTTATTAGACTATATAATTTGTTTATGTCTAGCATTAGTAAATGTAATGGTCTTGTTTTTTGTTTATTGCTGTAGACATCTTATGGAGCTAAGGGCTTCAACCATAATATGCCAGCGATGTTACTACAGTTTCAGAAGCAAATAGGTTTTTATAAGGTAACCTTGCAAGCACCACACATAACATTTTTCTTTATTTTTAGGGGGTTTTTTTTACCAATAGCTGGAAAGAGAGTAGTGGATGTATGGATGGTTTGTGAGATGGGAGGCAAGTGGCTATATAGCTGCTGTTTTTAAGCGTGCTGCTTCCAGGATTTGTTCAAAACAACATGCAGCATCTTTGTATAAGTTCCCATCGAGTATTTTCTAAAAATGCTTTATTAAAATCCCGATGGTGCAGCCATACAATAGTACTGACGAGGCTACTGTTTGAAAGAACCATATGGAAATTTGGTCTCTGATATGGGTATTTCAAGGTTTTAAATCCAGAATTGTTTTTTCTCTAAGACTACTTGCCAACCAAGAGTAGAAATCTCAGTTTGTCTTACCCATAACTGAAGGGATGAAGAAATAATTTCGTGCCTTTCTGAAGGGTATAAGTGTCATTTGAACACAAACTGTCTAAAGCTGGAATTAATGATTTATGAGTTCAAACAAGGCCATAATGTCAAGGAAGCAACCAAAAACATTTGTTGTGTGAAAGGTGAAGGTTCAGCTAATCACAGTACAGTAACCAGATGGTTGAAGAAATTTTACTTGGTTGGTTGGTTTTATAGCATATCAACCATTTGGGGATTTTTAATGCCAAATCTTATTTTTACATAGATATCAAATATATGATTTGTAAATACATTTCATAGAGTTAAATGATCCAACAGTTCTATTTCTTACAATTCAATTTAATATAAGTTAACAAAGTTAAATGGTTCATAGCATTGCTATGTATAACTAACAATTCAATTAAACATCAGTCATTTGTTTACACAGTTAAATGATTGAACAGTTCTATTTCTAACTATTCAATTTAGCATAAGTCATTTGTTTGCACTTAGTTTAAATGTCAAACAGTTCTACTTGACCAATTGGTTGGACCCTATCAGGTGCTACCACTCTGGGCCAGAATGAAGCTGGGAGTAATGGCAATTAACGGGTACTCTGCATTTCCCAAAGCTCCAGCATTACTGGAACCTCACCATCAGATTGTTTAATGTCATAACCAGGACACTCATTGGGGGGGGGGGTCTTACCCCTCTGCAGAGATACAGTCAGTGTATTCTACAGCCCCAGCTGACTGGGCTAAATTTTACTAGGGTTGCAAGAACATTGATGATCAGGCAAGTTCAGTTAGGCCTAAAATTGTAGATTTCAAGATCATTCAATTTAGTATAAGTTAACAAAGTTAAATGGTTCCTAGCATGCTTCAAGCCACAGAGGCAAATCTGATGATTAGCTCTCAGAGAGATTAAGGTGAGATTGGCATCTCACAGTCCAATGTGGTTCATCACCTTCATGACTTCAGTAAAAGCATCTGGACCTGCCAAATTGTACCTCACATTATCAAAAATATTGCAAAACTTTTTCTCATTCTTGTATTAAAGAAACAAATCTTACTGTTGTTTTTTAAGCTTAACACCAGAATATGCAAAAAATGAGTAACTTCTCTCATCTCAAATCTTGAAGAGTTAATGATCATTTAATATCCAATATTCTTTAGTACTTATCCTCTTACATCATTATTAAAAAAAATTATGAGTAGTTTGCAGCAGATATACCTCCCACATTTTAAACTGTCACCTCTGTAGTTTGACCAGTTGCAATGGTAGTGTCATCTATATAATATCTTAACAATTTTTTTAGTTATGATCAATTACAATTATACTTTAGATTGGTGTACACTATCCATTTGCTTTTGAAAGTTTTTTTTTAAGATTGGTAACACCAGAATGATGCAGTTCTTGATAGAAAATGGAAACTGCTATTGGTTAAATATTCACTCTGAAAGAAAATGGTGAAACATTTGCTATATAGAACTATCATTACCACTTGCCAACATTTATTTGTATCACATAGATGACAGTTTAAAATGTCGAAGGTATTTCTGCTGCACTCTATATAATTCTTCATCCTCCCAATTCTAGTTGCTTTTTATCACTTGGGTCATCCTTTCTATGACTGTGAAGAACAGTATTTTTTTTTACTGTTAACACTACAAGAAAATAAAACAATAACAGCAGATATAATGCCAACCAACTGAATGGGGGAAGTCTCCATGGTGTAGTAGCTAACATGCAGGACTGCAACATCATAGTGAGTCCAAACTACAATCATGTTACAGTGTAACCCGGATATTAGAGAGTTGTCAGGACCAGAGAAGAATTATCTTATATCCAGGTTTCTCTTATATCCGGGTTTGGTCTATTTTGTTTTAGTAACACAGGCTCTATATTGGGACCAGAGAAAATCTCTCTTATATCTGCATCTCTCTTATATCTGCGTCTCTCTTATATCTGCATCTCTTATATCCGGGTTACACTGTATTACATTCAATTTCAGACTAATACCCTTGGGAAAAGTACAAACTCCCTTATCTCCTCAGTTATGAGTTAAATAGAACCACTACTGTCTTTTGACAAAGATGGCTTTGGCATTAAATAACCCACAAAGGCAGGTATACTATTGAAGGGAGAAGAAATTAATTATCTTCCCTTGGACTGGAAGCATGACATCCCACATCCCATGACCATGGGTTATGTGTTGCTTGACCCCCTAATAACTTTCTCTTTTTGCCTTTGTTATTGTAATAGAGAGGATGCTGTCTTTTTTAGTCCCCATTTGTGGAGTGAAAATGGACATATTTTTATATCTTTTCATCAAACTGATAGAGACATGTTTTCCAACTCCAATATTTCTTGCTAATAAAACATTTTAATTGTGCACATGAGTTTAATCTTTCCTTTCAATTTATTCTATGGATATACTGATGTTAATATTGGAATTTGGTGAGTAGGAAATAATTAAACAACCTTCCTTGTACCAAATAGCCAGTAAATTATACCTGGCACATAAATCCCTCCAATACCATTAAACAAAGAAACCAAACCAAACCAAACCAACTGGAAACTGTGATTTTATAGGTATTATTTGAACTTCTATGATAACTATATGGGTTCTCATCACTAAGTTAGTATAGTAGCTAGTATACAGAGTCAGGCTTCACTGAGGCAGAACAGGACACAAGTTTGAATTTCATTCAGATTTTATTCTTTATTCTTGTCTCTGATCTGAACTGTTACAAAAATCTATTTTAACAAGGAAACAAACCAACCACATGCAGCACTTGATTTTGGCCAGAGTGTAAAAGGGAGAAGTAATCCCAGACAATAAGGCACCAAAAAGCTACTTCCAGTTATTTATCAACATGAACTTAGGTACCAGACTGTCAAAAAAAAAAAAAGAGAAAAATTTAGCCAGCAGACTGGTTTGTCACTTACTTCTTGGAAAGCTGATAAGTATTATAACTGGCAGGAAGCTCCTTCAGAAAGAAAACTAAAATCAAATGAAAACAACCAAGGAAGAAAATTCAACTTGAGAATTCTGCTGAAAAAACATCCTTTCTGAAGACTCAAAATTAAATGAAAATGGAAACTTTTCAACAAAACTAAAAAGAAAATTGAAACTCTTCAATGAAACTAAAAAGAAAAAAATACCCAAATTCAAAGGACTTTGTTTTCTGGACACTCTCTCTCAGATAAGTCTCACGAATTACACAAAAATTTGCAACGCTTTATCTTTTCTATCCCTTTCTTTCTCATTTCTTTTGTATAAAATTCCTTTTTAAAACTTTATTGTCAGTGTTATCTTTTAGAATCTGTATCTGAACTAGAAAGCTGTGGAACTTACCGTTTAAAACTACTCACTAAAGCCCCTTAAAACATTACCCATTTAAATGATAAATTTGGCTTTCGTGTCATTTTCTTCACATTAAATTTTGTTATTTAAATTTTTTTTACTGTTCCTGTCAGAGCAAAAGAATGACCTGGGAGAGTTATGCTAAAAAAGCAATTAGAATTGAAGAGATGAGAGAGAATACTACTCAAAATTATCAATAATAATGATTGACAGGGGTTTATCTAAAAAAAAATATTCCTCTACTTTGCAGAAATATTTAAATGTGGAACAAATTTTCAAATTCTGGTTCATGGCAAGTAGAGAAATAGCTTAATGGATGTCTCTGGATGCAGGTCATTGAGGGTCAACACATACAGGAATCTAGGAGAGTAAACAGGAGCTCTGATTGACAGGTTAGAGTTTATGTGGTGATGTGATACCAAGCTATGAAAAAGGATCAGTTCAAAATGGGAGGGGACAGTGGTGTGCTGTACTTAAATGAGTTCAAACTTATACTATTACTTCACTGGAATCCACTTATCCTCCTCTATAGATTAAATAGTACTACTACTGTTCTTATACAAGGGTGGCTTTGACATTAAATAACCCATGAAAGTTGATATGTCATTAAACAAAGAAACCAAACCAACCACACCAAAATATGTGCTTTGTAAGATGGGTGGAAAATGTTATTATTATGTTTCCTTTCAATTAGGCATGCCCAACCACTTGTTAAAGTCTGCAAGAACTGCCTTTTCATTAGCATATCTACTGGTATTTGTTTTAGGAATGCAAATTACAATTTCATTCCATCATTTTTTCCTCAACATTGGGTTATTTTATGATATTTTTCTCTGCATAGCTTGGAAAAAAATGATTCCATCAATTCAAATAATTTAATCTAGTTTGTTTAAGGTATATTTTTGAAGCCAGAATGTTCATCTTTTAAGAAAAATATTTTTTGTATCTTATCTGTTATTAGTTAATTTACAAGTAAATAAAAAAACCTAAATGGACATCCTCTAAGTGGGCTAATTCCAAAATTTTTCCAGAGCTAATACATTTTTTCAACTGGAAAAAAGCTGTGTTTTTTCTACACAAGTTAGGTTGTAAGTAAATGTGCAAAACAATAGCAGGTTACTTCATTTAAAAAATAATTGCTCATATTTAGGTTAGTCAATTGCTTAAATTATGGGTTATCAGTAAACTTTGTTAGTTCAAATTTATGCTGAAATAGTAGCAAAAAATGCATGAATGACATCGATCTTATTTTTCAATGGGTTTTTGGGATTTGGAACTATTTGTAGATACAAAGTTTGAAGTTTTAAGGGATGTGTATCTATATATTATTAGGATTGCTGAAAAATAATCGCAGTATTTTTTTTTTTTTAAATTTTCATCTGTATTTTAAAACAAACTATTTTTAACAATTTTCATGTAATATCCCATTTTAAAGTGAAAATTATCCTCTATTGATTTATGCTAGTGATTTTGTTTTCACTGTGTATTAGTATTTATTTAAGGCTGTCAAATTAAAAATGAAAAAATTGCAAATTTGAGCAATCTATTATATAACTTCAAAACAGAACATCAAGCAGTTGAATCTGCTTGTGAAACAAACCAAAAACTTTATATAGGAATCTGTTAATGAACCAATGACATTGGTTCAAAAAAATTTACTATGTTGAAGATAAGGAGGTTGACAGATGTCCTTTGATTGATAACAACCAATTAAAGGCTATTATTGAATAGGACCCATAAAAAATAGGGGTTTTTTTTCACTGTTTATACCAAATCAAAATATTAAGAGATTTTGATAAATAGGAACAAAAAAGATTTTGCAAACATATGAACTATTCCTATCTAATACAAATAATTTTCAAACAGAGCCATTTGACCCATAGATTGGATCCTTATGGGTACTACTGTAGGGAATAAATAAATAATAATAATAAAAAATATATAGGATTTACACTCCTGTATTTTAAAATGGCCGTAATGCCACTTGTTCCCAAAACAAAGATGGCGGATGTCAGTAAACTAATCAGTCTCGGGAACCTATTGGTCAGGAAAGTCATGTGGTTAATGCTCACAACTATGTCTGCAACTTTGATTTTGTCCCATGCATTTGGAGCCAACTGCATGACAAGGATTGCCTATATATACTCTTGTCTTCCAAGAACTCACTCTCTTACCCTATGACTTACAGAGACAGCACACATCTCTCTCTCTTACATTTTGACTTCCAGCAGTCAACCCCATGAAAATGTATACATTCTGCAACCTTTTTCTTTCCTCTTCTGCCTTTTCAGTTAGACTTGCTCCAACCTCGAACATAACCACAGAAATCTCATCAAACCCTGAAAGAGACAAACGGACAACATGGGAGAAGACACATGCCTTCTAGCACATGTTGTTAGTTTTCTATATATCAATACCTTACATGAAATACTTAGTCCACATACATTTTATAGTCTACAGGACACTTTCAATATTTAGTCTTTTTCCATAATATCCATGTTAGTACACGCATACACACTCGCACGCACATAGGAATATTCAACAGACTATATTAGAATATTTGTAATGTTTCTTTTTTTATGTATTTCTTGATATATAAATTTAATTTTGTTGGTACTGCTTTGTTTTAAATGTTCTTTTGTCCATGTCATTTTACATCTTTGCCTTTTCAAATATAAAACAACCTAAATTGTGGAACCAAAATGTGGAAAATATCAACATATTCAACAAACATGTCTCCTATACAACCACTCTGAAAGTAATAGCCATGAAAGACTCTTCCACACTCCCCAGATCTCCAGATCTGGAGATTCATCACCAGATCAAGTTAAATATCATACCCATGACACTCCTTTTGATAGGGGTGTTGAACTTCTCTTTAGGAGACAAATAGTATATTAAACCCTAATGATTGAGCAGTGATTTATAATGGTCAACTTTCTTAGTAGGTTGCTTTAATTTCTTTTTGAATTTATTGATGATGTATTTGATAAAATCAGGAAAATTATGAGATTTAATCATCTTTGCTTAGTATGTAAAAGGATAATCTTGTTTTGTTGTTTATTCTTTTGCTCCCACTGAGTTCAATTGCAAAAGTGTTTGGATCCTTTTTTTACATATAAAGGAGAAAGAAGGAAATAGTTGACGATGTTCAAAGTCTGGAAACAAATATTAATTAACATTTACAGACACAAAATATTTCATTCAATATTTTAGGGTTGGTTTCTTTGTTTAATGGCATATCAACATTCATGGGTTATTCAATGCCAAATCCATCCTTGTGGAAGAACAGAAGGGATACCATTCAAGCCATAGTGAGGAGATAAGGGTGTTCATACCTTTCCCAAGTGTATTAGTCTGAAAGTATATGTAATAACCAGATTGGAGCTTGAATTCACTTACTTTTAGGCCTGAGTCCAGCATTTTAGCCATTATGTCAACTCCCTACTCAATATTTTACTGTGTATTAAGCAATAAGTAGTAATTAGTAAAGTTAACGACCGTAGTCAAGGGCGACCTGAAGGCTCCCCTTTCAATAGCTACGACACCAAGGTGTAGGGGAGGGCACTACTCCATTCCCTGGATTGCTCCAGTTTACCCTTAATCCTTACCTTATAGTGCTGAGTGCTAAGCAAGGTGGCATCAAGTACCATTTTTTGAGTCTTTGGTATGACTCGACCATTCGCAAACACTCTAACCATTATGCCAATGGCTCGGTAATTGGAAAAGTATTTAGTCAAGTCCCAACTCACAAAGGATCAATATCAGTATTAGTATATCCATGATATACTAACACTGAACATGATGAAATAAAAGACAAGATAAATGCATCTGTACATACAAGAACATTTAACTTTTTGCATACATAATTTTTCTTTTGTGCTACATGCAAAGTTAAATTCAATATAGTCTCTTATTATATTTTGGGTAATAGGACCCATTTAAATGCAAAGGTAATACACTATAAAACAAAATGATAAATTATTTTGAAATTTGCATACCGTTTCCTCTTGTTAATTCCCTTTTCTTTTTCTTCTTTTCCTTACTCCATTTTTGGAGTATGTAAAGAAGTTATGTTCTACCAATTTGAGGTTTTCAACCCTTTTCATTTAAAGCTGAGCAAATGAAAAAAATTTTCACCATCTTTGGATTTTCAACACAAGACATCTATTACATATATACTTTGGTCTAGCATGAAAGATAAGTACTCCTAATCCTTCTTTTCCTGACCAACCATATGGGGTATGCTATTGATTTGGGATTGGAGTGTGTTTTGGGGGTCTCAAGGCAGTCAAGACTGCTTGACATGACTGTCAGGTAAACCCAGCAATTGTGTCTCACAGTCGAGACTGACCAACTCCTCAAGCCTCAGAGTGCCATCTCTCCAGGCTCTAACCCTCTCCAGAGGGGCTAGGTTTATTGCCTAGCACTTGAAGTGCCTCTTTTTAGGGGAATGCTAACAGGACAGGTGTGTTTGGGCTATGGCCCTACACTAGACCCACCTACCTGTTCAGTGGGGTGTGTAACAAATACCTGAAAGAAAAGTCTAGCTGATAGTGTCGCATTTTCACCTCAATCTGAATTGAACACGTGTCTTAAGGACATTTATGATGGGGAGGAGGAACTATATATTGGAATTTTTTGTGTTATGCTACAGACAAAATTAAATTTGATATAGTTTCTTATTCTATTTTGGGTAATAGACCCCATTTAAATGCAAAGATAAATACACAATAAAATAAAATGATGAATTGAACAATCAAAAGCTGAAAAGCTGCAGGTCTCAACAAAATACCTCCAAAAGTATAAAAGACATACTTCTTTGATTATGCAATGCTGTGTATAAACACCACACAATAGAGAAATGGGCGAAAAGTTTCATTCTTTTTTTTCCCTGAGAAAAGTGAATCCCAAAGAACTACAGAGGCATAACTCTTACTGTGACACCTGCTAAGGTTTATAATGCCTGGCTTCTGAATCATATTCAACCTGGAGTCAAAGAAATTTTTAAGAAAAATTAGAACAGCTTTCAAAGAAATTCATCCACAACTTCACAGATTCTGACAACTTGTCAAATCATTGAAGGAGTATGTACAAAAGATATCAAGGCAACACTTTTATTTATCGATTTCTCCAAGGGATTTGATTCCATACAGAGAGAAAAGGTGATGCAAATACAACTAGAATGTAGGCTTTTCAATTACCCAATTTCTGCTATAATGATATTTTATAAAGAGATGAAAGCAATAGTTTGCTCACCCAATACTGACACTGATTTCTTTGACATTGTCACTGGAGTCTTGGAAAGAAATTCATTAGCACATTTTATATTTATAATCTAAGATTACATACTATGAACATCAACAAATCTAATAAAAAAATGGTTTCACATTAAAAAAGACAAGAAAAGACAGTTGATATCCGATAGAAACTCTAACAGATGTAGACTACACAGAGGATATAATGCTTCTCAGAAATACACCAATGAAATCCGGGGGTGTCCTCGTGGTGTAATGATTAAAGCGATGGACTGCAGAATCGTAGTACATGAGTTCGTACTCCAGTCGCGCTATTACGTTCACTTTCGGGCAAATACCCTTGGGAAAGGTATGAACCCCCTTATCCGCCCAGCTATGGGTTAAATAGTACTACTACTGTTCTTCTAGAAGAATGGCTTTGGCATTAAATAACCTAAAAAGAGTTGATATGCCATTAAACAAAGAAACCAAACCAAACCAAACCAATGAAATCCAAATCTCTGCTGCAAAGGTATGAATCCAATTATTCTCCCTCCAGCTATGGGTAAATAGTAGGGCAGACTAGGTTCTTCAGCCTTGGTGAGGTAACTAGTCTAGGAGAAGGAAAACTCTGAATTCAAACCTGTTAAACTCCGCTTAAAAAATTGACCTTGTGTCATATCCTGCCCGAGCGGAGGGGTTGGGTGAATAGGATCAGCTCTGTGTAGACATTGGATGGCATCTAGAAAACTTACCTAGAAAAATGGTCAAATGGGATGAATGTTGAGAGAAAGTCAAGGGAATTTGTGCTGCAAGTATGCTTTGAGGATGATGATGATAATGATGATCATGATGCTATTTCATACTTTTTTAATTAATACTGCTTAACATGTTTTTTTAAACAGGTTTTTAAATTAATTCCGCCTGGAAGAAACTGCGTTTCATTTTATCGGTCAGGTTTGATTTCCATATGATCGAAAGCCTATCGATAGCTGTCCATGCCTTCGTTAGCCGTGTGTCGATGTCTTTTTCGGTTGATGAGACGCTGCTTCCTAGGTAGGTGAATTTGTCAACCAGTTTCAGGGAGGTTCCGTCTAGTATGGAGATGTCGCCTTTCTGATTAAAGCACATAAATTCAGTTTTCTGTGCATTGACATGGAGTCCAATGCCTGCAGCGGCTCGTTCCAAACTATGCAGTAGTGTTTCAGCTTGGTTGGGTGTATTGGCCAGAAGCACTATGTCATCGGCGTAGTCAGCGTCGGTAATTGTTTTTGCGGGGTACCTTCTGCTTCTTTTCTTTGTCAGCTCAAAGCCGTTTTTCTTAATGTAATCGATCGATGTCCTAAGTACGTAGTCTAGACAGATGATAAAGAGGTATGGGGCAAGCGTGTCCCCTTGCAGTACTCCTGCTACAATGTCGAAGTAATCTGTGTCTCCATCCGGTGAACGCACTTTCACTTTGGTGTTTCTGTAGAGAATCATTATTGCTGCTACGGTTTCTTCTGGTAGGCCGTATGCTAGTAGTATTTGTTCCATCTTCCCTCTGTGAATGGAATCGAAGGCCTTGGTAAAATCGACAAATAGTAATGTCGCCTGTAAGTTTTTTGCCCTCACGCCTTCTAGGATTCTACGAATGGTCAATATTTGTGAGGTCGTGGACCTGTTTCTTCTGAAGCCATTTTGGTTTTTCCTCAGGATTTTGTCGATTTGGGGTACTATGCGGTTTCGTATTAGGGCATTGTAGATTTTGGCTGCTATGGATGTGAGTGTTATACCTCTATAGTTCTTGGCTAATCCGAGGTCCCCCTTTTTAGGGAAGGGGAGGATGCATCCCTTCGTCCATCTGTCTATCGGATTTTGGTTATAAACTGCGTTGCAGTGTCGGAGCAGTATGTCGTCGAATTGTCTCGTCTTCCACACTTCTGGGGGAATCTCGTCAAGCCCTGCAGCTTTTCTATTTTTAATTTTTCTAAGAACCGAGTCGAGTTCTTCTTTAGTGAACGGCCCTATTTTAATGTCTAATTGCTTACTGATAATTCTGGTGATCGGTTCCTGCGTAATGTTCGGAGGGTTAGCTAGTAGATTTTCAAAATGTTGTTTCCACAGTTTAATTCTTTCCTGTTGGTTTGCCGCTTTCAGTTTTGCTTTGGCTGTGCTTTTCCTTCCACTCACTTCGTTTATTGTTTGCCAGGCTATCCTAGATTGCCTATGTGGGGGGAGTATGTAATTTGGTTATTTTAAGTAGATTGCTCTCTAAATTATTCCCACCACAAATACAACACAAAACATTACAATTGCGCAAAAGAAATGGAATAGAACACAACGAACATTAAATAACAAACAATTTAATATGCATATAATAGAATATGAAAAACAAAATACATGATGTGTAAATGGCCTTTTGGAAAATAAAGTTTGAAGAAGAGAATAAATTTGTTGAAAGATGTGTGTATGTTCATGTTATCAGAGTCCGTAAATAAGTCGTTCTTACTTACATTAAGTTTATAGCGGGTTTTATGATTGTGGCGACATCGTGTCTCGTAGATGAAAGGAAGTTTGTCGGGTTTTCCTTTTGAATATAATTCTCGGCCTTTTGAAAAGAGGTCATGAACTTTAGTTGAGGAAGGAAAGGAATTGGTTGGACATAGTATCGGCTACTGGCTTAGTGGCTTGTGTTCGTCTGTGTCTTCGTTTGTGTGTAAGCTTGTGTCTTGTGTCTGGCTTCCTAACTCTGTGTTATTTATATCCTACAGGTGGATCAAAGAATCGCCCTAAAATCTTGGCGCGTAGACATTTATTGACCAATCAGATTTGTATTTTACTATTTTATTTTCGAGCCTAAATGTTTTCTGTTAGTTCACTTCCGATCCTAATTTTCTAGAATGTTCTATTCCATGTTTTTAGCTGATTGGTTGAAAAATATAAAAATGTAATTTAAATGCTAATGCAGGTTTGATCCTAAATTTCTAGAATATTCTTAAGTATGTTTTTATTGCTTATTTTAAGACTAGAAGAAATTTGTATCCCATACCTATCCTCCACCGAGTCTCTAATCTTATCTATCTTATTTTGTATGAATTCCGTTATGTAATACATTTTAAAATCTTTTTTACTTTATAAATTAAACATTAATTTTATGTAATATATTTTAACATCTCTTTTACTTCATATATCTAACATCTGTCTTAATACCTGTTAGCATCTTTTTCCCTTTTTTCATTTAACATCTGTTTAAACTGATATATTCTAAGGTATTTTGTAATTAATGCCTTTTAATATCTTTTTTGATTCATTCATTTTGACATTTCTATTAATATATTTAACATCTTTTTTAATGAATACATGATACATCTTTTTAATCGATACATTTAATATCCAGTTTTGATTAATATATTTTAACATCTTTATTTTTAGTATATTTCAATATCTTTTAATTATTTTGAAATCTCTCCTTTTTATATATTTTGTCATTTTCCTTTTTTTAATTAGTACATTTTAAATTAATATATTTAGGTTTAAAATCTAATATTACCTAAAATATCACAATAAAAAAGGGTGGCGGGAGAAGGTCAGGGAGATCTGCGCTGATGGCACGGCATGATGATGTATTTAACTTAACTGTACTTTTCTGGACTTGTTGATTTTAAAAGTTATTATCTATTGTCAACAAGTAAGTAAAACCACTGATAAAAACATACTTAGCTATCATTATCAATTATGGACTGGAGTCAAGGATTTGAACCGAGGGACTGCTTCCTTAAGTGATATGTACACATTTGTTCTTGGGCCAGCAACCACACAGGAAGTTTTATCTTGATAAAGACATGTTTGTATTTTATGTTCACTTTAGATATCTGCTTGATGAAGATCAAATCTAATTCTTGGTGGTATGGCAGTAAAGTTGAACCATCTCACCAGTAATTCAGAATCTTTTTTATCTTGTTAGAATAAGTTAAAACTTGAGAGACTTAAATCAAATACCAGGATATTGGACATAAATGGCAAAAAAAAAAACATTACCAAACATATAAATAAAGATCTCCATCCCATCCCATCAGTCTTTTTCTCAGAAAATTACAGCACTGTAAAACATGGGGAGTAAGGAGCTTTACCCTATCATACTAACCCATGACATGTTGGTCGTGGAAATGATATCATATTTTTCCTTTTCTTACATCAATTACCTTACCAATTCTAAATGGCCCAATCTGCCCTACTGTTTAGCCATAGCTAGGAAGAAAAGATGGATTCCAGCCTTTCCAAAGAGTAAAAATATTTGGAGAAGCGGGAATATTTGCTGAAGTGAGTGCCACAATATCCAAGTTTAATATTTAACTGGGTAAAGTTTTTAGGGGACTTTAGTGTGCCATTAACAGTAATTCAAACAGTAAATCTAAATGGTAAGTTTAAACAGTAAGTTCCATAGCTTTCTAATTTGGATACTGATTTGAAAACATAACACGGACAATATAGATTTTAAAAGGGAATTTTATACAAAAGAAATGAGACAGAAAGGGATAGGAATGATAAAGTGTTGCAAACTTTTAGTACAATTTGCAGAAAACTTATCTGAGAAAGTGTCAGGGAAACAAAGTTCTTTGAATTTGAGGATTTTTCTTTTCTTTTTTTGTTTTAACGAAAAGTTTCAGCGTTCATTGAATTTGAGTCTTCTTTAAGGTTCTTTTCCGCAGAATTTTCGGTTGAATTTTCTTTCAGTTGAATTTTCTTGGTAGAACTTCAGTGGTTGACTTTCATTTATTTTTACTTTTATTTTTTGGGGGGCTCCATTCATGAAGTGCATGAGGAAACCTTTCTGGTGGCTTAAGTTCTTCCTGCCTTTTGGTGCCACACTGTCTGGGGTTATTTCTTCCTCCTCCACTCCGGCCAAATCAAGTCCTAAAAGTGGCTGGTTAGATTTTTTCTTAGAAATGAATTTTTATAAGAGACTTAGTGTAAAGTGGAATGCAAGTAGTCTTGTCCAGGATTTGTATTTGACTTGTTCATTTTTTTATTGGTTCAGTTTGGTTTGGTTTGGTTATATGGCATATCAATCATTGTAGGTTATTTAATGCCAAATCTTGTTTATATATATGTATTAAATATATATATGATTTGTAAACACATTTTGTTGTTAACATTCTTAAATGAGCCTGACCTCTTTTTACACAGAGTTAAATAGTTTCAAGTATTGCTTTATAACAGTCACAATCTAATATCAATCATTTGTTTGCACATATTTTGTTCTATTTGGCCCATTGATAGGACTCTATCAGGTGCTACTGCCGCGACCCGCTCACAAACATAAACAGATCGGATTACTCGTTCACCCTAGAAAAATTACATCCGGGTACATCCAGAAATGACGAAGCCCTTTTCGACCCTAACCTGCCATTATAGCTAAAAAAAAAAGGGAATAAATAACACTTCACAACATCTACAAAACACTTCTGCCAGAAATAACTCTATAAAAATGGAATTAATTATCTTCGCTAGCCTATATTAGGCATAAGAAGGACTTATTTTCTACGTCCATTTTCATAGAAGAACTTTCTATTTACGTGGCGCAGCAGAGTGGAATTCATTCCCTTTATATAAAAAAGGCTTCGGCTGCAAGAAATTCAGAGGTCTCACGACACTCTCAGGAGCCCGTTTGGACTCCGCAATGGAACAATGACAGACGAGGCCTTTAAGGCTCCTAGTTTCGACTAGGCTACCTCCAGGTGGGCGAGCTGCAGTTTTGTCTCCATTAGAACACCTTGTATGGCACTAGACCTTGCGTCTTGTTTAAGCCGTAAGCTGGCATAGGTGCCTGGACCCATCCTTGGGCCCATGAAACCACCTGGCTCATTAGGCTCACATTGCACTAAGTGAGCCGATGAGCAACACAGATCAGCAGGGTTCGAGCCTCGGCTCGTTCCCGACCTTACCCTCCCCTTTATCCCCACTTTAATCGGCTTTCGGGCTTTTGACCTTGTGTCAAGCCTTTTGGGAGACATTGGCAAATATGGACGCTCTTTAGAGGTCATGTATGATCTATCCTCTCCAGTTGTTGGGTCTCATTCGGTAGGCCGTTCTACCTCCGGACAGTTCTGTCGGGTGTGCCTCGGAACTGGAGATTTCCTCCGGACTTAGGAGGCCATCCCCCCAGGCTTTAACCCTCTTCGGAGGGGTTGGGTTTACCGCCCGGCGCCTGAGGCGCCCCGAAAGGAGTGTAGCTGAAGGCATTTTGGTTTGGCGCGCAATTTAATTCGACGCATAATTTTACCCAATCAGGATGACCTATCCTATTCTTCCCGGAATTCCTTTTCCGGGCAGCAGAAATTGGGTAAGCTGCCAAACACAGTCGCTTTGGCTGAACAACGCCACCCAGTGCAGACATCTCACTGGCGGCTCTTCAATAGCAGCAACCGCATGGACACACGAGGGAACCCATCTAATTTATGGATTCCTTGCGCCTATCTCAGACCAAGGAATCCCAGTTGAATATGAATTAAATACATTCAATATGCCACCACAGGAACCACTTTATGTCACCCCCCCAAAATTGGCTATGTCGATGCAATGCCTTTATTCCGCTCTCGACACCTAGCTCTTAATTCACCTCTGAGCCACTTTAATGGAGACAACGCATGCCTCTCCACCAGACGCACAAAACTCACGGTGACTCCAAAGTTAATTTCCTCCAACGACAACATGGCTTTCGCTAAACTACGGCTAACACAATCCCTCGCACGTCTGACGATATACACTGCCTTTCTCAACTTTCTCATAACTCCATTTCGTCTCCTTACTCACTATGAGACTTACAGCACAAACACAAGCTACATTTTCCATGCTGCAAATAAAAACTATTCCTAAAAACATTTTGACTATCGGCATCTTACTTCTTCATCCTTCCTTTACTTACTCTTAAAACTTAGTGAGGGGACTAACAACACTTAGCGAGGAACAACTCAACGTAAACACACACAAACATGTTACAACTCTTCCTCACTAAAAACAAAACTTTTCCTCGCTAACAACAAAAAAAAACAAAACAGAAGTCTAAAGGAGAATGCCAACGGGGTCCGAGGCATTTTTGAAACTGCCTGACGCGTATGGGCTCCGGCCCTGTGACAGGACCCACCTTAAACGGCCTTATGCCACATTCTTACTCTGGTGGGGCGTAGGATGAATAACAGAGGTCTCATGATGCTCTCAAGAGCCGCTCTCAGAGCTGGCTCCAAAAGGCTGAATCCTACATCATTGTGGTTGCATTCATCTTACCACCACTTCTAGGGGTAGATTCACCCCTTTTTTTTTCATCACATTGATATGCACTAAAGGTCCTTTTAAGGACCATTAGAAGTCTCCTTCTGTGGGTTGGAGCATCTCTGACGGTCCTTAATGACCAGTCGAAGTAGACGGCCTGGAGGCAAACACGAAGAGGACTCTAAGACCATCTGGTCTTAGTCATTCCATCGGTTCCGCTCGTCCATTTAGCTGCACAGCACTAAAGGCATGGGTTAGCCTTTAGCTACTGCTTCGCTATCTGCACAGCGCTAAGATAACGCCAATCTTAGCCGCAGCCTCCTGGCTTGTTCGCTCGACAGTGCAGAGTTTTGGCACTGCAAAGCTTAGCTACAGTCCCACTACGTCTGCATAGCTTTGGCGCGGCAAAGCCATAGCTACCATCTCCGAATCGTCTACACAGTTTTGGCATGACACAGCCATAGCTACCATCCCGACCGTCTGCACAGCTTTGGCGCGGCAAAGCCATTGCTACCATTTCCGAATCATCCGCACAGCTTTGGCACGACACAGCCGTAGCTACCATCCTGACTTGTCCGCACAGCTTTGGCACGGCAAAGCCATAGCTTCACTGATTCGCTCACTTGACTTCGTATGTGCAAAGGCCTTGCAAACCTTAGCCACAGTTTCCCTGTCCGTTCACTTTGTCCGTAGTACTAAGACATGGCTCAGTCTTAGTCACCAGCTCGCTCGACTCTACGCAACCAAGCTGCCAACACTGACTTCATCCACGATGCTCCAGCAATGCAATATCCAGTCCACGTATGACTCGCTGTTACAGACTGCCCAAGCATTGCAACAACTAGCCTATGTATGACTCGCTGTATGGGCTAGCAACCAGAACGATATCCCCCCGGTTAACCCAACATACTGTCAAAACTGGGACATCGATTTACCAACCACAACTGACCTCAGCTACCCACAACGATCGCCCAGCTGCATTCAATGACTCGACCAACCTCAGCTACCTGCAACGATCATCCAGCTGCATTCAACGACTCAACCGACCTCAGCTTCCCGCAACAATCGTCCGACTGCAATTCAATGACTCGACCAACCTCAGCTACCCACGACGATCATCCAGCTTCATTCAACGACTCGACCGACCTCAGCTTCCCGTAATGATCATCCAGCTGCGCACATCTACGATTTGTCCTATCTAGCTATCGACATCAACCATCTAGCTGAAGACCCAAATACAACCACCACAGACTAATACACACGTTTGTAAATCTGACAATAAATCATCACTTTTGTTGTATCTGTTACCTCGCCTTTGTTTCCTTCACTGTCTTTGGCTGTCATTACTCACACGCATTAAATGTTAAATCATTTGTGGGGCCGACATGCTTATCAGCTCCGCAACACTACCAATCTGGTTCAGAGTGGACCTGGGAGCAATGGCAATGAAGGGGTACTCCATCTTCCCCAAACCTCTAAGGCTGGAATGTCACCATCAGTAACATATTAAGGACATTCATTGGCAGGGTCTTACACCTCTACAGAGATACAGTTGGTGTATTCTACTGCCCCAGCCAAATGGGCTGTCATTTTTTGAGTTAATCTCCATCAGCAATAGGCATTATGCCACACATTCTTAGTGTAACGGTCATTGTTATAGGAGATGGAATTGGTGACCCAAATTCAAATACTGTTCGCATTTCACTTTGTGCTATTGCTCTTAAGAAAGGTATAAATCCATTTGTTCTCTCTCAGCTTTGGGTAAATAGTAGAAGACTGTGTTCTTTAGTCTTGGTTTGGCAACCAGTCAAGGAGAAGGAAAATTCTAAATTCAAACCAGTTTTACTCTGCTTAAAAACTGATCTTGTGTCACCACTTGTCAAGGGTGGATGGGTTTTGTAAATTTATACTTTATACACACCTAATTCATGTTATCAAGTACAACCCACAAGATGATATTATACTATTGTTAAAGAGTAAATGACCTCTTAACCTGGTTAGGTTTGGTTTCTTTTTTTAATGGCATATCAACCTTCATAGGTTATTTAATGTCAAAGCCATCCTTGTAGAGAGATAGTAATTTAACTTGTTGCTGGAAGATAAAAGAGTTCATACGTGTCCCAAGGATATCAGTCCAAAAGTGTATGTAATAGTGTGATGGAAGTTCAGATTCACTCACTATGATATCACAGTCCAGCCTGTTAGCCACTATACCATGGGGTCTCTTCACTCTTGATCTGAGAAAGGTAGGCACATGATTGTGTGTGTGTGTGTGTGTGTGTGTGTGTGTGTGTGTGTGTGTGTGTGTGTGTGTGTGTGTGTGTGAATGTTTATAGTATGCAGATTTCCAAGCATACTATAAGTGTGGGATATCCAATAAGTATCAAGCTCACATAAAATTAATTTGCTACCCATTGTCCCATGATGATGCATTCTTTTATATGTATTCATAAAATCTTAGTTGGTCTGGCACAATGCTACAGTTTTTTATCAGTTAGAGATAAATATTTTATTTCTCTGTCATTTTCTAGTAGTAGTATTTACTAAGCTTAACTTAGTTTGGTACAAGGCCAGAAATATGGGGCATCTAGTGATAACTCACAAGCAATGGACTGCTAGTATAACTCACTAACCATTACCCCACACAAGGTAGCTATAAAAAAAAGTCAGCATTGCATAGATTTGATTTTAAAAGCATGGCAATCTATCTAGAGTTATTTTATGCCAAGAAGTGTGGAGTCTTATTGAGTGTAAGAAGTTACAAAGAAGACCATACCACTGATGTCAAGTCACTGAAGGTCATAATATATATGTAAGAAGAGATACTGTTTAAGTCTGAGCATTAGAATGGGCTAATCAGAAAGTTAGGTTTGAAATCAAAGCTTGTACATCCTTGGAAGCACAGAGGAAGTAAATGGAGAGAGATGATGAATATCTACTCCATTTGAAATAAGATGATGTAAAATGCATTGTAAATGGTTTGACTATAAAAATGCATTGAGAATGATTTTATTATATAAATTCATTGGAGATGATTTTGCTTTTAAAATGTATTGAAAATAGTTTGACTATTAAATATATTCAGAATAATTTTATTGTATAAATCAAAAAGTATTGGAAATGGTTTGACTATAAAACACACTGGGAATGATTTTATTGTATAAATTCATTAGAAATGATTTTGCCGTTAAAAAGTATTGGAAATAGTTTTACTATAAAATGCATTGGGAATGATTTTATTATAAAAATTCATTAGAAATGATTTTGCTTTTAAAATGTATTGGAAATGGTTTTACCATGAAATGCATTGGGAAGGATTTTATTATATAAATTCATTAGAACTGATTTTGCTATTAAAAAGTATTTGAAATGGTTTTACTATAAAATGCATTCGGAACAACCTTACAATATAAATTCATTGGAAATTTGACAAGTGAAATATATTGGAAATGGTTTTACCATGAAAAGCATTAGGAATGATTTTATTATATAAATTCATTGGAAATGATTTTACAATTAAAATGCATTGGAAATGATTTTATTATATAAATGCTTTGGGAAATGATTTTACTATATAAATTCATTGAAAAATGATTTTATTATAAAAAATGCACAGGAAATACTTTTGAAATAATCATTGAAAATGATTTTATAATGAAAATGTACAGGAAATGATTTTATCATAAAAATGAAAATGCATAGCAAATTTCCTATCAATATAGAATATTTGTCCATTTATAGAGGAAAAATAAATAAAACTTTTCCCAATTATCTTTATAGATAAGCAGTATTTAAAATAATCCGATCAAACCAAGCAAAAATTATCGATCAGCCATGTTTGTGATTTGAACCCAGTCTATTATAGCTTTTACTCTCTCACCTTAGGAAGCTCAGCAAAATAACAGGCTATCAGATTCTGCTGTAAAGAAACCTGATAAGGGACAACCATCAATGCTGCTGCTGTTTCTACCCTCTACATGACATACTGTAAACAAACTATGTAAGCAGAGGGAACTGTATATATATCATAGCAGAACCTTTGTGTGCTTAACATTTTTGTGTAGTGAATTGAGAATGAAACACATTTGGGAATTAACAGATGATTTAAATTGTGAGATAAAAAAGGTAATCATTATAATTACTTGTATTTTTGTAATTTGTAGAGCAATGTTGAAGATAAAGTCCTCCCTGACCAGTTTTGAATTTAAAAGAGAACGAGCTAGGATATTACTTTCCTCTTTTTGACATGTTTCAAATATTTTTTTATTAGGTACAAAAATATCAATTACATTAACAGCTGATAAAAAGTGTGTGTGTGAGGCAGTAGATATTTTTCTCCCCCTCCCCCTGCCCAAGAAAGAAAATTCACATAATCAAAACCCTACAAGTATAACACCAGAGATGTAGAATTCTGTGACAATAAAACCTCAATCAAACTCCACAATATTCAAACATGCTGCTTCCATTATCTCTTAGATATCCTGCCTCAGCATGTCACTGGATAACAGTCTCTGAAGGAGGAGAGTATTATATGAGCCACACAAACATATAGCTATCAGCTCTGTGCAAACACTGGATACCGTCAAGAGGACTTACCAAGGGTGATGACTGATTAGGACAGATGGCAAGACACTGTCAAAGGAATCTATGCTGTTGGCATGCCTTGATGATGATGATGATGATGATGATGATGATGATGATGATGATGATGATGATGATGATGATGATGATGATGATGATGGTTTCAATGATTGATTGTTTGATTGATTTTAATGGCATAATAAACTTGTCTGTGGTTATTTTATGCCAAGAAGTTAGAGAACGATATACATATATTCATATTTACATTTTTTGTGTAGTTTCTTTAAAGTTTTTTAAACATGGTTGTATGATATCAAAAATTCCAATCTAATACAAATAATTTACAGACAGATCTATTTGACTCATAGATGTGACCCTAATATATGGTTTCAAATAACTAATATAATCAAGCAACTAATGAAATCAAGTAACTAATATAACCTAATTGTAAACAATTATAGCTTCAAGTAACTCATCTTAATACTAGTAATTTATATACTATTATATAATTCCAACATGATTGATTTTAACAGTATGTCAACTTGTCTAGGGTAATTTTATACCTGGAGGTTTGGGAATTGCACTCAGTCTACATTCATATTTACACTATTAGTATAGTTGTTTATTAAGAGTTATTTTTTATCAAATACAAAAGAATTTTTAAACAGATTGATTTGACTCATAGATGAAACCCTAACAGGTATCACCACTCCAGGTCAGAGCAGACCTGCAACTAATAGTAATGAAGGTGTACTCTACACTCCCCAGATATTGAGAAAAGGAGCCTCACTATCAGATGCAGTTTAGTGTCATACTTTGGACACCCTTTTTAGAAGGGTCTTATCCCACTGCAAGAGATACAGTCACTGTATTCAAAGTACTGCAGACAGAACAGTACATAGTTTCAAATAACTATTTCTATTTAATAATAATAACAATAATCATTTGTTTATGTACAGTTATATGGTTTCAGATATTGCAAGCAATTATATGGTTTTAAGTAACTATTAACTAGTAGTTTAGTGTCATACCCTGGACTTTTCTAGTTGTGGTCTTACCCCTATGCAGGTGATACAGTTGGTATAAGTCCTACTTACAAAGCTACTTGTTTTAGATAACTTAGTTATTGTACCGCTATATTACAAAAATTAAATCAGTATTACATGTATATAGTGGGACCTCAGTTATTGAACAACTCTCAAGTTAAACAATTCAGAGTTCAACCAAAAAATTTGAGTAAAAATACCTCAGTGATTGAAATAATGTTAGGAATTCAAATACACAAGTCAAGTTGATGAAAATGGAACGCACATGAATGACTGCCGAGGCAAACTAAACACAGCGAAACAGCTAGCTGAGTCTACCCAAGCAGCATCAGTTAGGATTGTTTCAGTTTTCAAACAAACTGGTAATCAAACATAATTTTGGAATAAATTATGTTCAATAACCAAGGTTCCACTGTATGTTTTTGTTTGTCTTCAACTTTACTGTTTTTTTTTTTTTTTGTTTTGTTTTTGTTTTTTTAATATTTTGACTTATCCATTTTCCAGCCATCTTTAGTCAAATGAGTTTTGTACTTGTAATCCAGCATACCAAATACCTGGTAACTGGCTATAACTGAGCAACCAGAGACTTATGACTGAATTAAATTTTACCTGAAAAAGGTCTGAGAATGGATCAAAGAAATATAAGAATAAAAATCTCTATCCAATTCCATTAGCCTTTTTCTCAGTTCACTGCAGTTCTGTAAGACATGAAGAGTAATAGGCCTTATCTCATCATGTCGGTCATGTTAGTTGAGGATTTAAGATCAGAGTTTTCCTTTTCCTATATTTGTTGCTTTACCAGTGCTAGAGAGCTCTGTCAGCTCTACTGTTTACCATACAGTATTGGGGAAAAAACACAAAACAATAGACAGCTGACAAAACTTTTATTTAGACAATTCATGACAATTGATGTAATTTATGATAAGCCAATTTATGGTCATTTAATACTTGATCTTTAGTGCAAGACAAATCACAAATTGGGATATCAAATCAAGGAAAAGAAAATTTGATGAAATTTCCTATTTTTTTGTTATTTCTGAGAATTTTCTTTCTAGAAAATTATAACTTTTCCCTAATACTAAGGGCACTGTGACAACAAGGAAAATAATCACTTCCTATGTGTGTCTAAGCCATTGAAGTTTTGTTAAAATTTGTGGCAATGATAAAAATGGTTTAGTTTTTTCTCTGTCTAATACTCTTGCTAAGGAAAAAAGAAATGGATTCTTGCTTTTCCAATAGATATTAGAACAAAGTGAAATGCAAACAATCTTGTCCAGGATTTAAACTGGGCTTTCTACTTTCATTATCTATACTGATAACTAATATACCACTTGTACTTCCATGAGTAGGGAGAGTCAAAAGTTTTGCAATATTTTGATAATATGAGTCACAATTCAGTAGCTCCAGATGTTTTTGCCACAGTCTTCAAGGTGATGATCCATACTGTAAGATGCCAATCTCACCTGATACTCTTTGAGTGCTACTTACCAGATTTGCTTGAACCACAGTTTTGAAATATATTGTTTTAATTCTACCTGACCTTGCCTGATCATCAAGATTCTTGCAACCTGAGCAAAATTTCTTGAACCATCTGGTTACTGTAGGGCAATTAACTGCACCTTTAACTTTTGCACAAAAAATATTTTTAGTTGCCTCTGGCATTCTAGCCCATTTTGAATTCATAAAGCACAAGTTCCCAAATAAGACTTTGCTGCACATTTGTCTGTACAGCTTTCAAATCACATGGAATGAAGCAATGCACAATGTATCAGTGAAACCAACTATTATGATATTTCTAACTACAGTGGGTTGCTAAAGAGTCTAGCCTACCCTACTATTCACCCATAACTGGGGTAAGAAGAGTGAAATGAAATGTAAACAGCTTTGTTTTAATTTCCTCTGAGTATTCAGTGATTCTGGCCTTGTGCCAAACTAAGGTGAATTTAGTAAATTACTTCTTTACTAGTATTTAATAATTTCATATTGTTTTATTTTAGTTTGGTTTCTTTGTTTATGTCATATCACTTTTTACAGGTTCTTTAATCCCAAAGCTATTCCTGTAGAAAAACAGTGGTACTATTTAATCCATAGCTGTGGGAATAAGGAAGTTCATGCCTTTCCCAAGGCCATTAATTCAAAAGTAAACATAATTGCATGACTAGAGTTCAAATTCATTTACTATGACGTTGATGTTGCAGTCCATCATTTTAGCCATTATACCCTGGGGGCTTCTTCATTTCATATAGTGTGGTAGTCTATATTGGAGTAAAATACTTTTTTTCAGCAAGGGTACTGGATAGCTTCTTAAATTACTTCTAGTTGGGCCTAGGCTATGCTGACTGCATCCCTTATAAAGGAGTAAGAATGCCATAAAAAGGTTGTCCTGGGTATGACACTAAACTGCATCTAGTGGTGAGGCTCCAGTTCTGGAGTTCTGGGAAGTGTGGAGTCACTTTTTCATTGCCATTATTCCCAGATCCACTCTGACCTGGATTTGTAGTAACTGTTAGGCTTCTATCTGTGAGTCAAATAGATCAGTCTGAAAATTATCTATATTTGATTGGAATACTTGAAATCATATAACTATGCACAAACAAATGATTATTGTTTACTCCTTTTGAGAGTTTTTCACATCAGTGTTAGTTAATGGTTTCTGGAGTTTGAGCGGCAGCAAGTCTCCTCAAGTTGACAGGACTCTTCTCAGTATTCTGGCTGATCTTAATTATGCTGTAGTTTGGATGGTCTCTACTTGTCCTCTTATTCCCAAATCCTCTTGTCCCTGTACCACTCTTTTGGTGACTGTACTGAGCACACCATTTACAATTGGTATCACTGTCACTTAATTATTATTATTTAAAATTTTTTTTTTTTAAATAGGAATAGAAACGTGAAACTCTCTAATTGTGTATAAATCATTTGTAGTAGATAGTAATACTTCAAACCACACAACTTTGCAAATTATTAGTATTAGATAGGAATACTTGATATTTTAGAGCTGCATACAAACAAATGATTATGGACAAGTCAGTACAATTTTTTTTAAAAATGCAATGGAATATTGAAAATATAGTTATGATTACAATCAAACATTTACAAATGAATCAAACTTTGACATTAAATGACCCATAAGTAATTGATATACCATTAAACAAACCAAACCAAACCAAACCATATATATATATATATATATATATATATATATACTTAATGATGATATAACTGTGTGCAGATTATTTGTATTAAGAATAGTTACTTGAAGCTATAATTGTTTACAAATCATTATCATCATTAGTTATTTGAGACTATATAATTGCTTGCAAAAAAAAAAGCTGACTTTGGCATTCAATAACCCAATCTAGCTGTTAACCAATCAACCAGGCAACCAATCAACCAACCAAAAACACTTTGCTTTTGCTTTGAATTTGAATGTGAATGGTAATTCTTCAGTGCTACCAGTGTATTTATATGGGGTCATAATAGAGACTTAATTATTAATGATCAATGAAATTTTTGTTTTAAAGTTTTTAAATGTACAATATTTGACCAAAAACAATTCCTAGAAAAACCAACAAATAGAAAATTTCATAAAATTTTCTTTATAGAAAATTATGACTTTTTGCTACAACTAATGGAATTTTGAAAAGATCCAAGAAAATAATTATTTCCTAGACGTGTCTAATGATTTGGCTCATTGGCTTAATGGTTTGAGTGTTTGCCTAATGGCCTGAGAGATCAGTGTTCAATCCCAGGTCAAGTCATACTAAAGACTCAAAAGATGATACTTGATACCTCCTTACTTAGCACTCAGCATTTTAAGGTATGGATCAAGGGTAAGTGTAGTAATCCAGGGAAAGGAGTAGTGCCTTCTACTACATCTTTTCAACAGGGAGCCTTCAGATCGCCCTCAACTATGGTCAGCCAATTCACTTATGTGTGTTTAAGCCATTGACGTTTCATTAAAATTTGTGGCAATGATAAAAATTGGTTTAGTTTTTACTGTCTGTGTAGAGTTTTTTTTTTTGTCCAATATTGTACAGGATACTTTCAAGAGTCCTTACAGCTTTAAACTCGATTTGAAAGTAGATGGTACATTTTTGATGATCATATAACATTAAAGTAATAAAGGAGTGGAACACTTTGTGTAGTTTCTCAAAGTGGCAATAAGAAGATAACAAAATGTACTGTGTTTGGTGAAAGATAAAAATCCTCTTTTTTTCCTAAAAAGTGGCTTAAAAAATATCACCAAAGGTTTATGTGCGAAGTAAAAATAGGATAAGCTAATGCTTACCCAGATGCTATTTAAAACCAATGCTTGTACATTATCTAACAAAGTAATATTGTTATATTAAATGTAAATGGCGTGATAAGAATGATATATGTCATAAAATATGATACTTGAGATTTCCATTTGTTTTCAAAATCACAAGAGCTACTTATATGATTCTTCAAATTGACAATATATATTCTTAATACAAACAGCTGGGTCTACTCTCTCTTGTCCTAAGTAATTTACTGGACATCTGCAAACATACATGTAAAAGTAACCACTATAGAAAATGCATACAGCAACCCAAGTTCAAATCTGGAACATGGTTGTTCACATTTCACATAGCTCTAACACTTTTGGGAACATTATGAATCTAAGTATTCTCCTAATAACTAAGGGTAAATTCTCGGGAAGACTGGGCTCTTTAACTTTGGTATGCCAACCCATCTAGATGTAAACCTTTTAGACTTCACTTAAAAAATTGGCCTTGTGTTGCACCCTACTCATGCAAAGGGGTTGGGTAATTACATACATGTACCATACATGCCCGTACATATACTCATACATCTCCATTCACATATATACATACATGATACATGCACATGTACACATGCACACATTTTATTTCTATTATATTTTAATAGCTTTATTAAAAAAGATTAAAAAGAACCAAAAACTTTAGACTGGTTGACAAGAATCTTAGCAAAATTAGCAGGAGCCATAATTTCTACCCCTGACATGATTCCCATAAAAACCACAAAATCTGGTAATCTTAATCCCTTTCTCTCTTACATCTTTTTTCAGAAGCAATCATATTCTGAATGGTGCCTTTCTGCATCTTACCAAAATAAAACTTATAAGAACACCTTGTGTTATTCTCTTCTCTCAGTCTGTTAATGTTTCAGTGTTAAAAATGTGTGTAAAGAGACAATAGATAATCATTTTCCTTAGAGAATGGACATATCCATTGGGTGGCTTATAGGATGTCATATGATAATCTCTAAAATCCATTCTCGACCACTTTTACCTCTGTTCTATGATCAGGAGAAACATATCTTGGACCCTATCAGAGAATAGAAGAGCCACATGGCTACCTTCTGAAGAGTGTAATTTTTTAAAGAGTTCTCTTTTTTTAAACCAATGATTTTTAGTAGCTTTTATTAAAAGTCATGGAAAATTCTAACAACAACCCCATACAGGTCTTCAGAAAGAATAAGCAATCCGGTAAGACATTTAAATACGTTTATATATAAGAAGTGCGAAAGAGTTGCTAAAGCATATTCCTTTAGTGGTCAATAGTCTTTAAGAGAACAAAGTTAAAATTATAATACACCTATCTGTGGTTGGTGAATGTCCTCTCCTCTCTCTGTATATTTTGTGGTTGTAGTTAAGACTGTTTTAAGAGAGCTTTAGACGTTTGGTTTCGTTGGGCTCAAAATTGTCTTCTAGGTTCTGTTTGTACAGTTGGGTAGTCTGCTAACACCCTCTGTTTCCAGGCTGTCTTTTTTCATGTCTCACCTCATCAAGACCCTAGTCACAAATCATGTGATCAAGTCACTTCCATCCTGCTTTCTCCCTCTACCCTCAGCCTCTCTACATCCAAGTACACAGCGATCTGGAGGATAACTCATAATTTTCTTGTAAAGTGAAATTTTTGAAAATAATTATAAAATAAATTTTATAAAAAGAAAGTTACTTGACAGTGAGTTTAAAGGCCACCTTTGACATCCCTTAAGCAAATAATAATAAATCTCACAGAAAAATGTTTCAATTTAGAGAACCCCCATCATCATTATCATGTCACGCCATAGGCACAGATATTCTTGACCCTCTCCCGCCACCTTTCTCTATCATCCATCACTTCAGGTCAGTCTTCAAGGCTACATCCTGTATTGGAAAAGAACTATTGTATGTAGTTTCAAGCTGGTCTTCCTGCTTTGCCTCGTCTATGTGAAAAGTTCCACCGGAGTAAGTCACTTATGAGCTTGTCCCTACTTCTCCAGCAGTGTCTCACATGTCTGGTTTGTCTAACAAGGATAGTTTTCATGATAGGTGGTAAGTGGCCGTACAGCTGCTGCTTTGTGGGGTGCTGCCTCTAGGACTTGTTAAATATTGCTCACAACATTCTTGTGTATTTGCTCTCAAGCTTTTTCTCCATACTTTTAGTTAGTGTCCATGTAGTGCATCCATACAGCAGTATCAACACAACCACTGCTTGGAAAAAACTGCATTTCATTTCATTGGTCAGGTCTGACTTCCATGGTAACTGATAGCCTATCGATAGCTGTCCATGCCTTTGCTAGTCGAGTGTTGATATCTGTCTCTATTGATGAGACATTGCTTCCTAGGTAGGTGAACTTGTCTACTAGTTTCAGAGAGCTACCATTTAGTATGGAGATGTAGCCTCTTTGATTAAAGTACATATATTCCATCTTGCGGGCATTGACATGGATGCCTGTGCCTGCAGTTGCTCATTCTAGACAATGTAGCAGGGTTTTGGCTCAGGCAGGTGCATTTGCCAGAAGTGCTATGTCATCAGCGTAGTCTGCAACCGTAATTGTTTGTGCAGAGTACCTTCTGCTTCTTTCCTTTGTTAGCTTGAAACCGTTTTCTTTGATTTTATCAATAGATATTCTAAGTACATAGTCTTGACAGATAATATGGGGCTAATGTGTCTCCTTGCAGTACATCTGCTACAATGTTGAAGTAGTCTGTGTCTCTATACTGGTAACAGACTTTTATGTTTGTGTTTCTATATAGCATCATTATGGCTGCAATGGTTTCTTTGGTTAGGCTGTAGGCAAGTAGTATTTGCTCCATCTTTCCTCTACGTATGGAGTCAAATGCCTTGGTGAAGTCGACAAATAATATTGATGTCTCTCGATTTTTTGCACATACACTTTCAAGAATTCGAAGGATAGTGAAAATTTGTGATGTCGTGGATCTATTTCTCTGAAAGCCATTTTGGTTCTTCCTAAGTATCTTCTCAATTTTGAGTTCTATGCAGTTGCATAGTTGAGCATTATATAGCTGGGCCGCTATGGATGTAAGGGTTATACCTCGGTAGTTCTTGGCTAATCCGAGGTCACTCTTTTTAAGGAAGGGGAGGATGCATCCCTTTGTCCATAAATGTGAAATTTTTCATTAAAAATTTATTTTAATTAAGTTTTAGAGTTGAAGCATCTCTAAAATTGGAGCAATATATAATATATAATATATAATATTGCAATAATCCAAAATGTAATTACTGTTAAATTGAATCTTTATTTTGTGACAACAGATGTTTGATTTCTGATATAGATTTGAAGGTAAATTGGACTCCCAACTGTTTTTTTATTCTGTTTTGTTTTTTGTGTGCATGTACTTTATAAAGATTCTCACTTTTTCAAGTCTTTTAAGTCTCCCAAGTTTAAACTTATTCTAAGAAGATAAAAAAAATTCTGACTTACTGACAAGATGGTTCAACTTCTACTGCTATACTACCAAGAATTAGATTTGAATTTCACCAAGGACATATCTAAAGTGACCATGAAATACAAACATGCCTTTATCAAGATAAGAACTTCCTGGGTGGAGGCAGACCTATTTCACTTAAGAAGACAGTTCCTCAGTCCAAATCCTTGGCTCAAGTTCATAATTGGCAATGATAGCTAAATAAACAAGATAAAAGTACAGTTAAATCAAACAAATACAATTACATTTTTCTTATGATATTTTTGTATTAGATTTTAAATCTAAATTTATCAATTTAAAATGTACTTATTAAAAAAAGAGTAAATGCTAAATGTATAAAAGGGAGAGATTTTAAAATAATAAAAAGATATTGAAATATATTAAAAATAATGTTAAAATGTATTGATCAAAAAAGATATTAAAATATATTAATCAAAACTGGATATCAAATGTATTAATTAAAAAGATGTATGATGTATTCATTTAAAAAGATGTTGAGTATATTAATAAAAAAGTTGAAATGCATTGATCAATAAAGATATTAAATGGCATTAATTAAAGATATTTTAAGATATATTGTTAAAACAGACATTAAATGTATAAAGTAAAAAGGATTTCAAAATATATTACTTAAAATAACTGTTGAATTTGTAAAGTAAAAAAGATTTTCAAATGTATTACTCAAAACAGAAGTTAAATGTATGTTATAAAAAAAATGTTAAAATGTTTTAAATAAAACTGAGGTTGAAAGATATTAATCTAAAATGATGTTAAAACATCAAGTTCTTAAAATTTGTTAACTTAAAAAGATTGGTTTGACAAGTGTACTCCAACATACTTGAATGCACTTGTGGATAATATTAGATAGTAAGTTTGGATCCCCGCTGTACACTATCTGATATGGACTAAATCTATATACATTTACTAAATAGATCTTTGAATTCATAGCCTAGCTCATGGCAGTTTTCCAAAAAATGGTTGATTAAAGAGAGATCTATTTAGTAACATGGGTGAAGTTTATATTAGATAGTAGATGGCAGAAATCCAAACTTACCAACTAATATTATCAGAGATGGACAGATTATTTAATAAAGAAAAAGACAAAGCACAAAAGTAGGATATTGAAACTGCTTGGAAGAAAATATAATCATTAAAATTTAATAAGATATATTAGATTAAAAGGATGTTAATCTTTAGAGGCTGATTAGCTGATATATGTGTAACTATAGGCAAGTCAGCAGAGTATCTATGCTCACCAATGTCCCTCAGTGAAAGCATCTTCAGAGGAAATGCAAGAATCAGAACTGGAATTTTATCTCAATGGAAAAGGTTGTCTGCTCTGATGAAACTCACTTTTCCCTGAATAAAGTGGATGGCAGGGTCTCATTATCCTGTTGAAGTAATAACATCAGGATGCTCTGAGGGTATATAAGCAAGTGTGTAAACAAGTGTAGAAAATGTAAGCAACATTACATATAATGTTGTACTAGTTGGTCAAATGTGGACATAAGTACATAATGGAAGTTAAAACTCAAGAAATTTACCGGATGGAAAAAAAACAACAGTTAACCTGACTTGCAGACAAATCACACTTAAAACACCAGTTTCCAATAGTTCACCAAAGTTAAGTAGGTTTAAGCCCAATTGATTGATTGATTGATTGATTTTAATGGCATGTGTTGTAACCTAACCAAAAGGTTACTAAATGAGGAATAACAGAGGTTGGAAATCAAATGGAAACTTTTATAACACTAACAAAAAACAATACTTGCCAGTGGCGTGAAGAAGGTAACTGCTGCTAGTGGTGACTACTTAGTATATTTTCACTCCTTCATATTAGTATCCAATGTATTTATGAGGAATAGGACATACCCATTAATGTTCATAGGTAGGGTGCATAACTGCATGTAAAATCATATAGGGATACTTTATGTTTGGAGGTTAGGGAATTGTGTACATTTATATTTATATTTTGTATAATTTCTTTGGAGGTTTTGCACATATGATATCAAGTATTCCTATCTAAATACAAATAAGTTGCAAACAGATATATTTGATGGGAAAACTAAACTGGCTCGAAGTTCACCTGGAAGTAATGAAAATAAAGGTATTCTCTACTCCCTAAATCTCTAGAATTAAAACCTCACCAGCCTGCTTAGTACTTAAATAGGTAACCACTTAGGGATAGAAGGTGTTTCTCAAACTATCTGATGTAGCCAACTTGCAGGATAAGTTTCCAATGTGTCCTATTTACCAACCCCTCCGCTCGGGCAGGATATGACACAAGGTCAATTTTTAAGCGGAGTTTAACAGGTTTGAATTCAGAGTTTTCCTTCTCCTAGACTAGTTGCCTAACCAAGGCTGAAGAACCTAGTCTGTCCTACTATTTACCCATAGCTGGAGGGAGAATAATTGGATTCATATCTTTCCCAAGGGTATTAGTGCAATGTGAAATGCAATCAGTCTCGTCCAGGATTTGAACTCGTGTCGCCGTGTTCATTTCCTAGGACGATAACAATTGCACCACGGGTACCTCCACAAGTTTCCAATGTGTCAGGGACTGGTAACATATTTTTACCGTGTTATTATTTGATTTATAATAAAGTTCCGAGTATTTCTATGTATTGTATCATATCATAGCATGTAAATAGAATTATATAATTATAAAGATTTTATGCATTTTCATTTTTACAATACATGTTATATTATTTCATTATAATGTGAAACTGAAAACTTGTCATGTACCAACAGTTGATGACTTGAGCACCAGCACCACAACACATAAACAATCTGAGGACTATATGCCAAACCAAGCAAATCTTGGTAAATTTAGTAAAATTTTCTAGTATTCTCTAAGTAATTGTATGCAAGATGATGTTATAGTACATCTTCCTTCCTTCCTTCCTATTTTGCTTGGACTAATATGTATCAGTCATGGTAATCTTTCAGTGACTGTTTTTGTCTCATCAAAAGATGCCACCCTTAAAGATCAGTAGTGGTAGTTTCCTGACTGAAATATTTGATCCAGACCTTTGACCTATGAGGTTCCTCCACCCAGCATCTGGTGAAGTACATTTTATATATATATATATATATATATATGTATGTATTCTGCATATCATATATATATGCATATTATATATATACATATTATATATATATATATATATATGTATTTCATATATATTATATCTGTGTATATTTTATATATAGATATCATATATATTATGTATATATGTATTACATATATATATATATATACATGGTGCATTCAATAATTTTCCAGACTTTTTGTACAGGCATTTAGAATTGTCATAGACTCTTGAAAATTCAGTATGTTATTGCTATACATCTTATGAGATGACTGACCAATTTTTATGATTCCAGGTTCAAATGAACAGCTACAGCAGAAAGTGGAATACACCCTACTAAAGCCTGATTGTCACAGCTGGTGAATTTCAAAAATGCAATCTGACACTTTAGAGGAACGATATGCAATAAAATTCTGTTTTAAACTTGGAAAAAATGCCACAGAAACCTATGGAATGCTTCTGACTGCTTTTCAACCATCTTGCATGAATCGAGCATCAGTTTTTGAGTGGCATAAGAGATTCAAGGAAGCCAGGGAGTCTGTGAGGGATGATGAGAGGTGTGGGAGGAGTAAGGAAGTCAATACGCCAGAGTTGATTGGCTAAAGGGTTAGGGTTAGGGTTACTATGTTGAGGTTTTAAGGGAGTTCAGCAAAAGATTCCGTCGGAAGAGGCCAGCACTCTTCAAATCGGCTCAGTGGCATTTCTACCAGGATAATGCACAAGTCCACAACTCCATCCTAGTCAAAGACTATTTGACCAAGATGGGCATCAAGACAGTTCCTCAGCCTCCCTATAGTCCAGACCTTCCTCCCTGTGACTTTTGGTTATTCCCTAAGCTCAGAGGCTTTCGTTATGAGACGATTGAGGAGATGAAAGAGGCTGTGATGAAGGTCATTGACACGCTCACACAAGAGGACTTCTACGGGGCCTTCCAGAAGTTGTTGGAACAGTACAACAAGTGCATTGCATCCAGAGGAGATTACTTTGAAGGGGACTAGAGTTTCATGTGTGTACTATCAATAAAAGTGCCCATACGAAAAAAGTCTGGAAACTTATCTAATGATCCTCATATATGTTATATATATTTATATATATTTATATATTTATCATATATTATATATTATATGCATATTTTATATATATGCATAAGTAAAAAGTAAAGTTGGTGACTGTAGTCGATGGTGATCAGAATGCTCCCTTTTCAATAGTTACTACACCAACGTGTAAGGGAGGGCACTACTCCTTTTCATGGATTGCTCCACTTTACCCTTGATATGTACCTTATATTGCTGAGTGTTATGCAAGTAGGTATCAAGTACCATTTTTAAAGTCTTTGGTATGACGCGACCTGGGATTGAACTCAGGTCTCCCGAACCATTGGCGAACACTCTACCCACTGGGCTAATGAACCGGTTATATATATACATACTTATTATATGTGTGAGATCGCCCTTCCCAAACACTACGTGGTACTGTAAGCACCCCCACAATCATTGAATGTAAATGAAAATCCAATACATAGCAATAAAGTGGTTAGCTGAAAAAGTCAATTGGGAATAAGTTATTAATATTGTTGACCATAAAAACAGTGGAAAAATGTAGCAACACAAATAAGTACGTAAAATGAAAATTGAAACTCTAATTGAGATTTAAAAAATAGCATCGTTTGACTTATACTAAGTTAAAACTAAATTCAAAAGCATAAGTACAATTTTTTTGTGATCTGCTGGAGTATCTCTTTCTTTGAAAGAATATCTGGTCACATCTGTGATAGGAGGGGTGCTTCAGGTAGCGTAATGGTTAACAAGCTAGACTAGCAAACCTACACGAGTGAGTTCGAGTCTCATTGGGTGCCCCATTCATATGGCCTTGTGCCACATCTTAGCAAAAAAAAAAGCTTAGTAAATTACCACATCTGTGATAGGAGTGCAGATAGTGATCACCCAACTTTATCTATTAGAGTGGTGTCTACTGAGGATTTTAAAAAAAAGCTATCAAAAAACTCTTTCTCGGGGTATATCTTGCTAGCAGTACAACTTGATGATGATGATGATGATGATGATGATGATGATGATGATGATGTATCAAAAGTAGGATATCTGTAAGTTCATTGATGCAAAAGCTTGTGGACAGGAAAAGGCTTACAATCTTAATGGTTTGGAAAAGAAGACAATACCAGCAAATACAGAGTGAATCTTGAACCAAATGGACACTGGTTCCAGGCCAGGTGCTGTGCGTCAAAAACATGGGGCTGAGACAGGACCTGAGAAGGAAGTTAGTCTAAGAACAAGCTGTGCAGAACCACATAAAATCAGTGACCCTATGGTTCCTGAAGCCCATAAAACATTTCCTTTTTATTGTTTATATTGAAGGACTCTTATGACCAGATTGTATCTTCTATGAGCTAGCTGTTAAACTTCCACTTATGTTACCTTGTTTCTGTTCTTGTATTCAATAAAGGTAGGAGGTTCTCAATTTCTCCTCTATCAACTTTCTCTTGTCGCCAGCTTCTTGTAATATGTATACTGTTTTTACATTGTCTAAGGAAGGAAAACAACTTTTCTTTTTGCCTCACAAGAAAAATAATTGCAAAAGCTTCCTGTGGGAACACACAAGAAGTGAACAGCAAGTGGCATTCATCACAAAAGCCTAAATCATGTAACCTAGAGCCAGACTAAGTTGAGCTTATTAAATATTCAAATTATTTACCAAGAAACAATAAGAGATTTAATGCTTTGACTTCAGACAAAAAGTTTGGTAATTTTATAGTCCACTTGCTTAAAAGCCAATTTAAGTGGCTATTAAGTTGAATATAGGGTCCTATGTTGTTTATAGAATATACTAAACAACCCATGAACACATTGAGTTTTCATTGTAACAGTGATCCATACAGATATTGATGCTCCTATTTAGGAAGAAATGAAAGATTAAAATTAGCATTTCATAGTAATCTTCATTATTCTGAATTCTGATGATTAAAAAAAATGATATTCAGTGCAAATGACATTTAGTCAACTCCCAAAATTTAAATTTCAGTTGCAAATTAGACTGGATTTTGGTTTATTCTCAAAGAACATTTGCTGTAATAAAAATCTAACTATGATGTGCCTATTTTTGATGGGTTATTGTTACATATATAAACATAATGAGAATTTTTTTATATATATATAGATAAATATTATAATTCATTGCAAATAAGTAGATAAAAAGTTCTCTTTAAATATCATAAGATGAGTATGAATACTTTCTATTACACTATGTAATAACATTTTTGTTTTTCTAAGTTCAAGGGCAAAAAATTGACATTTCTGAATAGCTTATTCCTTAAGTAAATGGGAAATATCTATTTTTCTCTTCAAACTTTGCTTTTATGACCTGAGTCATAAAGTTTTCACATTCAATCCTTTTACAAAACATTCCAGGCAAGTAACTGATAGTAAATATTTTTGGTTCAGTTTTGTATAATATAAATACATGTGAATTTAGATTCATAGGTTGCTTCCTTCAAATTTTATATAAATGAAAAAGAGAATTTACCTGTTTTTACATATGCTGTATGGTACAGAGAAAGGCAACACTAATGTATAAGAATATAACCTGTTTCTTTTCTTTTCCTTTTATTACTTGTTGGGATTCTTTTGTAAAGCTCAGTAGCTAGGAGTCAACACCCATTTGCATAAAAGCAATGAGTTACAAGTTGAAGTGAGATTATATGGACATTAGGGCATTCCATTATTCGCAAGTTGCTGTGTCCATTCTCTGGACAGTGATTGTTTGCTGGCCCAGTGAATGGGTATATTAGTGTATATATAAACCGGCTTGCTTCAGTAATGTGACAGGCTCGGCATTAAGTTACCGCCTGTGTGTTTTGAGCACTTTTTAAGTGAGCCAAAGTTTTCATTTCGTGGTTCCGTATGGGGTTAGTCTGGCAACTGGATGCTAGTTGCTCCTCATTTCCCTCACACTAGGTCCAGTCATTAGATTTCATCAGCAACTGACGGCCATGAATGTGTATTCATTTCTAAAAAGAAATAAACTTCACAGTTCACCTCAGTTTCATTAGTATTTTTTAGCCATCTCTACTTAGTCATTCTTCTTTATTTTTCCCGTTAGGTTTTGTTTGAATTACACAAGCATCTTACTCTCCCCTCCTGGTTGCCTTCTGCAACCATGGAGGACCTACCTCCAATGGGTTCCCCAAATAGTTCCCAGATCCTTTTTGCGGTCTCCCCAGAACTTACTGAGAGTTAACAAAAGGAAGCATCTCAGCCCACTAAGGAAGCCTTCCCAGCTAAGCTGGAAGAACAAGCAGCCAACAATGAAAATACTAATTGGCCAGACTTTCCAGTCTCTTTGCCTGGAAAAACCTTAGAAACAGCTCCTTCCAGCAGTCCTATTCAACCAGGACAAAGGCCAATGGAAAACGCAACTCCAGCCTCCTGGAAAGTCTGTCAGAAAAGCCCAGAGGAACATGATAGGGATAGGGTGGGCAAGTATGCAATGTTATGTTGCCCATCCTTGAAATATCCAAAACCCTAGATCCCCATATTATCTCACTTGTTGTCGTGGACATCAAAACAAGCAGATTTGTGGGGTTAAAGAAGGATACATTCAAGGAGCTAATGCATACACCAGGCATCCCAGGGCAGTATTTCTGCAGATAAAACTTCACAACCTGGGATATGCTGCTCCAACGAAAGAGCAGGCAGCTAAGCTGGCGGAGAGCTGCATTACAGCAAAGTTCTCCCAACAGAAGCCGGAGTATGCAGCATATCCATGTAAGTTTGTAATGTCTCTGCGATCCTTCCAGGAAAAGCGGTGGCTTCCCTAAGCACTTATAGCTGAGTGGAAGAGATGGCACAACTTCGTGCCACTGCCAGGATAGCACACAGAGATTATGCATTCCGGCTGTGTCTTGACATGGAAGACTTCCAGGCCATCTCAGACACATTATAGTTCCAGAATTGGCAAATGATGGTGGTAGTGGACGGCAGACAGTTATGCTGCTGGAACTGCAAGCAGATCGGCCACCTTGCAAAAGCAGCAGATACCACGCAGCAACCTAAGGAAGTAGAGGACAACACAAACACAGACAACAAATGGACACAATTCTCTCGGAGAAGGAGAAAAAAGGGGGAAGACCAACAGCCCTGGGTATAAGAGCAAAAATCCACCACCTTCTTCTCTAGTTACCCAAAAGACCCTTTCAACAGAGACCCCTTTGACAACAACACAGGAGACTCCTCCAGCAGCATCACCCAGGAAAGTCACATCATCCAGACCAAAAGACATCCAGACCCCCATGAAAACTCCCATGGATACATCACAGAACCTAAAGAAAAGAAGAGACTGTGGAGAAGGCTAGGTTAAAAAATTCTACACCTCTAGGGCCAAAACCACTCCTAAACCCCAGCAAGATCAATCCCAACAATCCCCAACCCAAGAACAACACCCAAATCAACAAGTCTCCCACCAACAAGAAACTCATCCACAAAATCATCCAACCCATCCACAAAATTATCTGACCCATTCAACTAGCCCTCCTCTTGCTCCACCTGAGCCTTTCCACTCTTTCTCTCTCCTCTCTCTCTCTCTCTCTCTCTCTTCTCCATCCTGAAACCTGAACACAATCGGAGCATAGGTTGTAATGCAGTCCAGTCAAAGAGACTGAAAACCGGCACAGAATACAATCGGTCTCGCCAACAGAAAGTAAAGACTCCATACAGGCAGCTGTGGCTCTGTGTTCTGTGGAGCTGGAGGCCATTTCGGATTTTCATCACTGAAAGACTCTCAAGCCAAAGCTGCATTGTGAAAATATCAAAAAGAAAAAGGTTTCCAATCCTTTTAACTTTAGGGGCACACCCATGGTGACCACTTTCATCTGCTCGTCTGGCAACCGAACCTAGGGTGTATGGAAATTTCTAAAGAAGGCTAGCCAAACCGATGCTGGCTTGAGGCTGGCAGAGTTGGAGCACCCCTGATTGAAAAAAATGTTAATTTATTGTGCGGGAGGGATCCCGATTTATGTTCACCCTTCATTTTACAGAGCTTTAAAGGTGCAGATCCCCATGGATGTTGGAGGAGTGTCCAGGGATGGCCAAGTTACCACTGAACTCGGCACAGGCTCCCTGAGACAGGTCGTTGGACAATCATGGACTCTGAGTAGGTAAGTGGTTCAGAATGACCTTAAACGTTGCCAGCTTGAACGTGAGAGGACTGAGGGATCCAAGTAAGTGTGCTCACTAGCTTGGTGAACTCTCGAACCTCTGTGTTAAAGTTGCTGCAGTGCAAGAGACTCAATTCACTTGCTCAGAGGACTGTCGGGTGCTGGAGGTTGACTTTGTGGTCTTTTCAGCATTTGGCAGCCGCTGCAGTGCTGGGGTCTCTCTGCTACATGGACACAGCCTTAATGCGATTGTCAATCTTATCTTTGCAGGTGACGAGAGCCGGCTGGTTGTGGCTGATATTGCCGTTAAAAGCTTCGAGTTCCGAGTAGTCTCGGTTTATACGCCCAATAGCGTTGGTGGAAGAAACTCTTTTTCCCGACGGTTGGGGCCGTTCCTTGACTATTCGAAATGGTTAGCTTTAGTGGGTGATTGGCGAAGTCTTTAGACGATAGACTCTCCTGGACGGTGGAGAGAGGGGATTCCCTAGTCGTAGATCCAGCTAGGCAGGACCTTGAACACGAGGCTCGCAAGCGTTACAAGGATTTTGTAGTTAGAACTAGGCTAAATAGAGTTTCCAACGAAGCCGTGAAGTGTGACAGGAAGAAGTACGAAGGTTTCCCCATCGGTACATCTACTTCGTCAAGCCCCCGTATGGGCACGTGCTGCGGTCGAATCGTGAGATTGTGCGGGGCTTTTTGGGAGCACTTTTGTGATCACTTTGCCCATTGTCCTGACCTCCCGGTTTTGGAGTTTCACAGTTATTTAGCCGACTTCCCCCCACCTTCAGGAGGCAAAAGCGACTAGCTGCGAGGGTTTAGTTACTGAATGCGAAGTCCGTGATACATTGAAGCTGGTCGGCCTCAACAAGTCATCGGGTCTGGATAGTTTGCCCAACGAAGTGTACTTGTGGATGTCGCACATGTTTGTCCCTATTCTGACGAATATGTTCAATCATTGGTTTGCCCTGGATGCCATTCCTGATAGCACTACCCAGGGTGTGATCACATTGCTGCAGAAGGGTGGCAGGTATGTTTGGGGGGATTTAGATGATTACAAGCCTATAACTCTACTAAACACAGAGTAAAAGATTTTAGTCTGGGTCTTAGCGAATCGCTTGCAGCTTGTCATCAGCGATCTGATCGGACCTGAGCAGAACTACACTATGAAGGGAAGATCGGTCCAAGACAACTTGCATCTGGTACACGAGGTCCTAGAGGGGTTAAAAGACGACACCAAAGCCGCACTGATCAATTTGGGTCAGTCCAAGGCCTTCGATGGGTGGGTCATCGGTTTTTGGCGACGGTTTTGGAGACCATCGGATTCAAACCGGAGTTTCGCAAATGGATAAGCATGTTGTATCACAACCCACAGGCAATGATGCAGGTGAAACGGAAAGCGTTCGGAGACATTCCCGCTCGAGCGGTTGATCCAGCAGGGTTGCCCCTTGTCTTCTCTTCTCTGTGCCCTTGCTTTGGAGCCCCTGATTCATAGGCTTAGGGATGAGAAGGCTAATCTGGCCTAACATGGAGTTCCCTTTGCTGGCCATGTCAAGGCGAAGGTCTCTGCGTACGCTGATGATATCACTGTCTTTGTGTCCTGCCGATTGGAGATACTGGCCGAGAAAAAAGCGGTTGAGAAGTATGAAGAAGTGACAGGTGCCAAGATAATTTTGATAAGTGTGAAGGTCTGCAGTTGGGTGCCTAGAGAGGTGGTGTCCCCCTGCCAGAGCCCTTCTGCTGAAGTGACGGACCCATCTGCATCCACGGGGTGTGGTTTGGGCCTGGCCTCCTGCGGGAGCGAAATTGGTCGGAGGTACGGGCCAAGGTAGAAGCACAGGTGTGTACCTGGCTTCGAAGGCGTTTGTCCATAAAGAACCGGGCGGAGGTGTATGTCATGTACTTCTTCCCCCTGATCCTTTACCACTCGTACATACTTCCCCTGCCTACGGGTTACCTGCTGGCGCTAAAACAATCCCTCTCCAAATTACTTTGGAAAGGTCAAAGTTTGATAACCTGTTGACAAGTCTGCTATTAACATCCTCGACATGGAAGTCTAGAGATGCCGGATCTGGAGACCAACTGGCTCGCTGAAAGACTGGCTTACCTGAGCCAATCCTTTTCGAGTGACACAGTGTGGGGACAAAAGGTGAGAGTCAGCTTTCCTTGCCTGAAGTTCAACCCCAAAAGCCGAAGGTCATCGTAGACCTAGGGATAAAGCACCGTTTGCCCGTGAGTGCCATATGGCCCTCCATGATCTTCCTGGGTTCAGTGAACTTTCTCGGCTTCCAAAGGAACTGTATCGGGAGTTAGTATGGGTTCTGCTTCGGATCCTCTCATGGAGCAACTCGGCTGGTTGCTGGAGCAGATTCGCACTCAATGGAATTGGGCGCCAGGTTCGGGCTTCTTGAACAACTCCGAGCTCACCTGGTGGCTTGTCCGGAATGCGTTGCTCCTCAACGACTGGGCTTTCAACAGTGGTTTGGAAGAAATGGCTTTGCATGCCTTCTACTAATGTGAGTGGGTTCGCTCGTTCTGGAGTCACGTCGGAGAGTGGGCGGCTCGTATCGATCCCAAACAGCTCATGCTGCTCAACGTTGGTTGCATCTTGGATAATGTTAATCCTCCGTATCAAAGTGAGAAGCGCGTGCTGTTTCTTGTATTCCTAGCTGTGACTAGAATGGTGATTTGGGAGAGGCGAAAGAAATGATTGTATGATGGTGCAAACTTTCCTCATCGTGATCTAGATTCGATAGAAAACGCTTGGACCGCATAACATTCGACAAAAGAGGGCAACATTGGAATCATCCTTCCCTCCTCTTCCTACGCATGGCGACGATGATCCAAGTCCTTTGGGACCCCATCCCCAGTAAGTAGGGAATTTCTTGTAGCCCTCTACCCCCTAGTTAGCTGTTTGTGGTATGTCATTGGTGCCGTCGCCTAGTTGTTAGTCTCCAAGATCCTCCTCATCTCCTATTCTTTTATCACTTTAACCTTCCTCCAGTCCCATCTTTTTGATAATCTTGGACCCACATTACTGTAACCTATGCTACCCATTCCTAGCCGTGTCCTTCCCAGCATTTCTTTTATCCTGTAGTGGTGAGTGAATGTGTTTTTGGTCCCCGATAATTTAACGTTGAGGATTGTATATAGGTTCGATATTTAGCGTTTAAAGGTTTAGTATTTATGCTTCCCCACAAGTTTAATGTTTTAGTTTAGAATTAAGGTAGAATGGGCATAATATAGACACATGGAAAATTAGTAAATGAAGGAAGATATGCAACAAACGAGTAAAAGATATAAAACGAATGAAACGAGTAAAGGTTGTAAAACGGCGCGGACAAAATGAACATTTAAAAGAAGGCGACGAACAAAAACAAATTTATATTCTACAACAATAAAACTTACATTGATACATAAAAATATTTCTAATTCTACTAACATAATAATAGTGTGTGTACATGTGTGAGTGTGTGCGTGTGTGTGTCTAACACAACTAAGCTCTAAAAGGATTACATATTTAAAATGTCCTTTTTTTATGATTAGAGACGGGCAGTTTCTCTGAGACTGGAAAGCGTCTCATAGTCAATGTATATTTTGAATGTCTGCGAGGCCCATCCATGTTGTTGCTTTTCTCTCCTGTTGATTCACACTGGAGGGAGTGTGTTGCTACTGCGAAGAAATTTAGTAAAAGAGAACAAGGGTGTTTGAAGACGACGTATTTATAGAAAATACGCGTCTTGTAGGTGGCTCAAAACGCAGGACGGAGTTTTAAACATGTCACGTGGTTCTCCTGGCCAATGGTTTCCCGAGACTGAAAATGTGAGCGTCCGCCATCTTTGTGGGAACAAGTGGCATACCACCCAAAATGATTTATAGGAGTGTAAAGTCCTATAATCCCATTAGTTTAGAACCACTCCCTACATAGGGATAGTCTAGCTTGTTTTCGGTCCATTCGGATATCGGAAAACATCATGGACAGGGGGACCCCACTCCATCATTGCTTTTCTATATATATGCTTTCATTGTATATAAATCATTCATTCCGCCTGGGTTTTAAGTTGGTTCTTATAGAGCGAATGTTGTATTTTGATGATTGTTACATACCTGTCGATGCATGGCTGCCCTTATTGTATTGTGTATCATGTCAGTGAATGTGGCTAGCTAGGGCTCCATAAATATCATAAAATTTTGGGGGTTTCATGCTCCCCAATTCATACTTTGTATGAATTTTCTTTGTAAAAAATTTTTGGAAATAAAGGGCTCGGTATTGAGTTATATTTTATTTTTTGTCTGCCAGCTGGACACTAGCTGGGGCTACTGAGCTGGTAAGTGTTGTTTTTATTGTTATTTATTCTGCACAATATAGCAGTGACTTCTACATCTCCCCTTTCCCTACCCACGGGTAGGCCGGGTTGTATGAGGGCTGTACCCTTCTTTTAGGCCTGGCCTGTTATGTGTTCATAACCTGGATAGAGCTCGAAGAATTCTCAATGATCGAAGGCGTGGTGATGTATATGTGACTTGTTTGGGGGGGTTCAATTGCTGTGCATATGCCATTACCGGAAGATGTTGGGGGATAGGGGTGCAAGAGTGGAGCATTGCCTTTGGGAGTTATTGGTCCTGGTGTTGCACTTGGTATTGAGGTTGGTGCGGACTTGACTTCACACTTTCTGAGGAAACAGCTGTTCCTAAGTGTGATCCTTCCTGATCCATCAACCCTGATTCAGTATTGGTGATCTGGTAGAACAGTGATGATTTTTGCCGTTATGTTCCATCTGTGATTGTGTGGGATTTGGATAGCTACGGTGTCACCAGCTTTAATGAGCGAAGGTTGCAGATATATTTATTATACCTTTCTACTATTTTTGCATTGTGGTGATGGAGGATTTCCTCGTGGTGTTGCGTCGCTGCAAACCATTTGGGGTGTTACTTGTAGAGGATTGGTTGTGAAGGAATGGAGTTATAGACTCTGCGGTCGAATGGAAGTTGTGCAAGTGATATGCCAATACTTTGGATTGAGGTGTTTCAGAACAACAAGATGGCCCAGGCAACATTGTCATTGTCCAAGGAACCCTGAAGGCCTGTGTTTCCCTCTTTGCAGTTTTCACTGTGAGCTCTGCCCACCTATTGGATTGGGGATATGCGACGGAGGATAGTCTGTGCTGAACATGCAGATATGCACCAATAGAAGGTGAGGCAGCAGCAATAGCAAGGGCATTAGAGAAATGCCATATGTTCATCATGGGTTGCCCAAACATCATAGTGGTCTCAGATTATGAACCACTGAAAGGGTTATTTGGTGATTGAGCAAGATCCAAAATCCCCAGCTGTTTTTACTGAGATATCGATTTACCATCCAACATTGAGGCTCTGATGCAGTTTTCCGCCACCCAGTGGCTATGGTGCAGACTCTCCTCAATGTGTTTCCAGCAAAGCCATCTCAGTCAGATACACTAGAGTTTAACATGTGATATAATAGAGTCAACAACCTTGATGGCAACATTTGCAGACAACAATAATATAGCCCTGATATCACCTGACCTAATCTGTGCAGCAGGTCTTTCCTCAGGCTGCACCTGTTCCTTTATCTAAAAGGAATTAAGGCTGGATTCATTGCTTTGTACTTCAATGGAAATGCTAATAGAACCAAGCATTTTTTGAAAATGCTGCTTAGGAGGTTTCTTCCTGAGTGACACCTCACAATAATACGAATTTGTGTCAACATTTTGACTTGGTCAGAAGCTAAATAAAAGCTACCTAGCTTAGTAAATAAAACCAGCTATTGAGATTAGAAGTAATAGGTCAAAATGAACTATAGAAAAAACAATACATGATGAAAGAATTTTACGAGGGAAAACTTTTGCTCTCGAGAGTCATTCAAGTAATGAGTTTCTTCTCTCAAGTACATCCCAGATGATACACCTGACCTTTAGTTGCTGCTTCCTTTTTTTTTTCTTCTAAAAAAAGCAGCAACCTCAAGACAGTAGCTTCTCATGTTTATTCTGTTATCTCTTCTGTTTTCTCCTACCTCTTTATGGGGAGAACAAGTAACCAAAGAATGTAACAAAAGCAACTGCGACTTGAAATACATCAAAATAATGTCAAAGTCTTTCTATTCCCAGTCCCATATAGGGGATATGTGATCTGCTGTCTTTACCCCACCAAGGAGATGAACAATTTACCTATAAATTACCCCAGGAACATTAAATTAAATGTAATCTTTTTATTCCTCAGAAAAAACTAGAGAATTACTAAGCTTAGTGTAGGCTGACACAGATACAAGAAAGGATAAAGATTATATTGCAAGTAGAGAGAACTGTCTGCCTTGAAAATCAGCATTTACAATCCCTGCTTTAATTTGGGCTAAAATAGCAGACAGATACTAGCAGGAAATCTATACAATTGTAAGATTAACATAACCATGTTATCACTGTTTGGTCAGTTATTGTAAAACTTGGAATTTTAATTGTAAAAAAAGTTAAGTATGGAACATCATAATAGAAAAAAACACAGCAAAATCAAATCAAATCAAAATATTTATTCCATTACAATTTGATTGATTGATTCGTTTTAATGGCATGTCAACCTGTCTAGAATTATTTTATGTCCAGAGTTTTAGGAATCATGTTCATTGTATATTTATATTTACATTTGTGTAGTTGTTTCTTAAGGATTTTTGTACACAATTATATAACAAGTATTTCTATCAAATACAAATAATTTGTGCTCAATTATATCATTTTAAATAATTATTTATATTCGAAATAATCATTTGTTTGCCCACAAGTAAATGGTTTCAAGTAACTAACAATAATCCTTAGTAAATAATTATAGCTTCAAGTAACTATTGTTAACATGAATAATTTACAGTTATCTGATATCAAGTACTCCTATCAAATACAAATAATTTTCAAATAGATCTATTAGACCCATTAATTAGACCCTAACAAGTACTACCATTTTGAGTTAGAGTAGAGCAGGGAGTAATGGCAATGAAGGAGTATTCTATACTCTCCAATGATTCAAAACTAGAGTCTCACCATCAGATACAGCTTAATGTTATACACAGAATACATTTTGGGGGTTGGGGATTCTTACCCTTCTTCAGGGGATACTGTCAGTGTTATCTGTGTTCTGCTAACTGGGCAATCATTATAATTTGATATAAAAAGAACAAAAGGTTGTTGTGAGCGAAACTCACTATAAGTTACTTGTCTAAAGAGCTCATCTTTCTAGTTTTCTGGAATTAGGATGTCCAGTTCATTTAAATCAAAAAGCAATCTCATTATAACCCACCAAATGTTTATCTATCCATATAGTTTTTAACAATGGCTATACATTTCATATAACAATATGGATTTGTGCAGCTTGAGAGAATAAAAAAATAACTTTGAATTTTGTAAGCATACAAATGTAGGCTGAAAAGTTCATCTGATGACATCATATCTGCTGTTGATCACTTTTTTTTGACAAATGGGATCCAAGCACTGCAACACCAAGGGAAGAAGTATGTAGACCACACAAGGATCTATGTTGAAAAATGAATCTTTTTGGTCACGTTCCATAAAGGTATCTTGAACAAATAAAAAGAAACAGTTGGAGTGAAATCTTTGTTTCTTTTAGTCAGTACATTAGTGTGTTAAAGTCAGAAGAAAGTTAAATGGTTCAGTAATATTAATGTGTTTATAAGATGACAAAATGTATCTGTGTGATTTACATAGTAGTAATTGTCCAGCTTCAAGTTTATGTCATTTGACTGCTGATTGTATAGATAAAGAGTTGAGTGGATAGAGAATCAGCTGACATGACCTGGTGAGTTTCCTCTCTTTGGCTACTGACACCCCTGTCACCAGTGAACTTTTGACTTGCTTTCTCTTCTAATTCTGTTCAGTGACCAACCAGCTACACTTTGGTTTTAAAATAAAATATAAAAAAGAACTGTTCAATTGACACTGACTGTTCAGTTGTTTTGTCCCATGACCTATGCATTAGCACCAGTCATATGAATATTTAAAAAAATGCTCCTGAAAATTCATTTTTGTTTTATGAGCCAAAAAATTCAGTGATTTGGAATTTGATATGCAATTACCCTTTCTCTTTGTAACAGAGTTTTTTTTTAATTTTTTGATTTGGAAAGTATTGTTCCCACTGTTGAAATACAGGTGAGTCACTGTTATAATAAAGATAGGTAAAGATAATATTACCTGCTCATATTCACTGAGCAGTTTCAGACCTGTTGGCAGAGGTTAGAATATGCTAATTCTGTCAACAAGAGAGGGATAAGACACCCTCACACAATGAAAGGGGTGTCCTGGGTATGACTTTAAACTGCATCGAGTGGTGAGGCTCCAGTTCTGGAGCTCTGAGGAGCGTGGAGTACTCCTTCATTGCCATTATTCCTAGCTCCACAATGATCTGGGATGGTAGTACCTTGTGGGGTATGTTTGCTGGATATTTTGCTCCCACAATTTATGTTGGCTCATTATTGAAAAGTAAATGATGTGGACAAAAGAACATTCAAAAGAAAGTAATACAAACAAAAATAAATTCATATAACAAGTACATAAAATGAAACATTACAAAACATTACGAATATTCTAATTAAATTTTCCCCTGTGCGTGTGTGTGTGTGTGTGTGTGTGTGTGTGTGTGTGTGTGTGTGTGTGTGTGTGTGTGTGTGTGACTAACACAAATATTATACTAAAAGACTAAATATTTCAAGTGTCCTGTAGACTATAAATGTATTTTAGGAAGACGTGTTTTCTCCCTTGTTGGTTGTTTGTCTCTTTCGGGATTTGACAAAATGTCTGAGGCTGTGCATAAGACTGGAACAAGTCCAGCTGAAAAGGCAGACCTGGAAAGAAAAAGGTTGCAGAGTATATATGCACTCATGTTGCATGTATTGAGCTGTGTGTCACTAGCTGGCAAACCCAAACTGTCTCTGGAAATCAAAACATCAGAGAATGAGTTATTGGAAGTCGTGAGTGTACATAATTAATCCTTGTCACGTGGTTGGCTCCAAACACACTGCTTACTTTGCACAGGATAAAATCAAAGGTGCAGACGTAGTTGAGAGTATAAATCACGTGACATTCCTGAATAATAAGTTCTCAAGACTAATCAATTTACAGACGTCCATCCTCTTTGTTTTGAGAATGAGTGAATCAGTATCCTATTTTCTAGAATTTTCTTGTATCACGGCCATTTTAAAAATATAGGAGTGTAAATCCTATAACCTGTAAGGGTCCCATCTATGAGCCAAATAGATTGGTCGGTTGGTTGATTGATTGGTTGCTTGTGTTTTATGGTACATCAACCCTTGTAGGTTATTTAATGGCATAGATCTGTTTGAAAATTATTAGATAAGAATACCTGATACCATACAATTATGTATGAATTATTTTTATTTAGAATGGTTACTTAAGGACATAATTTTTTCTAAGGATTATTGTTATTGTTACTTAAAGCCATATAATTATGTGCAAACAAATTATTATGAAATAGAATTAGTTACTTGAAATCATATTATCATGAATAAATTATTATTAGATTGGAATGCTTAAAACCACATAACTGTGCAAATTATTTTTATTAGATAGGAATACTTGACACCATATAACTGTAAAAACCTCTGAAGAAACAACAACAGAAAAAATGTAAGTATAAACATATGAGGTATGTGATTCCCTAACACTTGAGATAAAATAACCCCAGATGTGTTGACATGCTGTTAAAATAAATAAATCAATCAATCAATCAATCTTGTTTTTTTTGTTTTGTTTTTTTTTTCTAATTTCCTGTAGATGCTGTATAGACAGTGGTTTTATTCTCTATTAATGAGATTTGCTGAGAGATTTTATTGCTTTATAATCTCATTTTAATTGAGGTTTTATTTCCTGGAAAAGGTCTTGGGACAAGGAATTTTATTGTCACAAAATGTGTTTTGGAAAAAGAATATTTCCTGTTGATGTTTTTGAAGCAGAGATTTTTCTTGTTTTGGCAATAGTTCAAAATAAATATTTTTATTTCTTAGTAATTTAAAAAAATTATTCCCTGAAAAACCTTGTTGGTTAGGTTGTTTGAACAGAGGATTTTTTTCCTGATAATAAACTTCTGAGAAAACTTTTTTCATTTCCAGTAAAATTCTTTTGAAAAGCATCTTTACTAACAAGTAATACTGTTTAGACATTGACTTTTATTTACTGATTATAGACTTTGGGATATTTTTTTAAATTTTGAAAGCTACATTCCTGGTCTATTCACTGATATTTCCTGTCATTGACATGTAATAGTATTGTAATTTTTTAATACATTATACTTATCAGATTTACACTCCTATATTTTTAGACCAATTAGCAAAGGGAACACAGAGTGAAAATCACACGTAATTTAGAAATGTCACCCTCCACATACTCTGTATCAAATCTCGCTATAATTAATTAAAATTTCAAAATACATCAAAAATAAAATGGATATAGAAGTGATCAAGTCACATGACCAAGGATTAAGGTTTTTTGGTCAATTGCAAGGTATCACAAGCTGATTCAGTAAACACTTCTACAAATCCATTAAAAACATATAAATTATATCTCAAATTCCTCCTTTGGCTAGTTCTTGCTCTCAAAGTCCTCTTTATATCTTCCTTATATAGTAGTATCCTCACTCTCCCCAATGACTAGGTACACCTTGTGATCAAAAACATAACTTTTCGTGACCAAGCTACTTCACCTCACACACACATGTACAACACTAGGTACTATTTACCAACCCCTCCGCTCGGACAGGATATGACACAAGGTCAATTTTTTAAGCGGAGTTTAACAGGTTTGAATTCAGAGTTTTCCTTCTCCTAGACTAGTTGCCTCACCAAGGCTGAAGAACCTAGTCCGTCCTACTATTTACCCATAGCTGGAGGGAGAATAAGGGGGTTCATACCTTTCCCAAGGGTATTTGCCCGAAAGTGAACGTAATAGCGCGACTGGAGTACGAACTCGCGTACTACGATTCCGCAGTTCATCGCTTTAACAATTACACCACGAGGACACATGTACAACGCTAGGTGCTGCCTGATGAGAAGGTCCCCCTGAAGCTAAGCTGATTTATTTTATACACCACCAAGCATGTATACTCTTTAAACAAGGATTTTTTTTTATTCCTGATAATATTTTCAAATATATTTCCATTTCTTGGTAATTGTTTATTTATCATAAACCAGATATGGGTAAACAAGTAAGTTTATTCTCAAACAGTTTCAGTGAACTCACTTATAATAGAAAAGACATTAGAACAACTTAACTTCATTTGCAAGCCCTCATTCCCAAACAGTCTAGTCGCCTAGGGTTGTAGAATACACCGACCATATCTCAGCAGAGGAGTAAACCTCCCACTACCAACACGAGTGTCCTGAATATGACACTAAACTATCTGACAATGAGGCTCCATTCCTGGAGCTTGGAGAAATGTGGAGTACCCAGTCATTGCCCTTACTCTCAGGTCCACGCTGACTTGGAGTGGTACTTGTTAGGGTCCCATCTATGTGTCAAATAAAAACATTTAATCATTTACTGTACTTGAAACCATTTAATTGTGTGCATATAAATGACTGTTAAATTGAATTATGAGTATTACATCACAATACTCATAGCCATTTAACTGTGTGCAAATAAATCTTTTTGTGCTATATTGCAATACTTGAAACCATTTAACTGTGTGTAAACAAGCAGGTTCAGGCTCATCTAAAAAATTTTACCAACAAACAATTAATTTACAAATCATATATATTTAATATATATTTGTATAAACAGGATTTGGCATTAAATATCCTACAAGGGTTGATATGCCATAAAACACAACTACCCAACCAACTAATAATCATTACCCCCCAAAAAAAGAACTGCCTTGTATATTTCTATATATAAATTTCACCCCCTTTGTTAATTCTATTTTTGTTTCTTACTGTTTCTTCGACTTTCTGCCATAGCAAGTAGTACTATATTCCTCTCTCTCTCTCTCTCTCTCGTATAACCATAATCAAATATAGAAAATATCATTGTTCACAATTTGTATTATCTTACATCTTGGCCTTTGTCAGCAATTAATTCTGCACATGGCATAAGAAAAGGAAGTCAATACCAATAAAGAAAACTACTGCACACATCCTGACTCAACATGATATACATGAAAATAGTCAAAATAGGTATAAATGAGCAATACATTTATATCTCACTTTTTTTCAAAAACCTAGGCTTGATATGACATTAAGCTAATAAATCAAAACAAAACTGAAACCCAAAATACAATGAAGTGGACTTTCCATTTTATTTTACTAGAAAATACTTAAAATTTCTCTTAGTTTCAGTTTGGATTTTCATATATCTGAACATTAAAAAAGAGGAAGTTCTTGAAGACATTTTGCCCTCACCTCCCTTTTAAGCAGCTGTTAAGCCCAATATATATTAGTCAACCTTAGTCAAGGGTGACCAGAAGGCTCCCTTTTTCAATAGCTACTACACCGAGGTGTAGGGGATGGCACTACTCCATTCCCAGGATTGCTCCACTTTATCCTTGATCCTTACCTTATAATGCTGAGTGTTAATCAAGGTAGCATCAAGTACCATTTTTTGAGTCTTTGGTATGACTCGAACTGGGATTGAACCCCAGTCTTCTAAATCATTTGTGAACACTCTACTCATTAGGCCAATTGTCAATTATTTTTTAATAATACAAAAGGGCATATTGACTATGCTATTCCCATAGAAATAGGTCCAGATAAAAGTTAAAAACTGCAAATGGCTTTCTTTTTTTCAAGCCAACATGTTATGAGGACAAGATGGCTTCGCAAACCAGATTGAATCATGTAGATCTTGTGTACTAGTCAAGGATAATTATTCTTGAAAACCCTATTCATTGTGTATATTTAATTCAAATTGATAGTTATGACCCCCACCAATGAATAGATGGGACCATAACCTTTACTATAATAATCATTACATCTAAACTCATTAACTTTTAGTTTCACCATGCAATTAAATCACCTTTTCTAAACCTCCATACCAAAGTACAAGAGTAATTGTTACTTTCTAGTAGAGGTAATGGTGAAATGATTACTGTATAGCTGCACCACTTTAAGGAAACATTGACCATGATGATGATTTTGAGACATAACTGTTGGACATATCAGAGAAAATCCAGAGTTTATAATAAACCCAATTTCTCTTCAAGTTTTCACTCTTCTACAAAAGTGTATCAGACTGATTTAATAAAATGCTCTAAGCAATATACACAAAATCAAGGTATGTTCAAAAACTATCAAGACTGAAGCTGTATTTACCAAAGCATAAATGAACAATAACTCAAAACATTAATTTTCTTAAGAATAGTCCTCACAGCATTCAGCACACTTATCCCCCTATTTTCCAGTGGTTGAAGCACTTCTAAAACTTGTCTTTTGCTGTGATGTGAAAAAGCACTGTTATATTTCTTCTGATTTCCTTCATATCCTCAAGTCTTATTTTTGAGATGAATTTTCAGTTTAGGAAACAAGAAAAAGTCACACAGAGCTAGGTCTAATGAGTATGAAGGATGCTGCACTTACACAATCCTGTGTTTCACCAAAAAATGCTGATCAAAAAGTATCAAGAATTTGCATTGACTCATCTAAATGTCGAGACAGCAATCTAGACTTCTAGATATCATTGATTTATTAAATAAATTGTACTGCTGTGCTCATGTCTGTATTTGAATTTAAAATTTTAAAGCATAAAAAAATCTACATATTCAGTTTTGATACTTTTCGATTACACCTTGTATAAAATCAATCTGACAAGTAATGATACAATGACAATGTACTACAAACTGACTGACTAAAACAAAACAATAAAGTTTTCTGGATACTAATCTAACAGCACTCAGCAAAAGGAGTGCTGTGACTGAAATCTAATTTTTACAGTGTTTAAAACCAAATTAGATAAAGTTTTACAATATTTTCCACAAAGTATAGAACAATAAAATTGCACAGTTTAGATATCTACTGCAGAGCTACCTGCTCACCTGATTTCATTTAGATAAGTTCTTTAATATCCCTATTGAAATGGTTGATGGTAAGGAAGATATTTAATCTCCACAGACTACTATCAACATTAGTATATCTGTGATATACTAACGCTAAACAAAACAGAAGGAAAGACAAGATAAGCTCATTTACACATAAAAAAACAGTTGATTTTAGATAGATAGATAGATAGATAGATAGATAGAAGTATTATTGTTAAAAAGAACGCTCAAACACAAAAAGAATTACAAAAAGAAACAAAAAAACAGCAAAATAAAAATTAAAGCAATAAACTTTAGAATGCAGTGTCATCATCATCATCATCAAGTCACACTGACAGCACAGAGTTTCCTTACTCTCTCTCTCACCATCTGTCCCTATTATCCATCATTCCTAGAAGGTCTTCTAGATTATATCCAGTATCTGCACAGAGCTGATCAATATGAATTTTTGCTGGTCGCCCAATATTGGTGTAACCATATGTAGAAGTCCATAAGAAAACATTGATTATAAGTTTGTCTTAATTTCTTCAGCAATGTCTTACATGTCTTGATTATCTTACTTAGATGGTTTGTCTGATGGGAGGTAAGTGACTGTACAGTAGCTGTTTGTTGGAGTGTTGCTTCTAGGATTTGTTCAAAACAGCACATAGCATTTTTATAAAATTCCCATCTCACTTTTCTTCGGATGTTTTGTTAGCATCCAGGTGGTGCATCTATACAGTAGTACTGACATAGTGATAACTTGTAAAACATTTCATTTTATTTTATAAGAGAGATCAAACTTTCATTTGATTGGTAACCTGTTAATAGCAGTCCATGGTTTTGCTAGATGTATGTTGACATTGCTTTCAGTAGATGAGATACATGCCTAGTTACATGAACTGGTCTACCAATTTTAGAGATTACCACTTCAAGTAGAGATGGCTCCTTTTTGTTTAAAACATATGGAATATTTTTTTTTTGCATTCACATTGAGGCCAATGCTTCCTGCTGCTTGCTCCAGGGCTAGTGTATTTGCAAGAAGTTCTAGATAATCTGTGTAGTCTGCATGTCTTAGTTTCTGTAGGATAATGTCTGCTTCTTGTATTTTTTAGTGTGAAACTATTTCCTTTTATTAGATCTATTGGCATTGATAATAAGCATTCCAAATAGATTATAAGCATATATGGCGCTAATGTATTTTCTGGGGAGACTTCTGAGACAATGTCGAAGAAGTTTGTGTCACTATCAGATGGATGAACCATAGCTTTTGTGTTTAAGTAAAGCATCTTTATAGCAGTAATAGTTCTTTTGGGAGACCATATGCTAACAGTATTTGCTCCAGCTTTTCTTTGTATATAAAATCAAATGCTTTAGAGAAATCTACAAAGAATATTGTTGCCTCAAGATTTGTGTATGTACTCCTTTGATGATTCAATATTATCAGAATCTGTGAAGTTTTAGATCGATTTCTCAGATAACTGTTCTGATTTTTCCTAAGAATTTCCCTCACTTCAAGTTGGATTGAGAAGAAGGGCATTATAAACCTTGGCAGCTAAAGCAGTAAGAGTTATGCCTCTGTAGTTCTTAGTGATTTGGAAGTTGCCTTTCTTGTGGAAGGGGAGGATGCACCATTTCATCTATTTCACTATTGTGTTTTGTTTACACACATTATTACATAATCAAAAATGAATGTCATCAAATTTTCTTGTCTTCCACATTTCAGAAGGTATTTTGTTAACACCTGCAGTTTATCTACTGTTAAATTTTTCTGAACTGCATCAAGTTCTTCCTCTGTAAACTGTCCTAGTTTGATGTCTAATTGGCTATAAATAAGTTATTTGTAGATTTATCAGTGATTTCAGGAGGGTTCCCAAGCATATTCTAGAAAAGTTCTTTCCACTTCTGATGTCTTTCTTCTTGGTTGGTAGCTTGCAGTTTTGCTCTTGAAGAGCTTTTCCTTCCATTCCATTTACTGTCGACCATGCTAATCATAATTGTCTATCTTCTACTACATTTCTGATTTTATGAATTTGGCTTTGAATGTATTCTAATTGTTCTTTTGGTATGTGTTAGTTCTCTTTAGATTTTCTAAAGTTTCTGTACATTGGCATTTGTTGGGTTTCAAATTTTCATGTTATCTCATTTTTCCCTAAATGCTCTTGACTTCCATGGAATTCTATATTTGGTTCAGTTCATATGCACTCAGCTGCTGCTTCTCTATGGGTGCTAACAAAGTTTTCATATTCATCATTTGGAGTATGTCTTTCTCTTGAAGAATATCAAACTTGTTTCTTACTGCTATTATATGCTAATTGTTTATATCACTATTGGTAAGTGAGGACCAGTCATTTGAAGCTTTTGCAGTTTGTTTCTTATTTCTGTATAGATCCTGGTGAATCTTTGTTGAGACGATTCTGTGATCAGAAGATACTCCTTCCAAAGAGGTGTATCCCTCACAGTTCAAAGCACTATTTATCCACTTCATGTTTATGAATATATAATCCAGCTGGGCTTTACAGTTATTTGGATTTTAATGTTTTGGCATACAAGCCTGTTCTCAAGTGAAAACTATGGGGTTTTAAAAGATTTAGTTGTTGTTTATTGATATCTGACTCCATTAATTTCTTCTCACCCCATCTTAATTCACTGGGGTCTTCTTGTCTGTGAAGGCTGCAAAAGAAGAAAAAAGAAAGAAGCTGAGAGAGGAGATATCTTTTAAATTTCAACTTTATTTTGTTTGGGGTTTTGCACATCTACTCTGTAGTGAAGAATGTCTTCCAGGACTATTTGAGAACTGTCATTTCTCCCAAATCTAGTGTTGAAATTCACTAATCATTTTCAGGGTTGATATGTCCAAATTTGGTGTTTTTAGTTGTGGTTTGATAAGTCCATTTGGTGCTTTTACATAGGCTACTGTTAACTGCTAATGGTAGAAGGGAGAACCAGCATGCCTCTAAATGGGCACATGGCTCTCTCATTAGCAGCAGCTGAAAACAGGTCTGTAGGATAACTTCAGGAATTATCTACAAAAAAACATTCATGGGCTTCACAAGCCTGTTTATTCATTCCAACCTTGTCTTCAGGACTCACCGTCAAAAGTCCCCAGTGCTACCCCCAAAGACTGTAGCTCCCAAGCTTTTCATACATTATATCTCTCCACATTATTTATGAGTCCTCAGTTCAAATCCAAATTTTATCCGGGATTGAAACATTTGGGTGCCCTGATTTCTCGAGCAGATCATCACAGTTGGGTGGACATCACAACAGTTAATTGTGGTACTTCAACTTCTCAGGAAGATTGTCGTAGTGGGATTGACATCACAACAGTTGATTTCTAGACTGGAGGATTCTCTAGAATTACTGTGTCTGGAGTGTGAATAGGAACCCGAGGTTCTGTGTCCAGTTGTGGTTGCAATCTTAATTCAATTTGCTCTGGTCCCAGGTTATTCACTGGAGTAGGTGACATAGGAACAGAGGCTAGCCCTCATATGGTCTAGATGATGTTGAATAATTCATCCATCTTGTAATTTTATCAAGAAAGATAGGGCATCAATACCCTCCATTTTGTTCTATTTGACCCATACAGGTACTACCTTTTACGTAGTGGACCAGAGAGAAATGGCAATGAAATGGTTCTCTACACTCCCTTGAGCTCCAGAATTAGAGTCACATCATCAGATGCAATTAAATGTCACACTTATGATACCTTTTTATTTGTCGGGAGTTGGGTCTTACTCTTCTGCAGGGAATGCTGTCAGCATATTCTGGGCTGCACCAACTGGGTGGAGTACTACAGAATATTTGTTTGGTTTCTTTGTTTAAAGGCATATCAATTTTTTTAGGGTTATTTAAAGTCAAAGTTTAAAGTTATCCTTGTTGAAAGACTAGTGGTACTATCAACACTTAGCATGGAGGATAAAAGTATTCATGCCTTTTTCATGGATATTTGTCTGAAAGTGAACATGATAGCACAACTGGAGTTCAAACTCACTTACTTTAATATTACAATTTAGCCTGTTAGCGACTACACCATGGGGACTCCCCACTTGGAGTACTGTTTTGAACGTACCTCTCAGTCCATATTAATAGAACAGTTAAAAATTGTAGTGTTAAAGCATTTTACTCATGATGAGGATACAGTTCAGTATGTTAGCCACAATACCATGGGAACTTCTCCCTCATTTTAGTTACAAGACACAATTTGTAGAGTATAAAGTCCCTTTGAAAATGAGACATTTGTAACTTGAGCCTCTTAGTTATTTGGACCCTCAGGCACTGCCCATTTACCAGACTACTTTTATCAAAAAAATAACTTTTAATTGGATTTTCAAGTATCTGTTTTAGCTAGCATCAAAGTATGAGGTCAAGTACATTCTTTGGTGTCAACACAGGAACATTGTCTTTTACAATACATCCTGATTCAAGTTGAGTTGGGTCAAAAAATAATTTTTACATCAGAGATTTACTTTTACACTTTATGGTAGGACCATTCAGATATAAGATATTACTCAACAGCTGAATGAAAAAGACAAACTGATATATTAAATTGTGTAATATAACACGAAAATTACTTCTATATCACTAGGCACCTTTTTATTAAGATTAACCTAATTTGAAACAAGACTAAGTGGAGAAGATATAAGAATCTTCTAATGTTTCCATAACATTGAAAATCTTCTAAAATTATAACTACATTGAAATGGTAGATTACTGGAATTTTTTATACAAATGAATCAATTCTTTAAACTTTTCATCTGTAAGAAATTTATTTAATTTTTTTCAACCTACTACTTCAAATATTTCTTTTTTTAGTACTGAAAATGATGGAGACAGAGGAGAAATTATAATTGTGATAAAGTTAGTGAACAGTTATTAAAAGAAATGAATATATATCACAGAATAACATAAGATATGAAAAACCATTTTACTAGAAGGAACCTAAAGAATATGATATTTTATGTATGTAAGAGATTTAATGAAATCCCTAAAATTATCAATATATGCAATATATCTCAGTGTTCTTTCAAATGATTATGTAGGAAGCATTTAGTAAATTGTTAGTTAACTATTTTGCCTATATTTGCATAATGTATCCAATGATATCAGTTTTGAAGTTTGAGTTTACTGAGGTTACATCTTGATTGTTATTTTGCAGGATTTTTGTTTTTAATTTTTTTACTAGTTTCTTTTTTTAAATTTTTCTGTTTCTTATGGCTTTTCTAATATATATATATATATATATATATATAATTGAAAAAAAGTCAACAAACTGTCATTTGGATATTATAAATTTATTTCACCTGATACCTTTACAGAGTGGAACGATAAAATTGTCATCCTAAAGAAAACAACACTACAGCTTTATTTTAAAACTTTTATTGAAAAAATCAATTCAGGTAACTTGATTATGTAGTCAATCTGACATCTATTCAATGTAGCAGCCTTCAGCCTCAATCACCGCCTCAATATGGATCCGGAACTGGGAGCATGCCTTTTTCACAAGCGCCAGTGGGAGCTCGGTGAATACTCAGCAAATGGCGGCGATCAGGTTGGCTTTGGTATTGTGGGAGGTCATGTTGGTGATGTTCTCAATGTATGACCAAACGAAGTAGTCCAGCGGGTTCAGGTCAGAGGAGGAGGGGAGCCAGTGAGAGAAGGGTACAAAGTCTTAGCACTCCTTCTGAAGCCAAGCCTGGGTCTCTTTGGACTTGTGGGCCAGCGCCGAGTCCTGCTGCCATACCCAGGGTCTGCCACCAGCCACCTGATTGCACCAGGGGATAACCACACTCTTCAGCACATCCAGGTACATTTTGGTGTTGACTTTCAAGCCGACTTCAAAGATGTGAGGTGGCATGATGTGGCCCTCACTTGAAACCACACCAAAGACCATAACCGTAGCCGGAAACTTTGTTTTCATCACCCTGGGCATGTCCCTGTTATTCGTGGCAATCCAGCAATGGTTCTGGCTGTTATGCACCTGGTCCTGGCAGAAGTTCTTTTCATCTGAAAAGAACCAGACCATGTTTGGTTTCTTGGGATGCTTCAGTTGGTTGAGCAACCTGACGGACCTGATTAGCCTGAGGTTCTTTGTCTTCTTAATCAAGATCTAGCTTGTCTGGCACCTGTAGGACCTACACTTCAATCCTCCTTCACACATACATTCATAGTTGTGTGTGAGATGCCTAAATCTCTGGCAATCTGCCGAACAGGCCACTGGGGAGTTTCATCAATGATTGCCTGGACCTTTTTGATAAACTCCTTGGTCCGGGTCTTTCTGACGGTGTCCTCAGCCTTGGGCTTCCACTCCACCACCTCCAAAGGGTCATCCGATGCATTGAGCTGTGCCCTCAAGTACTGAACCGTCCGGATTTGCATTTTGAGGGTGCTGGGGATGGTCCTGTTGTCATAACTTGGATCAGTAGAGAGCATGAGTTGTACAGCAGCGCATTTCCGATCTTGCTCGTTGAACATTGTGTCACTTTCAGACATGATAGAAGGCTCCTATCGCTCTTGGGATTTGTACACAACTGGCCAACTAGTAGATGATCTGCAACAAAAATAGAAAACCAGTTTTCATTTAACGGAAATGGAATCATGTCGTCTTTTCTAGGGCAACAATTTTATCGTTTCACCCAGTATAAATGAGACCAGCTTCATCAGATAGCCAATCACACAATGGAGAGAAGAAAAATTCTGATTTTCTATCTCTACTATAAACTCTTTCTTGTTCAGAAAAGAAAAAATTAAAAAGAAAAGGGATAGAGAAAAGGAAGCAGAAAGACTTGGGCAAGAAATTTGCTCTGAATGAAATTTATAAATTATCATACATTGAGCTCTCCTGGAGATTGTTAAAAATCCTTATATATCTATAAGTTTGCATCCTGTGGATTATAGAAGATTAAAAAGGTTTCAATTTGAATTATTCCCTCTTTATCTTCCATTGGATATTTTAATAACAGAATGATGTTAAGAAAAAGTCTAAATGTGAAATAACTTTTTATTTTAAAGCTTCAGAGATCATTTTATCAAGGAAAAATAATGATATAAAGGTAAATTATATAATTCCTAAATATAAAGCTCAATAAACTTATTTTGATAAAGTTATTAGAATAATGATATAACATTTAAAAAAAATAGATATATATAATATATATAAACATGTTTGGTTAAAGACCACAGATTGTTTCCTTTTCAAAATCTTCAAGTGAAGATGTTCAAATCTTCTTGTTATTTTTCTTATGTCTGGGTCAAGATGGTGAAGAAGGTACCCTATACTAAGCCAAGCACTTTCGACAATTTTGCTAGTCATCCTCAGCTGTGTTAAGCACTTCAGATCCTGCTTTTAAATTCTGTGATTTCCTTCTAAATTGACAGCCTATCAAAATTCAAGAGGACAGTCTGCCCTATTATTTTGTTCATTACTGAGTATGGCGATAAATATGGATTCATGTGATTATATTTAATAGTAACAAATGTTTTAAACAGAATTTCTAAAGAATGGTTTGGTTTGTTTTTGGTTTTTGGTTTTTTGTTGAAAGATTATCACTCTTCACTGGTTATTTAATACCAAACCCATCCTTTGTTTGTTTGTTTGTTTGTTTGTTTGTGTTTTATGGCATATCAACCTTTGTTGGTTATTTAATGCCAAATCCATTTTTATACAAATGAACAGTTCTATTTCAAATAATTCAGTTTAGCATAAGTACACATTTTAGTTCTATTTGACCCATAGATAAGATCCTATCAGGTGCTATCACTCTGGACCTCCACACATCCTTATTCTCCCAGCTATGGGTTAAATAGTGTCACTGTTATTTTCTCCAAGGATGGCGTTGGTATTAAAGGTTCATATGCCATTAAACAAAGGATCTAAACTAAGATATCTTATAATTTCTTTTAATAATTTCTTCTTCGATGATAAAATTTATAATTTCTTCTAAAATCAAACATTTTCTTTACTGTTTCAAGGGAGGTAACTCTACCCAAACTTGATATATTCAATGTAAGTAAAGTTGGCGAACATAGTGGAGGATAACTCGAAGGCTCCCTTTTCAATAGCTACAACACCATGGTATCGGGAAGGGCACTAGTCATTTCCCAGGATTGCTCCACTTTACCCTTGATCCATATCGTATAATGCTGAGTGTTAAGCAAGGAGGCATCAAGTACCATTTTTTGAGTCTTTGGTATGACTCGACCAGGGATTGAACCCCAGTCTCCCGGGGCATTGGCGAACACTCTAACTACAAGGCCAATGGACCGGAAACATACAAAAATAATCGTGGAAACGTACAGTTTATAATGGAAACTTTGGATAGCTATGATCAACTGTCTCTTGAGGGATATGGTACAAAGAGAGTGAACTATTGTTCCACAGATAAGGATGTGTAGTAACTCAAATCCAACTTTCACTGCGTTCAAAACCAACTTAAATAACATTTTAGGCATTTCCCACCAGATAAAGAACAATTAGACTTGCACAATTTATACTAGGGGGAGTCAAAAGTTTTGCAATATTTTGGTTTATGTTAGTTTTGCAGTGTGTAGATCCAGTGACCAAAGCAGTTTAAGCTGCTGTAAGTATCTGTTGTGGTTGGTAGTATCATGGTAGTTGGTGTGCTGACATGTTGTGCATTGCTTCATTCTGTGTGTAATTTGAAAGCTGCATAGATGAACATGCTTTGGAAAATTTGGGAACTTATGCTTTATGAGCTCAAACTGAGCCATAACACTGAAGAAGTAACCAAAAATATTTGTTGTGTAAAAAAGTAAAGGTACAGAAGATAATTGTAATCAGTGGGTTCAAGGAATTTTGCTTGAGTTGCATGAACCTTGATAATCATGCAAGTCCAGGTAAACCTAAAACTATGGATTCCAAGGCTGTGCTCCAAATCCTAGTGACAAATCTGGCAAGTCGCACTTAGAGTGTCTTAGGTAAGCTTGGCATCTCAGAGTTCAGCGTGGTTCATCAACTTCACAATCTTGGCAAATCCTGCCAAATTATGCCTTATGTTAACAAAATATTAAAAAACTTCTGACTCAGCAACAAATGAATGAATTAATACTTCGTTTGATTCTAACAATTTATTAACCAGCACGTGAAATAATGAATCACAATATATAGTCCTTCCTGTGTTTAAAGTTGAGTTTAAGGGACTTACCAGTGTACTAAAGAAGATATCTGGTATCTTAGGGTTGTCTTTCTGAGAGCTTTTAACATCACGGCCCCACAGAACGCCTGGTGGAATCTGACTGGATTTTGGATTTTGCAAAAGTTGTATTTTGATAGATTCTTTAATAGCTTGATACAAAGTGAAATAAATAAAAATTTAGAACTGTTGACTCAAATTTTGGTTTGGTTTATTTGTTTAACAGCATGTCAACTCCTTATGGGTTATTTAATGCTGGAATTGATTCATTTGCAAATGTTTGATTGTAATCATAACTATATTTTCAATGCTCCAATGTTTTTTATTCCATTTTTTTATTTGTTGATAATCTGCACCTAGTTAAATAGTTTTAAGCATTCCTATCAAATGCAAATGATTTGCACACAGTTGTTTGGCTTCTATCTAGTACAAATAATTTTCAAACAGATCTATTTGACCCATAGCTGCAACTATAACAGGTACTACCACTCCTGGTTAGAGTGGACCTGGGAGTAATGACAATGAAGGGAAACTCCACTCTCCCAAGAGTTCCAGAAATAGAACCTCACCAGCAGATGCAGTTTTGTGTCATACTTTGGACATTTCTTTTTTGGTGGGATCTGCAGTTGGGGTATTCTAAATCCTGCCAATACAGTGAGGCAAATTTTGGTAAACAGGTTCCTGTTTACATTTATATAAGAGAATCAAAGGACAACATTTGTTCAAACTAGCTATGGCAGGGAATAATCCTTACCTCATGTATTCAGGGGTTAAAAATTTGTTTCAAGACAAATATCTTATTACTAATATATCTTATGTAAATTAGAGTTACATCACTGGTTTTTGAAACTCAAAGATGTTGTCACTTGATGTCCTGTAGTGAAAGAAATGGACAAGCATACATTTTCAGTTTTGTCAAAAGTTCAGAGATAAAGCTGGATAATTTTTATCACTTAGAGTATTTGGACTATTGTCTTCATCTTTATTGTAATATTTACAATGTTTTGGCCGATGTATCCTTTGGCCTTCTTCAATTATTTCATGCCAAACTTGGGAGTTTACAAGGGACTTCAAACTAAACCCTTTATTTACTCCATGGGGTAGATTGTTCTAATTCCATTTACCATGACCATGTACAAGTGCTAAGCTATTGTAAATATTCCTTGTTATTTACCTGCAGTCAAGATTGAACCTGCAACCTCCAAAAGCATTTTTAACCAAACACCCATATCCATTGCACTATGTATCCTCCTGGGTTCAGATCAATGTTCCATGTGGACTCTTGAGGTTGATATGAAACACCTGAAGAAGGCTGAAGGATACATTGGCTGAAACATAAATATAACAATAAAGAAGAAGATAAGTTCCATGAGATTCCCGAGTTCGACAAACACCTTTCAGCTCCGCAGAGCACTAAAACCGCTCCTAAATTTGGGCTCCATAGGAAAAAAGTAGTCAACCCTTACCTATTCAGGGGTGCACCCATGTTGACCAACTTTGTTCACTTGGCTAGTAGCCGCACGAAGGCTGTGTAGAACTTCCTTGAGAAGACCAATCGGGCAGACATATGGTTGGCGGAGTTGGAGCACCTCTCCTTAAAAAAAATGTTGTCATTTGGTTCAGGAAGGGTTCCCATTTATGTTCACCCTTGTTTTTATAGGTCCCTAAAGCTGTGGTATCCTCAAGATGTCAGAGGAGTGTCCAGGGACGGCTGAGTAGGTACACCGTTGGCATCCTCACCCCCGACAACTTCTGGGCCATAGTCGACAGTGAGTAAGGTAAGTGGGTTTGATGTTTCTAAACTTTGCCACTTTGAATGCAAGGTGACTGAGGGATCCAAGCAAGTGCGCATGCTTGCTTGGTGAACTCTCAAACCTCTGGTGGATGTTGGTGCAGTGCAGGAGACTTACTTCACTTGTGCAGAGGACTGTCAGGTGCTGAGGGACGACTTTGAGGTTTTTTCAGCATTCAGCAGCTCTCTGCTAGTTGGATACAGCCTTAATGCAATTGTCAATCTTGTCTTTGCAGGAGACGGGGGCCAGTTGGTTGTGGCCGATGTTGCTAATATTTGCCGCTGCCTCCCATCAGACACAAGGTCAATGACCCAAAGGTCGATTAAAGTTTGGGCAGGAGCCAAGGCTTGAGACCTGGTGACTATGATGCATCTAACCCACCCGAAGGTGGTCAAGCTAAATCCAAGGGCTTTACAGCCTCAAGTCTTCTTTTGCAGGACAGGGCCTACAGCGTGGCCGATGTTGCCGTTAAAAGCTTCGAGTTTCGGGTGGTCATGGTTTATGCGCCCAATAGTGTTGGCAAGAAACGTTCCTTTTTCTGACAGTTGGAGCCGTTCCTTGATGATCTGAAATGGATAATTCTAGTGGGCGATTGGAATGCGATCCTTAACCCTAAGATAAATAAGGACGGATAGGGCACTAGTGGGTCAAGTAGGTTTGAAAGCAGCCTGATCGACCTCATGGCTCAGCACGATTTGGTCGACAGGTTTCGTCTGGATCACCTTGGGAGGGAGATATGGATGTAGCTAGATTATCAGGACCTACCTGGACAGAGTGTTAGGAGAATTGACACAAAATTCTGACCATAAACTTATTAAGGTCTGTCTGCGGTTAGTTAATAGGTCTTGTCTGGCCAGCTACTGGAAGTTCAATGCCTCCTTAATGAAAATACAGGACTTCCAGGAGCATCTGGAAACATTAATTCAGTGGACACTAGTGGGGACGGATACCATGAATAAGTAGTGGGGATCCCTTAAGTACAGGATTAGGGAATTCACCATCAAATACGGCAAACAGCTCAATCTAGATAGGACCAAGAAGGCAAAATCTTGAGACAATAGGCTTTCTCGGGAGATAGAGGGGGGTTCCCAAGCCATACATCTAGCTAGACGGGACCTTGAGCGTGAGGCTAGCGAGGGCTACATTTTGTAGTTAGATCTTGCTTTAAAAGAGTTCCCAATGAAGCCATGAAATGTGGTGCGTTCGTGTGTAAGGAAGAAGTGGGAAGGTTTCCCCATTGGTACATCAAGTTCATCAAGTCTCCGGATGGACATGTGCTACGGTCGACTAGCGAGATGCACGGGGCTTTTTTTTTTTCAAAATATGCAGAAACTCCCAGAGGCCTCTGACAGGAAAAAGGGGTGACGCCTGTGTAAAGAAAAAGGGACCTCCCGACAGAAGGAGGAGGCTCACTCTCTTTCAGCAGTGACCAGTGGAGTGACAATACCTTGCTAACTAGTGGGGGACGCCACTCGTCTTTGGACAATGCGTTGGCTAGTCTTTTCACTAGTAGCAGCCGTCTCAGTTAACAGTATGCCAAAATATTAAAAGCTACGAAATGGACCTATCGAACAACGAACTAAAACTTTCGACTTGGACAAACTCCCAAAAGCGACTAACACATTGTTAAAGCTTTAAAATAATAAATGAGGACACATTTATACCAAGAAACGATTAACGTATTTTTAAACACCTTGACTGGGGGATTCAACCATTTCAATTGTATTCAAGGAAAATTCCCTCACCCATTGAATGGTTGTTGAACCCAGGAAATAAAGGGAAAAAAAACGTCTTCGTCTCCTATCTGTTGCTGTTGTCTTTCGTATAATTCTTTTTGAGCCTTCTTGTTCAAGGAGTTACATCAACAAGACAATGTGGAATAAAATAGAATAAACTCAGAAGGGAGTTAGATAAAAAACGGTAACCTGACCTCAGCCAGACCCCATAGGTTTTAAGTAGGTTTTCATAGAGCAAATGTGGTATTTTGGTGAAAGCAGCACGCATGTTGATGTATGTCTGTCTTATTGTATTGTGTGTCTGGCTCGGTGAATGTGGTTAGCTTGGGCTCCTTAGACAATATAGTCTAGGATGACCACTCCTCTTCCCCTTCCCCACAAAAATTTTGGGGCTTCATGCTCCCCAAAAATTTGTTTTATATATATTTTTGGAAATAAATCCGAGACCTCAAGAGAAGATCGACTGCGATGTCTGCTGCATTCAACACCACACAACTTGTCTGAAACTTCTTACTACAACCCTTTGATGGAAGCTGCATGACCATAGAATCATTTCTATCTACATTCCACCTTTTCAATACCAACGTTTCTCCTTCCCTGTCGACATAAACTTTGGTTGACCGTGTAAGTCAGTGACTCACCCCTACCAACACAAATATTGGAATATTTTACTTCTCGACTTTCATTACCATTCAACACATCTAATTTCCTAAAATTATCTTGTTCTTGTCGACACAACTTTAGTGAAAAAATATTATGTGTTGTTACGTTGTTATTTCCTCCCTAAATGTTGGAAAATAAAGGAGAGAGAAGAACGAAGATGCCGTAAGGTTTTTATATGAAGGTTTTAATAGCAGCATGGAATAAAGAGTTTACGTTTATGCTGCAAGTCTTGCAAGGAGGAAGGAAGGAAATAGTTATGGAGTTGAGAAGGAATTTTAGTAGCTTTTTGTCTGTGTGAAATGTGCGTCACTGGGTTAAGGCATTGTTGAATGTGTGAGTGAGATAAGGTCGCCATAGGTGTAGCAACAGTCGTATTTGCTGATTAAGGACAGGAATGATGTAGTCGCCCATGAATGTGTGGTCCTGGTTGTTTGGGGAGAGAAGCGTGAATGTTCTCCAGAAAATGTTGCCCAGGGATGAAGTAGCTGGATGTCTGAGCGAAATTTTGCGTCACAGTCGACATAGCCAAAGTTGAAGGAGACATAAAGTGGTTCCTGTGTGTGTGGCGTATTGAATTCATCTAATTCATATTCAACTGGGAACCCTTGGTCTATGAGAATAGACTCAAGAGGTCCATAAATTAGAAGGCTTTCCTCATGATGTCATGATGCTGCTGCTAATAAAGAGAGCGGACAATAAGTACGTCTGTTGCGGAGCCGATAAGCGCGTCGACTCCGCAAATAATCTAAGTGTAATATGCGTGCGAGTAATGACAGCCGAAGACAATGAAGGGAGACAAAAGGCAAGGTAACAGATACAACAAAAATGACGATTTTATTGCCGGAATTAGAAACGTGTACGTAAATGTCCGAGGCGGTTGTATGTGGTTATGTCGATAGCTGGTATGGTCGAGTCGTGGTTGTGCGCAGCTGGACGTTCGACGAGGGTAGCTGGCGTAGGTGGAGTCGTGGAGATATAGCTAGATGTTTGATGCTGAGATCGGTTGGGTCGTTGGATGCAGCTGGACGGTCGTAGCGGGAAGCTGAAGTCGGTCGAGTCGTTTTGGTTGCTAGCCGGTACAGCGAGTCAACGTGGCTAGTTGTTGTAATGCTAGGGCAGTTCGTAACAGCGAGTCGTTACGTGGACTGGATGCTGCATTGTTGGGGCAGTCGTGGTCGGTAGATCGATCTCCCGGTTTTGACAGTACGTTGGGTTAACCGGGGGGGGGGTGTCGATCTGGTTGCTAGCCTGTAACAGTGAGTCGTTACGTGGGCCAGAAGTGCAATGCTAGTGTTGTCCGTAACAGCGAGTTGTTACGTGGACTAGCTGCTGCATTGCTAGGGTAGTCCGTAACAGCGAGTCGTTACGTGGACTAGATGCTGCGTTGATGGGGCAGTCCGTAACAGCAAGTCGTTACGTGGACTGCATTGCGGGAGCGTCAAGGTCGAAATCAATGTTGGCAGCTTGGTCGTGTAAAGTCGAGTGAGTTGGTGATTAAGACTAAGTCGTGTCTTTGTACTGCGGATCAAGTGAACGGACGCGGAACCGTGGCTAAGGTTTGCCAGGCCTTAAGATATATGAAGTCGAGCGAGCGGATCGATGACGCTAGGGCTTTGTCGTGCCCCTAGCTGTGCGGGCATATCATTGACGGTAGCTATGGCTTTGTCGTGCCAGATAGCTGTGCGGGCGTATCGTTTACGGTAGCTATGGCTTTGTCGTGCCAAAGCTGTGCGGGCGCATCGTTGACGATAGCTATGGCTTTATCGTGTCAGGTAGCTGTGTGGGTGTATCGTTGATGGTAGCTATGGCTTTTCGCACCAAAGCTGTGGTGGTAGCTAAGGCTTTTCGCGCCAAAGCTGTGCGAGCGTATCGGGCGGTAGCTAAGGTTTGCACGCCAAAGCTCTGCACTGTCGAGCGAACAGGCCAGGAGTCTGAGGCTAAGATTAGCGTTATCTTAGCGCTGCGCAGATAGTGGAGCGGTAACTAAAGGCTAACTCGTGCCTTTAGCGCTGCGCAGCCAAACGGACGAGCGGAACTGAGCGATGGTTAAGACCGGCTGGTCTTGGTGAGTTCTCTTCGCGTTTGCTTCCAGGCTGTCTATTTTGACTGGTCGTTAATGACTGCCAGAGATACCCCGGCCTGCAGAAGGAGACCTCTCATAGCCCATAAAAGGACCGTAAAAAAAAGGTTGAATCTGCCACAAGAAGTGGCGGTGAGGTGGGTGCAACCACGATAACGTAGGACCCGAGCCTCGTGGAGCCGAGTTGCCCCTGAGAACATCCGCGTAGACCTCTGTTATTAATCGTTGCGTCCCACCAACGCACGAATATGGCACAAGGCCGTTTTTAAGGTTGGTCCGGTCGCAGGACCGAAGCCCACACGTGTCCGGCAAGGCCAAAAATACCTTCGGCCCCGTCGGCATTCCCCTTTTTGGGGCGCCTCAGGCGCCAGGCAATAACCCCCCCAAGGGAGTAAAACCCTGGGGGGATGGCCCCCTGAGGCCGGAGGAAATCTCCAGTGCCGAGGCACACCCGGCAGAACCGCCCAGAGGTAAGACGGCCTACCGAATGCAACCCAACAACTGGAGAGGGAAGGTCACAAACACCCTAAAAAAGAGCGGGGACCTCTGTTATTTAACGATGCGTCCCACCAACTCACGAATATGGCACAAGGCCATTTTTAAGGTGGGTCCGGTCGCAGAACCGAAGCCCACACGCGTCCGGCAAGGCTTTAGTGTTGTTTGAAATGAGTATTATTGTTTAGCGAGAGGAAACCATTTTTGTAGCCAGAGTTTTTGTTGTTGATAAGCGAGGAAAAGTTTGTTTGGTTCAGCGAGGAAGATGGTGTAACGTATGTGTGTTTACGTTGTGTTGTTTCCTCGCCGAGTGTTGTAAGGCCCTTGCTAATGCTTGTTGGAAATAATAAGGTGGTTGAAGGAGAAGTAAGATGACGATGGTCGAAAGGTGTTGATATGAATAGTTTTTAGTTGTCTCGCAATTCAGAAGGTGCCATGCGGGATCACCAATTTGTGGCTGTTTTGAGGATAACACTATTGTTTTTAGGCATACAAATGAATTACGAAACTATTCTTTAACACACACAACAACGAAAGTTTTTATTTGCAGCTTTGAATATGGTTTGTTCTTGGTGCTGCAAGACTCGTGGTGTTTAGGCTTGTTAGTTTTGGAGACGCGATGGCTTAGCGGGATGTTGAGATGGCAGCGTGTCGTTGGACGTGTGAGGGAATTTGTGTTTAGAGTCACCGTGTAGTCTTGTGTGTCGAGAGCGGAGTGACGCTCGGATCGACATAGTCAATTTTTGGGGTGACATGAAGTGGTGCCTGTGGGAGGCATGCGTATGTTTCTAATTTATGTTCCACTGGGATTCCTCGTAAAGAATCCATAGATTAGATGGTTCCCTCGTTGAGTGTCCATGTTGCTGCTGCTAGTGTTAAAGCCACAGTGAGATGTCCGCACTGGGTGGCTTGCCAATCTAAAAGGCATCGCTAAGCAGGGACGACCAGAGACACGTCTGTTCTGGTCGCCGTCTCAAGCCGAAAAGACTGGGTTTGGCCGCTCACCCATTTTGCTAGCCGGAAATGAAGGTCCGGGCTGAATAGGATAAATCATCCTGATTGGGTGAAATTCAGTGTTGAATTAAATTGCGCGCCAAAACAAAATACGAGATTTTCCTCTTCTCTACAAGGCCAAAAATACTGCCGCGACCCGCCGATAAACATAAACGGATCAAGTTACACGCCCGCTGTAGGACAATTATATCCGGGTACGGCCGGAACTGACTAAGCCCTTTTTCTTTCTAACGACCTTGACAACTCGTGACAGCTAAAAGAAAAGGATGAATTAAAATGAACAATATTTACAAAGCACTTCGGCCAAAAATAACGTGATAAAACTGGAACTAATAGTCGTCGCCAGCTTAAAGTAGGTAAAGAAAATACTTAATGGCGACACTCATTTTTTATCAAAGAATTTTATATTCACGCGGCTGGAGCTGTGTGTCACAGCACTTTCATCATATCAACAGGCCCTTTTTCAACGCTCGTCGGCTGGCTCTCGGCTTTTAGCTTTTTGCGAAGCCCCGGAGCCTGTTCTGGACTTCGGTCCGAAGCGTGGCCCTGGAAAAGGAACAATGGCAAGCCGTTAACTGGCATACGTGCCCGGACCCACATTTGGGTTCGTGAAACTGCTTGCCTCATCAGGCTCACATTGCACTAAGTGAGCCGATGAGCAGCACAGACAAGCAGGGTTCGAGTCTCGGCTCCTTCCCGACCTTCCCCTCCCCTTTATTCCCACTTTAATCGGCCTTCGGGCTTTTGACCTTGTGTCAAGTCGTGTCTGGTGGGAGGCAGCGACAAATACGTGGCCCTGGAAAAGGAACAATGCAGACTTGGGGCCTTTAATTAGGCACCGAGTTTCGACTAGGCTACCTTCGGGTGGGCGAGCTGCATTTTTGTCTCCTTTGTCCCCCTTGGACGGCACTAGACCATGCGTCTATTTTAAGCAGCAAACTGGCATACGTGCCCGGACCAACATTTGGGTTCGTGAAACTGCTTGCCTCATCAGGCTCACATTGCACTAAGTGAGCTGATGAGCAGCACAGACAAGCAGGGTTCGAGTCTCGGCTCGTTCCCGACCTCCCCTCCCCTTTATCCCCACTTTAATCGGCCTTCGGGCTTTTGACCTTGTGTCAAGTCGTGTCTGGTGGGAGGCAGCGACAAATACTCGGCTGGCTCTCAGCTTTTAGCTTTTTGCGAAGCCCCGGAGCCTGTTCTGGACTTCGGTCCGGAGCGTGGCTCTGCAAAAGGAACAATGGCAGACTTGGGGCCTTTAATTAGGCACCTAGTTTCGACTAGGCTACCTTCGGGTGGGCGAGCTGCACTTTTGTCTCCTTTGTCACCCATGCACGGCACTAGACCATGCGTCTAGTTTAAGCCGTAAACTGGCATACGTGCCCGGACCCACATTTGGGTTCGTGAAACTGCTTGCCTCATCAGGCTCACATTGCACTAAGTGAGCCAATGAGCAGCACAGACAAGCAAGGTTCGAGTCTTGGCTCGTTCCCGACCTCCCCTCCCCTCCCCTTTATCCCCACTTTAATCGGCCTTCGGGCTTTTGACCTTGTGTCAAGTCGTGTCTGGTGGGAGGCAGCGACAAATATCGGCTAGCTCTTCGCTTCGCTTGCGAATTTTGAACTTATCCTTCGGTCTCAGGGGGGCCTTCTCCCCAGGCTTTTACCTCCTTCGGGAGGGTTGGGTTTATTGCCCAACGCCTGAGGCGCCCCAAAAGGGGAATGCCGACGGGACCGAGGGCATTTTTGGAACGTGCCGGATGCGCGTGGGCTACAGCCCTGCACCCAGACCCACCATAAAAAGGCCTTGTGCCATACTTGCCCGTTCGGTGGGGCGAGCAACAAATATCGCTAGCTCTTCGCGAAGCTCATTTAAGGAGGAATCCTGCATTTTGTGCGGTCGCATTCACCTTACCTTCCGGCGTTGATCCCACTTCTCGTGGTAGATCTGCCTTTCTTCCACCTACATAGGTATGCACAAAGGTCCTTTTTAGGACCATAAGAGGTCTCTGTCTGCGGGTCATAGTATCTCTGGCGGTCAGTAATGACCAGTCGAAATAGACGGCCAGGTGGCAAACACGAAGACGGATCCTAAGACCAACCGGTCTTACTCTCGCTCGGTTCCGATTGTCCGATAAGCTGCGCAGCGCTAATGGCACGGTCCAGCCTTTAGCTACCGCTTCGCTATCTGCGCAGCGCTAAGATAACGCTCATCTTAGCCTTGGCCTCCTGGCCTGTCCGCTCGTCCGCACGGCTTTGACACGACAAAGTCTTCGCTCCTGTCCGCTCGTCCACGCAGCTTTGACACGACAAAGCCTTCGCTCCTGTCCGCTCGTCCGCACGGCTTTGACACGACAAAGCCTTCGCTCCTGTCCACTCGTCCGCACGGCTTTGGCGCGAACCTAGCCATAGCCATCGACCGCACGGCTTTGGCACGGCAAAGTCTTCGCTCCCGTCCGATTCGTCCGCACGGCTTTGACCCGACAAAGCCTTCGCTCCCGTCCGATTCGTCCGCACGGCTTTGACACGACAAAGCCTTCGCTCCCGTCCGATTCATCCGCACGGCTTTGACACGACAAAGCCTTCGCTCCCGTCCGACTCGTCCGCATGGCTTTGACACGACAAAGCCTTCGCTCCCATCCGATACATCCGCACGGCTTTGGCGCGAACCTAGCCATAGCCATCGACCGCACGGCTTTGACCCGACAAAGCCTTCGCTCCCATCCGATTCGTCCGCACGGCTTTGACCCGACAAAGCCTTCGCTCCCGTCCGATTCGTCCGCATGGCTTTGGCACGGCAAAGCCTTCGCTCCCGTCCGATACGTCCGTATGGCTTTGGCGCGAACCTAGCCATAGCCATCGTCCGCACGGCTTTGACACGGCAAAGCCTTCGCTCCCGTCCGATACGTCCGCACGGCTAGGGGGCACGACAAAGCCCTAGTCTTTCCTCGACTCGTTCGCTCGATCTCGTCTGTACTAAGGCCCAGCAAACCTTAACCTCGGTCTCAGACCTTTCACTTGGTCCATAACACTAAGACACGGCTCAGTCTTAGTCACCAGCTCGCCCAACACTACATGACCAAGCTGCCATAACCGAACTCGACCTCGACGCTCTTGCAAGGTATCACGCAGTCCACGTAACGACTCACTGTTACGGACTGTCCTACCACTGCAACTGGCTCACGTACGACCCGCTGTACGAGCTAGAAACCAGATCGACACACCCCCGGTTAACCCAACGTACTGTCAAAACCGGGATATCGATCTACCGACCACGACGCTCCCGCAATGCAGTCCACGTAACGACTCACTGTTACTGAACGCCCCAGCAACGCAATACCTAGTCCACGTAACGACTCGCTGTTACGGACTACCCTAGCAATGCAGCATCTAGTCCACGTAACGACTCGCTGTTACAGACTACACTAGCATTGCAACAACTAGCTCACGTAACGACTCGCTGTTACGAGCTAACAACCACGACTCGACCATACCAACGAAACGTCAAAACCGGGACATCGATTTACCAGCGACCAACTTCGGCTTTACAACACGACACGACTCGACCGACCTCAGCTGCCCGCGACGAACATCCAACTGTACTCAACGACTCAACCAATCTCAGCTTACCGGCATCAAACATCCAGCTGTATCTCCACGACTCGACCTACGCCAGTTACCCTCGTCGAACATCCAGCTGCGAACATCTACAACGCGACTATACCAGCTAACGACGTAACCCATCCGAGCTGAAGACTACATACAACCGCCACGGACATTTACATACACGCTTGTAAAATACGACAAATAAATTGTCTCTTGTTATAATTGTTATCTCGCCTTTTGTCCCTTCATTGTGTTTTGGCTGTTCTCATTCACACGTTTAACCGTATAACTCATTTGCGGGGTCGACATACTTATCGGCTCCGCAACAATACCTTCGGCCCCGTCGGCATTCCCCTTTTTGGGGTGCCAGGCAATAAACCCTACCCCGAAAGGGGTAAAAGCCTGTGGGGATGGCCCCCTGAGGCCGGAGGAAATCTCCAGTGCCGAGGCACACCCAGCAGAACTGCCCAAAGGTAAGACGGCCTACCGAATGCAACCCAAGAACTGGAGAGGAAAGGTCACAAACACCCTAAAAAGAGCGGGGACCTCTGAATTTTCGCCGCCTGAAGCCTTTTTCATATGGAAGAAAGGGAACTCCACTTCTGTCGCGCCACGTGGCGGGCTTTCCTAATTTGGTGCTGCTCGGAAAGATGGTCCAGGCTGAATAAGATAAGTCATCCTGATTGGGTGAAAATATGCGTCGACCCTAACGGTCAAATTAATTAACGCGCCAAACAAAAATACGAACTTCTTTCTGCTACACAACTACCAACATTTTCTTCTCAACAGACACTCTTATTTTCACCAGCACAATTGTTTTAACCTTTTGTTTCTCGTTTGTTAATATAATTGTAAAATTTTTCACTTGTCTTCTTGTTTGATTTACAATCCTGTGTTTTGTCCTTTCCTTGCAACCATACGCTTATTTATAACACAATCGTCATCATTATTTTTATGAAAAGTTGCCGTAACTTCTAAAAGAATTGCTATTTTTTTAATTGTTAGAATGACCTCCCTTAGTTCAATTTTGTTAAGTTTTGTCTTTCAAGAAGTTTCCTTAAATCCGATAATGAAAGTTCAATTGAGTCACCTATTTAAAAGTCGCTTTTTAGAAGTTGCATAACTTTTTTTTTCCGTTTCAGAGACTTTGAAACAGAAAACTTTATTCTATATTTATATAAAACCGAAGAATAAGTAAGTAGATTACTTACTTTTTTTTCTTAACTAACACAAGAATCTAATCATTTGTTTTTGTTTTTATTCTATGTACAAAGCCCAGTAAAATTAACCATAAACCGTACTTTTTTAGACCTTAATTTTCTAAAGCAAGTATCATTGGGAAACGAAAAAAGTTTTGGTAAACGAGCCAAAGCCTTTCTTGTTTACAAAAACTTTTCTCGTTTCCTAATGATACCTGCTTCGGAAAATAAGGTCTAAAAATTTCGGCATTGGGTTACTCTTACCGCGCTTTTAATTTGTATTATATGTATTTATTTAAAATCTATTAAATCACGATATAAATGAAAGTAAATAGATTATTGAAATAAACAAAACTGATAATTTTGCACAAATTTCTATAACATAATTTCTGTCTTTCTTTAATTATAATGATTAAATTAAATTCTTTCCTGTGTGAAACATCGAACCTCACCATCTCGGCTCTCAGTCTTTTGAATTGATCAAAGAGCAAAAGTTACTTATTTTGAATTTGTTTTATTTTATTTATTTTGTTTGTAATTCGTTATTTATAAAAATTCACATTATTGATTTTCGTCCGGAAAGTTTTGCTTGTCTTTGATGAATATTGAACAAGCATTTTTCCCGCTTGACAAAAAAAATTTAAATTTAAATCGTTATTCGCCGTATTCGTTACATCATGCACTGAAAAGATTATTGGCATCTTTCAAATTTTATTAAGGTGAAAGCCTTAATTTTATTTAAGTTTTGTTTTATTTATTATTAAACATCAGAATTGCTACCTGTCCTATTTTCTGATTTTTTTTTTAATGAAGTAAATTTAAACAGGGTTATGATACATTTACCTGGAAAAAGGCAATAAACTAATTGTAAGTTTATTTGATACTTAGGGTGATGATTAGGCTTTTCTGGTTTAAATATCGAAGTTTTTAAAGTATTATTTAAGCTAGGTGACCTTTCAGCATGTGTCGGTAAAATAAGGAAGGCTACTCCCACTGAAATTGTATGTACGAAAGTTCTCAGTAGCCTCTTTATTTTAGTGGATAATAAAAACGGAAAATAAAATCATCACACACACACACACACACACACATATATATATATATATATATATATATATATATATATATATATATAGTAAATTTTGGAAATAAATCCGACAGTATGAAGAAAATAGGAAAACAAAGTATTCCAAATGTGATGAAATTATTATGATGAAAAGTCAACGTTAAAATGTTTTAGCTTCAATAAACCATCATCAGGACTTTAAGATAGTGAAAATTGTTGCTTGAACAACGATGGATGATTTTATTAAATTATTTATCGTTGCTTCCCACCAGACAGCATTTGACACAAGATCTTTCTTTGGCTGGTGGTAAGGACATAGACCCTAAGTTCAGCAGTTTGGTTTGGTGGTGAGGATGCTGACCCAATGCTGCTGGAATAGGTAATGGATTTCTCTCCTGTGGGTTAAGCCTGGCTGCCTTGTTAACTTTTTGGTTGCTGCCTGTGTGTTTATGTAGTGTTAGCGGCTGCTACTAGGGGGCAGGATCAGAGTGTAGTATCACACCCACAGATATGTTGCATTCAGATCACCCTAGCGCCTCACTGAGCAATATGCTCACACAGCGATCCCTCCTTTGTGGTTGATCTAGCCATTTGGAGTCAATCCGGCTGAGACCCCACTTTCCATGGTCGACACTCGCCACTTCAATGCTTCAGCTGTAATCCCACAACTTGAGATTGATCCTCAAATGTATCTGCTCCCAACTTGGCCCTGCTTAGGGAAGGAAGTCTCCAGCTTCAAGTTGGAGTATCTCTGGCGATTCCTCCCCGAACCGTTGAAGCAGGTGGCCAGGAGGTAAACATGAAGCAGATGGGCAGGAGCCTCCCAATTGCAGCAGTTCACCTGAACCAAACATAGCCCAGTTTAAGGAAGGAACATCTCAGCTGCTAAGGCATCCCTGTCTGCTAGTGGTGCCTGTCCTGCTGATTGCCTATTCCTGTCGTTCTTGCTGTGACCTTGCTTGCCTGTTGTTTGCCTGTTCCCAACGCCAGCTCTATTCTACCATCTCCTGCTGTTTGAAGACCATCTGACCTGAGTACTCAGGATATACTCAATAAACAGTCTTTTACAAACTACAAGCTTATTTGTTTTCAGCCTTTTGGTTCTGGCCTAGCCCTTGCAACTAGTTCCTGTCTCCTGACCTTGAGTCCAACCAGCCTGCAGTCCAGCAACCAAACTGATGACCCTTCCGGCATCCAGTACCAACCACACTGAAGACCAATACCAACCACACTGATGACCCTGCCTACGACCAGGCCTACTGCCAATGACCAGTACCAGACCAATGATCGACCAGGCTCCTGTTGATCATCTTTCCAGCACTGACCTGTAAATAATCTGGTCAATAAATTTGCGCCTGTTTTCTTGTTACACTGTTGTCCTGCGTTAATCTATTCATTGTCTTGGCTGTTCACATTAATTCACGTTTATAAATCAAGTAGAGTCAACATCCTTATTGGCCCTGCTACAAATATTTCAGTACACAGGAAGTCCCCTTGTAAGATATAAATGATAATGAGATACTTCATTATACTTTGAAGAGGAACTTTTAAATATAATATATTTTATTCTGTAGTAATAATTTTGTCTCCAAAACGCTAGCAGAATTAACTTTCAAAATAGTTTGGTTGTTCAAAACAGAAGTTCACTCATGACATACATATGATATTTTGTTGTCTGACGTCATGGGGGACTCAGCGTTTTTTTCTAAACTGGATATTTTGAGTATTGTAGCCATCCCATCTACATTACTATCATTGACCTTGATACCCCATCCAGCACGAATGCCAGATGGTCCAGCTAAAAACCCAGTATGTGTTTATCAAAATAATGGGAGAAAAGAAAGTATGTACAAATAAAACCATTACATGATGTTTAAAGTGTGTTGAATTTCTAAGAGATATAACAGATTGAAAGATGTTAAAAGCAATTACATATCCTGCTATTCAGTGCAAAATGTACAAACATTTGACTCACGAATGTGACCTACACTTCAACTCAAAATTTTTTAACTAACTCACAATTTATCACTAAAAATAAAATGATTAACTAATATGATTAATTACCATCCTTAATTATATTACAATAATCTATACTAAATTAAATACTGATCCTGACCCAAAGATACCAGTGTGTTGAGACAGAATTTTACTGATATCGCAGATATAATCTCTGAATTAAAAACTGATCCTGATCCTTACATACCAGTGAGTCAAAACAAAATTTTAATGACATTACTGATATAACCTCCTCTAAATTAAATACTGATCCTGACCCAAAGATACCAGTGTGTTGAGACAGAATTTTACTGATATCACAGATATAATCTCTGAATTAAATATTGATCCTGACCCTTACATACCAGTGAGTCAAGACAAAATTTTACTGACATTACTGATATAACCTCCTCTAAATTAAATACTGATCCTGACCCAAAGATACCAGTGTGTTGAGACAGAATTTTACTGATATCACAGATATAATCTCTGAATTAAATACTTATCCTGACCCTTACATACCAGTGAGTCAAGACAAAATTTTACTGACATCACTGATATAACCTCCTCTAAATTAAATACTGATCCAGACCCAAAGATACCAGTGGGTCCAGACAAAATTTTACTGACATCACTGATATAACCTCTTCTAAATTAAATACTGATCCAGACCCCTTGATACCAGTGAGCCCAGATAAAACCCCAACACCCAAAGTGCAAAGCATGTTAAAAAAAACCTTGGTTAAATTGAAACCTGACAAAAATTTGATAATTGTTGACAGTATTTTTTTTTATTAGTTAAGGTTAGGAGCAGTGGCTGCTCATGAGATTGAAACTGTGGAGTAGACAGGTCTATATACAGCATTTTTTTTGTTTTCTAGGGATGAGAGGTTGACCATTGACATTAAGTTTAAGTATTATTCATAAGAGTATTAAATGTCTTTTGTAAATATAAATAAGTATATTTTTTTTTCAGTATATATCAGGAAAAAAATTGAGGGTGCTGCTGTTTCACAGTTGCTATAGACAAGCTACAAGTGGTTAGGAGCAGGGGCGGAGACGGGACTAGTGCTACTCGTGCCCGGCACGATCAATAACTCGGTCAATGTTATTCAAAATAGATTAAAAATCATCCATTAATTTCAAGCAAACATACTTAGTCTGATCTCAATTAAATTACGTATCTATTCAAGTTTCGATAACTAAGTAGCCAAAAGTTCATAAATATATCTGGGAATAATACAACGATGCTGTTTTGAACGGATGGTCTTTGTCCGGCCACCGTCAGATTCATTGAACATCCATAAAATCGGCTATAATGTTGAACGCCCAATCTGTGCCAGGCACTAGACCCTTATAATAACAGTAATGTTAGAGAAATATGCTTTTGGCTGTAGCCAATAGCAAGAGCAACCCTTACACTGTGCTCAAAAATCTTAGCACGTGTGACTGTTGATAGATATATTGGGAAGAGGGAGAGGGACCGAGAGAGAGAGAGAGAGAGGGGATAGCAGATTAGAGCCGTTGCCGACGTCATCATCATTGCTATGGTAAATTTTGGTTAAACGGCGTGTTTTAATTCGTTTTTTCACTAACAGATGTCTATTTCTTTATTGAATGTTGCATGTATTACATTCTGTAACTAAAATTTGTTTATTTGAATACATTTTCAACAAATAATCTTTATTTTAAGCGAAATTGAAACTACTAGCTGTGTCTGTGTATATTGTCATCAGTTTCTTTATTCTAATAAACATATTTTTCTCGTCATAGTAATGAACATCTTCTCTTTTCTTCTATACTTTTGAAAGGAAAAAAAATTCTTATCTACTGTATTAACAAGACTACAAATTATATAGTATCTTGATTGTTTACAAAAAAACACCATGCAAGGTACGTTTGTCAATCTGTACTATACAATGGAGAATCACGCAATAGCAACTATGATGACTTACTTTGGGTCCACGGACCACAGGTTGGGAACTGAAGTTGACAGAGGGCGGGGGGGGGCACGAGTAGCAAAAATAGGCTAGAGTCGCCACTGGTTAGGAGTATGTCTTTACACAAGAATAGTAAATTTTTTTAATATCCAAATTTTGTAGAGATTTCATAAAATTAACAAAAGGGGGAGTTAATTGGCTTTTCCACAAATTCTTGTTTCAAAATACACCAAATTGAATCCAATAATTATTGCAATAATGTAAGATAACATTACTTCTTAGAGAATCAATCAATAAACTACAAAAAATAAAAATAATAGTTTAAAAATTCTGTCTTTTGTAATATAAGTAGGTTCTGATTTTGTAATATAAGTAGGTTTTTCCTTTTGTCACTCACTCTGATACCAAAATAGCCTGCTAGCAGGACTTAGAATATAATGATTATATCTCCTGCAGAGAGGTAAGCCCCCCAAATCCCTCAAAAAGGGGTGTACTGAGTATTACACCTAGTACATTTTATGATGAAGATCTAGTTCTGTAGATCTGGGGAATGTGGAGTACCTCTTTATTGCCATTACTCCCAGGTCCACTTTGATCATAAAAGAAATAACATACGAAACCTCACATTTACTGCCCCTCAAACATTGCCTGATAAGAGCTTGTGTGATTGGTCAAGAGCCATTGTCGGCAACTAATCAGAACACACAAGACATATGACATTAGGTTCTGTTTTAGGGTACAAATACAATTGCAAGAGAGACAGCTCCCTCTTACTTATGCTGCAGACCGTCCAAGTAGACGTTTACAACCAGCAACTTATAAAAGCCGATGACAACGTAAGGCTGACCACACAAGATAAATTCACTGGCATATTATTTTGCTCTTATTTTCACTTCATTAATTTTAACAGTTTGCTTTTTGTATTATGTTTGTAATTGTTATTGTAAATAATATACCATTTTGTTGAAATGTTGTCTTCCTGTTTTCTTTGCCACTACCTTTTATGTTTATTTTGTCTGTCTAATTGCTACAGTTTGCAAAATAATATGAAATTTGCAAATAATTATACAAATTTATGAATTTAGTAGAGGTTCAGGCATGACATGCACACAAAAAAGTGTTGTAAAATTAACTATTAAGGTTGTCACTTGACACCGAGAAAAGCAACATTTTGAATTCACCTTAAAAAAAAAACCTTTTGAATTCTACTTTTGAAAGAAAACCCAACTCAAATCCCCTTTTCAGCTCTAGTAAATTTGGCTTTTAAGGTTGTCACTTGACGAGAAAAAAATAAACAAATGTTTTGAATTCACCTTGAAAAAGAAAAACTTTTTGAATTCTACTTTTGAAAAAGAAAAAAAACAAACTAACTCAAATTCCCTTTTCAGGTCTAGTAAATTTGATCACAGTGAATTGTCACTTGACAACAAGAAAAAAAAACGTTTTGAATTCATCTTGAAAAATAAAAACCTTTAGAATTCTACTTTTGAAAAAAAACAAAAAAAAACCAACTCGAATTCCCTTTTCAGCTCTAGAAAATTTGGCTATTAAGGTTGTCACTTGATAATGAGAAAAAAAAAACATTTTGAAATAACCTTGAAAAAGAAAAACCTTTTGAATTCTAGTTTTTGAAAAAGAAAAAAACCCAACTCGAATTCTCTTTTCAGCTCTAGTAATTTTGACCACTGTGAGTCTGTCATTTGACACCAGAAAAAGGAAAAAAAACCCTTAGAACTCTTTTTGAAAGAAATTTGTGTAGCAAGCAGTTCCACATGGGCAAAAAAGGGGAAGAGGCTGCCATTTTAAAAAAAAAATCTTTTTATAGAATTCCCATAACACTGAATTAAAGGATACCCAAGCCTTTAAATACCTGTGATAATTTCTTCAGCACAATGGATGAATTTACAGAAATAAAAGGAGTCAAAATTTTGCTTGGCTCCCAAGATAATTTAACAGGAGAAATCAATTTAATAATAGAAATGATGGAACAACCAACCAAAACCATGGAGAAAGATGCATTCAACCAAGAAGTTGCTATTGTGTGAGACATGCAGAAGGAGATAAGAGCTTTAAATGATAAAATCAAAAGTTTATGCATGAAAGCAGACTTGGACATAACAGAAAGTGGTTTTATAGTGAATCAAAAATATCGAATTTCCTTGCAGACAGTAACTAACAACCACATCAGAGTAATTAAAGATTTGATTTGTGGTACCACCAACCCAACTAAAAATGAAGCCGTCAGATTTCCTGAGATTGCTAGCCCTAAACTCTAGTGTGCCATTTTTAGCAGAATAAACCCGTCAAAATTTGAGTATAAAAATGTTTTGGCTCAATTCGAGAATTGCACTGGAACAGTAAAGTGCCAAAAATACAAATAAGCCTTACTGAGAAGCTACTTAATGGGTTGCAATTAGGATCTCATCTTTCCCTTGAGGGAGAAAATTATGACATAGCCAAAATTATGCTAAATAAAGAATTTTTGGATATTCCGTTCATAATAAGTGAAATATTTAAACAAATCTTGAACACATCGCTGAAACATGACCATGAATTTTTCTCAATGAAACGCTACCTTGCAGAAGTCCAAGCCAATTTGTCTGAGCTGAAGACCTCTTATGGACTGGATTTCTTTGAAGAAAACACTCCCAGGTTTTTGCCCAGTCGGCTGGGGCTGTAGAATATACCGACTGCTTCTCTGCAGAGGGGTAAGACCCCTCCCCCAACAAGTGTCCTGGATATGACACTAAACAATCTGATGGTGAGGTTCCAGCAATGCTGGAGCTTTGGGGAATGCGGAGTACCCCTTCATTGCCATCGCTCCCAGGTCCACTCTGGCCCGGAGTGATAGCACCTGATAAGGGTCCTATCTATGGGTTAAATAGAACAAAACCGTGCTTCTTTCACTATACTGATTTTTGCATTTAAACTGCATATTTATGCTAAACTGAATTGTTTAAAATAGAACTGTTTTGACATTGGAACTGCGTACTTATGCTGAACTGAATTGCTCGAAATAGAACTGTTTTTGATGTCTATTGCCCAGTCAGCTGGGGCTGTAGAATACATTGACTGTGCCTCTGCAGAGGGGTAAGATCCCCCCCCAACGAGTGTCCTGGATATGACACTAAACAATCTGATGGTGAGGTTCCAGCAGTGCTGGTGCTTTGGGGAATGCGGAGTGCCCTTTCATTGCCATCGCTCCCAGGTCCACTCTGGCCCGGAGTGGTAGCACCTGATAAGGCCCTATCTATGGGTTAAATAGAACTAACAGCATACTTATGCTAAAATGAATTGAGTAAACTGAATAGCTTGAAATAGAAACGTTTTTGACACTTAAACTTATGTTTAACTGAATTATTTGAAATAGAACTGTTTTTCGACATTAAAACTGTATTTACACTTAACTGAATTATTACATATAACTGCTTGAATAGTTTGAAATGGAAATGTTTTTGACAATTAAATTGTGTACTTATGCTAAACTGAACTGTTTTCAATAGAACAGATTATTTACATAAAAATGGATTTGGCGTTAAATAACCTACAAAGGTTGATATGCCATAAAACCAAACAAACCAAACCAACTCCCAGGTTTATGTTGGTTTTCCCCATTGTATTGGATAAACTTCCAGTGAGTGTTAGAAGGCAAATCAGTCACAGGGTTGGCAATAACTACCCTTCGTTAAAACAAATTTTTGAAAATTACAGTGGCGCTATTGGTGCTCAATACACAACACAAAACAGATTCCATGGAAAAGAACAGGATGCTGCACCAAATTTCAGGTACCATGAAAAGGATGAGGCAGAATTTTGCCACTTCCACACAAGAACTGCAATGCTAGTTATGTGACATACGTGGCCATAATATAAGCTGGTGTGACAAGTTCATCACATACAGAGGGGCCTTATGCGGAATCTGTGCATACATTGTACTAGCGGAAGTCATAAGTCTAAAAAGTGCCTGGGAATTCAAAATGAATTAAGGTACACCTGTAAACACTGCTTCGCAAGGTCTCGTGTGCCACCCCCCCCCCCGCTATGTAACAATGAATTGAAGGGAATTCCTTTATTCTTCCATGTGTGGGCTAAGGCTAATGGAGGAAGTGAGGGTTGCTACATGTTGCTGATAACCTCAGTCACATTGTCCCGCAAAGAGAGAAAAATTCCGGTTAATTGTCTTCTAGACATGGGCAGCCAATGGTTCTACTTCTCAAAGGATATACTCAGAAAATTGAAGTGTCATGACAAAATTTCCAACCCAGTTGACTTTCAAGTGAAAACTTATTTTGGTATGTCCACTAAACCACTGGAACAAGTCATAATGAAAGTTGGCTTGGGAGGAAAGAGCTACATTAATAAGTTACTTCTTCTGGATGATGAGTTTGACATCCAATTCGAATTTGACCACGTTAGGAAGGCAACCAAGTGAAAATACTGGGAATATTAGGAGTAGATATTGAATATATATGACATGAGCCAGAACCATCAAATGCATGAATGGTTCTGCTTGGCTGACTTAGAGCAGAATCTCTCCCTTAGGAGACGTGAAGAATTTTCTGTATGAAGGTCATGTTTTGTCAACTGAAAATAAACCTGGTAGACGAACAAATAACTATCACTCCATAATCTCTAAGAATACTGCTTATCCAGAACAAATGTTGGAAGATATATTTAATCCCAAGCCAAACAGAGAATGTGATATATTTATTATTAAAAACCCAGCCAAACCCAAACCATTTTGGAAGTTGAGCAAAGTGATAAAGTTTTTTAGAGGTAGCGACAACACTCAGCTCGGATTAAAAGAGGAGATGGCATAATTGACAATTATGGCCTTAAACGCCTTCACCCACTTGAGCTTTCTCTCATACAAAGATATTTTCCTAATAACCCAGCTGAAGAAGAAGAAAACATTTCCTCTCCCTTAGAAAATCTCGAAAACAAAAGCTCCGGATAAAATAACCAATAACCTTTTAGACTTATTTTGTCCATCTAATTGCTACAACCAGGAGTGGTAAAAACTGTAAGTGTCTTATCTATCGGTCAAATAGAACTGTTAGAAAATTATTAGTATTTGATAGAATACTTGATACCATATAACTGTAAATTAAGAATAGTTACCTAAAGCTACAGATAAAATGTAAATATACATATGCAATGAATTTAATTCTCTAATCTCTAATTCTTCACGTCTCCTAAGGGAGAGATTCCGCTCTAAGTCAGCCAAGCAGAACCGTTCATGCATTTGATGGTTCTGGCTCATTTCATATATTGGAGAATATCTACTCCTAATATTCCCAGTATTTTTACTTGGTTGTAGGTGCCCGTGGTGTAATGGTTATTGTCATAGGAAATGGACACGGCGATACGAGTTCAAATCCTCGATGAGACTGATTGCATTTCACCTAGCACTAATATCCTTGGGAAAGGTATGAATCCAAATATTCTCCCTCCAGCTATGGGTGAATAGTAGGACAGACTGGGTTCTTCAGCCTTGGTGAGGCAACTAATCTAGGAGAAGGAAAACTCTGATTTCAAACCTGTTAAACTCCACTTAAAAATTGACCTTGTGTCATATCCTACCCAAGCGGAGGGGTTGGCAAATATGGTTACCTAAAGCTATAATTGTTTACTAAGGATTATTATTAGTTACTTGAAACCATATAACTTAAACAAATATATCTTCATAAAATGTTCAACAAAAGTAAACTTTTGTTATTTGTACGAGAGTACATCTTAGCAAAAGTGGTTAAATAAGAAAGTCTGAGCAATTAAAATTTAGTTTTTAGGGTATGTTGTATTTTGACAATCTACAACATAGTAGTAATTTCGTTGCTAGGGTAAAGGAGACAGGCAGACAAAGTTAACGTTGTCAGCAGTTGTGGTAATAGTAATATTCATATTATTGCGTCTTTGGAAACATAGATACAAATGTATTCAATTATTGTTATTGGGTTATTTTAGATAACCCGAAGTGACTGGCTTTCCACTTAGTAGTTTTGAGATGTGTTTTGCTTCTGACAGTCATGGGTTGTGAGTTCAGTTTTCATCAACAAAAATTCTGGCCGAAATTGTGACTGAACTATCTGGTGAATAAATTCTCACATATTTGTAAGATTTTGGAGACAGAAAGTGGATCAACTCAGGGTTTTATATTTTAAGCGAGAATTGAAGTATCTGTCCATTAGTAATTTTTCGACCAATCAAATACTGGATCCTAAAATTGGTTTAGAATTTTATTTTTTTAATATCTATAATTAAATGTAGGTTCTGTCTACAAACTGTATACAAACAAATGACTATCATTAACAAGAAATGATTGCTTGAAACCATATAACTGTTAATATGTGATAGCAATACTTAATATCATATAACTGTATGTAAAACAACTCTTAAGAAACAACTACAGAAAAAATATAAATATACATGTGCAATGAATTTAATTCTCTAAATTCTAGACATAAAATAACCCTAGATATGTTGACATATTGTTAAAATCAATCCATCAGAATTAATCAATGAATTACAAATAATAAAAATTATTTAAGAATTTTATCATTTGTGATATAAGTGGATTTTTTCTTTCACTATGCACTCTGATACTAGTTACTCAAACTTGTATAATAGTCCAGTGGGCTGGAACTGTAGAATACACTGACTGCATCTCTACATAGGGGTAAGACCCTTCCAACGAGTGTCCTGTATATGACACTAAACAATGCTGAAGTTTTGGGAATGTAGAGTACCCCTTCATTGCCATTGCTCCCAGGTCCTCTCTGCCCCAAAGTGGTAGCACCTGAAAGGGTCCTATCTATGGGTCAAATTGAACTGTTTGACTTTTAAACTGAGTATAATCAAATGACTTATGCTAAATTGAATTCATAGAAATAGAACTGTTTGATATTTAACTGTATATCATTATATAACCTGGGTGAAGACAGGAAGTCAGTCAGTTTGGAGATCAGATGAGTTGGAGACAAGATGCGGTAGAGAAAGCCAGCACCCAGCAGAGTGGGCCCTAAGGCCCCCGATTGAGCAGTTGCAGTTGGAGAGAAGATGCTGGATTGAGGAACATGTCCCAAAGAGGCTGGGCCCCCAGACCCCCAGTTGAGCAGCCCAGGAGAACTGGAAGGTAACGCGATTATGGCCAATAGAGTGGGAGTCAATATGTTGCAGTCCTGTTCCGTCTCCAACTCCCTCTCACACACAACCCTTTCGATAAAGTGAGAGGTATATTTTTCTAAAGAACTGTGTCGCTCGTCTTTATTGTGTCGTCGTTATTATTCTGCATGCAGATGTATATGTATTATGTGGATATACAACAGCATGAATGTTATTTACTAAGCTTTATTGTGGCACAAGGCTAGAAGCATGGGTCATTCAGTGAGAAGTGAACTTACTAACAATGGTCTGCTAATCTAGTTTGCTAACCATTACACCATGTGAAGTGTCCTACTTGATTGTATGAATACATTTATTGAATATGGAGTACCTTTTCACTGCAGTTACTCTCAGTAATTGTGCCTGACCTACTATTTATTCATAACAAGATAATAAGAGATGAGAAATAGATTCATGCCTTTCCCAAGGGTAAGTGGAATACAAACAGCCTTGTCCAGGTTTTTGAACCGATTCCATTTTCAATCACAATAACCAGTGCACTAAGCACACCTCTTCCATGTTTATTAAAGTGGAAATTTCTTAAAAAGGGCTTGCTCCTTTTGTTCATGACTAAAGTTTTCACTGTCATTTTTCATCCTGCTGATAAGTCTGAACCCCTCTGTAGCATACCTATTCAGGGTATATTGCTTTTTTATCACTATTTATATCAATTTTTTATTATATTTTTTAGGAGGTGCCCGTGGTGTAATGGTTATCATCGCAGGATATGGACACGGCGACACGAGTTCAAATCCTGGACCTGACTGATTGCATTTCACATAGCACTAATACACTTGGGAAAGGTATGAATCCAAATATTCTCCCTCCAGCTATGGGTAAATAGTAGGGCAGACTAGGTTCTTCAGCCTTGGTGAGGCAACTAGTCTAGGAGAAGAAAAACTCTGAATTCAAACCTGTTAAACTCCGCTTAAAAAAATTGACCTTGTGTCATATCCTGTCCGAGCGGAGGGGTTGGTAAATATAATCACTATTTATATCAACTACTCTGGCCCCAAAATAAAGAAAACGTTGGATTGTCATTGGTTTTTTTACTCACTGTCATGTAATTTACTCTTTACAATGTCCATATAATCAGCGGCAGCCATATAAGTATTTAAAAAGGATTTATTTTTTTGGTTGGTTAAATTTTTGTTCAGTAATTGCTTTTTTTTTTTTGCAATTTGAAAGTTGTAATTCTCATAAATGATATACAAACTAAACTAAATTATTACTGTTTACTTTGTATGTGTGAATAGATGGAATATTTGTGGCTAAGTAATTGTTATTTTATTATTGCTTTCAATTATACAATAATTAATAACAGTTAAAAGATATTTAAATGCAGGAATAATGGCTGAAGCTATGAGAGAATCAGATGATTCTAAGTAGTTTTTATGGTTTTATTGCCAGTACAATTATGAATAATTATTATTAAGAGCTTGTATAATTCCTATAATTTCTAACAGGATTATTTATATATGGACTAGTACTTCTGTCTATGATCAGTGTAGTATCTTTGTACTCTGCATTGGATCAAAGAGTAGTATTTTGGCAATTTTGCCCAGATCATAGTTTAGTACTTGCACCTGTAAAAATCCCTCCATCATTTAAAAAAATATACAATTACAATTAAAAAGTTATTGTTATTATTTGAACCTCTATTTTTCTTCATTTTAATTTTGGTTCATTTTTTTGATAGCAGTTCACTCAGGTTTCTATCCCTATGACAACAAATAACAGTGCATGATGGAAATAAGTTTATAGATGTTATTTGGATGGCTGCAATACCTTTGCAGCTTTATGGTTAAAGCTGCTGATATGTATTTACTCAATTCCTCCAACATAAGCATGATGTTACAAATGGGCTTAATGTTTAGAGTGTTTGCCAATGGTCCAGCAGACCAGGCTTTAATCTGTGATTTCTACACATTCAAATAGCACCTACAGACTGTGTTCAAACATGACGTTAACTGCATGTGATTAATGCTCCTATTAAAAAAAAATTGATTAATCATAGATATCATCTTTAATTCCAGAATATAGTTGTGTATCCACATCTTCAGCAATGATCAATAGTTGAAAGTAAATGCACTCAAAATGGTAACCTCAGAGACTTTAGACAATTTTTAGTCATCTTTATCTACAGTTGCAACATTTTACTTGTCAACGAGAAAAAGCCAATGAAAAAACTGGACTCCTAATCCTTTTTTATTACCTTTTTTAAAATATGCCTACAAGAAAATCTGATACCCAAATAGACTATATATATATATATATATATATATATATATATATATATATATATATATATATATATATATAATGTGTGTGTGTTGCAGAAACTCCCTAGGCTAAAGAAATACTTGAGACATATGAGCAAAATGGGTATATTATCATATACTCATCCTTATCAGCTTAACTCTACAGACAGGGTGTAACTTTCATAATGTCCAAAGAAATTTTTCATACTATATCAGATTTTGACCGACATTCTATGAGAATAATGAGTGTAACTCTTGATATAGGAAATGAGCAGTTATTTTCTAAGTTTATACACTAGATTTAATGCTGAAACTGACCACTTTTATAAAACACTGCAATCCAAAGTAAACAATCTTTCAGGCAAGAGTATATATATATATATATAATGTCACATTTGGTTTAGAAATAAGTGATAAGTTTTATATAACTATATTTTTTAATTGTCCTATCGGGAGAGCTTAGAATACTCTGACTGCATCTTCTGCAAAGGAATAAGCCCTTCCCTCCCCACTCCAATAAGAGGGTATCTTGGGTTTGAAATTAAACACATCCAGTCATGAGGCACCAGGTCTGAAGACTGGGAAGTGTAGCATACCCCTTCATTACCATTATTCTTAAGTCCACTCTAAATAGTAGTACCTATTAGGTTTCAGTCTATAGGTCAAATACAAATATAATTTGTATTGAGAATAGTTCTTGAAGCTATACTTATGTCATAAGGATTATTATTAATTACTTGAAACCATATAACTGTTTACAAATTACTGCTGTTAGACAGGAATACTTAAAACCAGGTAACTGTGTGCAAACAGATGATTATTATTAAATTGCAATAGTTACTTTAAACTATATAATTGTGTATAAATTATCAGTATTAGATAGGAATACTTTATATGATGTAACTGTGTGCAAGCAAGTAATTATAGACAAATAAAGTGGAATCAAAATAAAAAATGCAATGGAATATTGAAAGTAAAGTTATGACTACAAGTAAACATGTACAAATTAACCAAATTTCAGTATAAGAGGTTAATATGCTGTTAAACAAACCAAACCAAGCTATATCTTTTAAATAAAACTTTGGGTTATAGATCCAACTGCTGCTAGATTTGGTTTGGTTTGTTTAATGACACATCAACTTTGGTGGGTTATTTAATACCAAAGTCATCATTGTAGAAGGACAGTAGTGGTATGATTTAACCTATAGATGGAGGGATAAGGTAGTTCCTACTTTTCCCATGGGTATTAGTTTGAAAGTAAACATAGTTATGTAATTGGTGTTTGAATTTGCTGACTATGATGTTGCTGTTCAGCACTTTAATCCCTTTGCCATGAAGACTCTTAACTGCTACAAGGAGAAACTCATACTAGTTAGAAAAATCCTTGTCATAAACAGGTTAGACCTCTTTTTTTTTCTCAAGATATTATCAATGACTGGAAAAGTGTTAAAGACTTAACCCTTTGAGCACATTATGCCTGTATACTGGTGGTACTTTTATTTTACCCCACACTATTACAGGTGTGGAGATCATGTTCAAATGGCAGAGGGTATATTTAGACTCAGGAGCTCAGGGCTCAAAGGCTGAAAAAAAACTGGATGAGTTCTTTGAGCACAGATATTAGAATTAAAATTTTTCTTTACCAATGTAAAGACTAAATGATCTCAAACTTTTGGCCGAGTTAAAAATGAATTTCTCTTTGTGCATTTATTACAAATTTATGAAATTTTGATATTAAGTCAAGCAGGGAATGATCTTATATGACATAAAATAAATTAAGCAATTGTTTTATTGTTCACCACCTTTTTTTTTTACTTTTTGAAAAAATTCATTTTAGCTTTGTTTGGTCCTATGATTTAAGATCTGATTTACTTTTTTCTTTTTTTTTTCTTTTTTTACAGTGATGAGATGAAACACTTTTCATTTTGCATGAAAGTTCTAGAACCATGATAAAATATTTTTGAACAAGAGTATAAATTTAACCAAGATTCTGGTCAAATATTTCCACATCATGATACCTAAATTTGATCATGGATGAAGAAGTTACTCCAAAAAGCATTCCATTTCCCTCATCTCCCTCATTCCTGCTTATCAACATTGCTGGTCCCTAAAATAAAAATCTGTTCCACTGCAACCTTCTGTAAATCTGCCCAGTATATTTTTACTAAAAGACATCATGACAAAAATCTTCAAATTAGACAGTTTGCCCATGTCAGCCCCAATAAAAATAAAAAGACAACCTTTATTCCTTTCAAAGGCTGTTAAACCTATTCCTTGCAAGGTACCTGAAGGGAAAGTGCCTATGTCTCCAGCATCTCGAAAGTTTCCTCTGCCACATTTGAAAATTCAAAAGCACAATCAGTTTCTGTATTTAAAAAAAGCTCAGCCTAATGCGGACTCCAGGAACAGTGCCAAATCCCCTGGTTTTCATGGGAATGTTGTTCTATCAAACAACTTATTCTATGTAACTCCCAAAAGTGTAAGTATATTTAGATTTATTGAATAATAGATTGGCTGAATCTTTTATTTTGTATGGAGTGTAGATAGATATTTATCCTAAATGATTGTATTCATTTGTAATAAATAAATCCACTCCTTATGACTAGTTTTATTTCACACAAATGAAATACTCACACTTGTGATTGAGCCCAAGGCTCTAAAATTTGTAAAGGATTGGGAAGATGAATGGTCATTTGTGCAAGTAATGCTTTTCTATACAAATCTTAGCTAATTGCACATACTTGCCTATTCATTCTTATAATAAGCATCCATCCTTTATAGGCTTCAATCACCAAAATATCACAATTGCTCTATCAAAGGAATGCCAACTTAAAAATATTACTTCAGTTAAAATCGAAATGGAAGAATGGTATTAAAATGAGAGTGAGAGTGAAAAAAGGTTGTGTCGATAAGCTTAAGATTTTAACCATTGGTGTCACCTTAGTGTAATTGACAAAGTTGAAAATTTGGCTTTCATTGGACGAGTTGAAATCAGGTAACTAAAACCCTAGAAGTTAGATTGAAACTTTACTTTAGTCAGTAGAGAGTGTGATTTCCATTTTCCGTCTCTGGTCTAACTTGCTTCTAATTTGCACACAGTCAGTAATGTATTTATAAGAAAAGTTGTCTAAGTAATAAAGTTATGTGCTAATTAAAATGTCATTATTTATCCAATCAGTAAGAAGATCATGGGGTCCTGATAAAAGATGGAATGGCAAGAAGATGAGATGGTGGCAAGAGAAAAATACAAAGAGAGAAGATGGGCCATCATATGAAGAAGACAACAATATAAAATATTGTTACCTATCAAATATTTTACTAATTGTAAATGATAAAAATTACTTGTGATTATCAGTGAGAATTTGATTTATTATATAGTCAAGCACTGGCTCTCAGGGGTTTAATTTTGGTAAATTTGGCTAGTTGAGATTAAATGAACCCATAGCCCTCTGTATTGTAATAAGTCACAGTTCTTTTGTAAATAAAGTTAGTGACCTTAGTCGAGGGTGACCTGAAGGCTCCCTTTTCAATAGCTACTACACTGAGGTGTAGGGGAGGGCGCTACTCCATTCCCTGGATTGCTCCACTTTACCCTTGATCCTTACCTTATAATGCTGAGTGTTAAGCAAGGCGGAATCAAGTACCATTTTTGAGTCTTTGGTATGACTCGACCTGGGATTGAACCCCAGTCTCTCAGACTATTGGCAAACACTCTACTCATAAGGCCAATGATCTGGTTCTTCTTTTGTAGTAGCCCTCATTTCACTTGCATATAACATTACACACTAAATGGTATTATTGGCATTTAAGGTCTTTTCTAGTTTTGCTTTGAGCACATCTTTTATTATGGCAAATGGCTTCCACTTGATCTTATTCTCTGCCATTCATGTATCACCCACATATTCACTATACATCCCTCTGGTACATTTTTGGAATGTGCAAATTTGGTTTTTATGCAATTTATCTTGAAGCCAATCCTAATCTTTGGAAATTGATTAAAAATCTATAAAATATTATCAGTATTGTTCTTTTCTGTATTTTGTTAGATGGGTTTTGTTATTCAAATATTTTGTTAATTGGACTATTTCCAGCAACATGTGACAAAAGTGACAGCTACTGCCTCATAACAATTGCATATATCAAGAGTCAGAAGAATATAAACAGGTTGTAAAGTGTTGAGTATTTCATTTTGATATTTTAATGCCTCAGGTATAAGTAACTTCCCTGTTGGTTGGAGGGTAGAATATGCTATCCCTTGCAGAGGAGTAACCTCCACTCGCCTCCCCCAAAAAGAGGTGTCCTGGGTATAATATTAAGTTGCATCTGGTTGTGAGGCTCCAGTTCTAGAGCTCTAGGTTGTGTGGAGTACCCCTTCATTGCCATTACTCTCAGGTCTATTCTAACACAAAGTGGTAGTACCTGTTAGGGTCCCATATATAGGTCAAATAGTTGTTTGCAAATTATTTGTATTGGATTAGAATATTTTCATCATACAACATGTGAAAGCATGTGCGATACCCTGCCCTCATCAGCCACCAACCAAGGGTGATAACAGTTTTGGTAGCTCAAGGCGGTACTGCCACTCCTGGCGCTACCAAGCAGCTTTTGCAAATTATTTGTCTTGGATAAGAATATTATATGAGCATGTGCAAAAAGCTTGTTAAAAACTACACAAAAGATATAAATATAAATGTACAATGTATACAATTCCCTAACCTCTAGGATAGAATAACTAGACAAGTTGACATGCTGTTAAAATCAATCAGTTAGAAGCAAGATTTGTATGACTTTGTTTAAGGGAAAATTCTTATAGTTAGAAGACTAGATCAGTGCATTTCAAAAGGAGTATGACTTGTTGGTTCCTCACATTCAGTTATTAAAGATCAATGAACAAAAAATGAATTTTCAGAATCAGTTTCTTTCATTCTGATACCCAAAGTTTCTATAAATAAATAAGTAATTGAGGTATTTGCTTCTAAATATTGTTTAGTTGAAGGCCAGGGTGTATAAACAGTTAGCAATTACAGGGTTTATGTTAGTACTACATTTAGAAAATGGCAACTGAGCTGCAGACAAATATGTTGTGAAAGTGTTTTTTTGTCTTTTTTTTCCAGTTGCAAAATCAAGCTATAAATGTAGGGAACAATCAAATTTATCTGACAAACAAAGTGGATGTTCCACGCAGTCCAGTGACCCCTACAAGGAAGTTAAATGATTCCCAGATATCAAATACAGTTCAAATACAAAATAAACCAATGATTTCTCTTAAAACTCTCTACTCTCTCAAGTCTCATGATTCCATACAGCATCCAATTTTCATCAGCAAGCACATTTCCCATGCACAAAAGTTACATCTCTCAAAGTTTGTACCAATCCAACCAAAACCAGTTCCACAAGCCACACCTCATTTATCAACAGCACAAGAATCCTCAACTGTACTCTATGCCAATAGTATCAATAATTGTGATTCTATCTTGCCAATTAATAAAAATGCCAAAACTGGGGTAGTTCAAAGAGAAAATAGCTGGGCACAAGGGAAATCTTATAAAAGAGGCTGGAAATCCATTTGCAGTGTCGTCACTACAAGCCAAAATGTTAATCCTGTTGATGTATCTTCAGGTATCCAAGTGAAGATTGAAAGGTTAGATACAGATTATGATTATGGGTTGATTGATGGTAAGAAGCTTGCCACTCCTGATTCTGAAAAATGCTGGTTAGAAACCAGTTGTTCCAAATCAGATTCCTGGGCAACTGGTTTAAGACAGAATTTACCTCTTGGAGTTGATTACATGTTTTTGGACAAGGCAGGTATGAAAATAAAAACTGATAAGGAAAAGGCTGGAGAAGAGAGAAAACAACATGTAATAATGAAAAAAAGACCTTTCAGAGATATCACTTTCATTCATAAAGAGGATTTTGAATGCTTTTCTACTGAACCCTTTTATGATAAAAAACAAAAAAAATAGCAGTAGTGATACTATTTACCCAACCCCTCCGCTCGGGCAGGATATGACACAAGGTCAATTTTTAAGCGGAGTTTAACTGGTTTGAATTCAGAGTTTTCCTTCTCCTAGACTAGTTGCCTAACCAAGGCTGAAGAACCTAGTCTGCCCTACTATTTACCCATAGCTGGAGGGAGAATAATTGGATTCATACCTTCCCCAAGGGTATTAGTGCTATGTGAAATGCAATCAGTCTCGTCCAGGATTTGAACTCGTGTCGCCGTGTCCATTTCCTACAACGATAACGACTACACCACGGGCAGTAGTGATGATATTGGTATTTCCCATACAGACTTGTCTGTTGTCATGAAATCAGAAATGAAGCAGAGAAATGATGCTAACAATACTTACAACAAAGACCAGGAAAATATATATAATGATAATAGTAGAATTTCCTCATCTATTGCCATAAAATAAGAAGTGGAACAGAGAGTTCAATCATTTTCACCCCTTCCAGGCTGTTAGTGTGAAATCAGGACCAGATGACAATTATAGTAAATCTATTTGCTCTTTCTAAGAATCTGCTGAAAAAAAGCTTACAAGTCTTGTTGAATCAGAACAAAACATCTCTGAAAATGATCCAATCGATGCATTTTGTTTCTATCAACCTGTTGCTATAAAGACTGAAAAGTTTCATCCTAATTATAAGAGGACTATAGACTCTTTTTAAAGACTACTCCATTGTTGTTAATCATTAAAATAGTTTTGTTTATAACTGGAAGATATTGGCGGGAGATAATCATAATAAAGTAAAGTAAAGTTAGCGACCATAGTCGAGGGTGACCCGAAGGCTCCCTTTTCGATAGCTACTACACCAAGGTGTAGGGGAGGGCGCTACTCCATTCCCAGGATTGCTCCACTTTACCCTTGAACCGTGCCTTATAATGCTGAGTGTTAAGCAAGGTGGTATCAAGTACCATTTTTAAAGTCTTTGGTATGACTCGACCTGGGATTGAACCCAGGTCTCCCAGGCCATTGGCGAACACTCTAACCGCTGGGCCAGAATGAAACCAATTTTTCTCATAATACTCAGTTTGTGACCATACAGACAGAAAAAATTGATTCTGATTATAAAGAAATAAGTAAAAATCATGCAACTATATATGTAAATCCATTATTAGATGTTAAAGTGAAAAATCCACTAAGCCTGATCAAGAACATTCCATATTTTAGATATTACTAACAAGCTTCACAGAAATTCTGACAAACAATTGTATCCAGCATCAATAGCCATGAAACAAAGTCCAAATTATTAAGTATATCTGTGATAGCATCTCAGAAGATAGAGATTCGATTATCAAAATGATTAATAAAAAAGAAATATCTGAAAATGAAGATATGAGGGTGAGCTGGAAAGTTCATATGATAATGTCATATATACTGTTGATTTTTTGACCAATGATATCCAAGCATGCAACACCAATGGAAGGAGTGTGTGGAGTGCAAGGGGGACTATGTTGAAAAATAGACCCTGTTTGATCACATTCCATGAGAGTATCTTGGCTAGCCTTTTAACTATTCAGTCGACCCTTGTATATCTTGTGGAATGAAAAACTGCCAAAATGATAATATACTGGCCTTCAAGTGGGGTCTCTTCAGGGATAATGACAGTTTAAAAATGAGTTGCAAACCTTCACTTGACAAAACTATTCACTATTCTAACAATTTAAAAACTTCTCAATATGAACCAAACATTACTTTCAGGATTAATCAGGTGCTTCACACAGCTCCCCCTATCCCAACACAGAAATTTCAGTGTCAGCTTCTTTTGAGTAAATTCTTTAAAGAAACATATAAACACTAAGCCCTTTGATGAGGGTCTGTACAAATGTAAAAAAACATTCTTGGACATTTGTCTAAGCTTTTTTTATAAAAAAAAAAAAAGATTCAGCAAAAATTGTCTCTCAGCTCCTTATAATCACAATTCTTGGAAATCTTTCATAACTCAAGCACAGAAACCTTTTGAAAGGTGAGTATTTGATCATAGATTTTATGCATGGTACTATTCTTTAATGGTGAACTTCTCATTTTAGTAAGAGAAATAAATGGTAAATCTGTAGAACAACAGATTTAACAAAGATATCTTTGAAAAAATTTCAATGCTATTTAAGATATATGATAAAGCTTAGAATTCCTTAAATTTTTTTTTATTATTAAATTAGAAATTCATAAAATTCTAAACTTTTTTTTTGGTTACTTTTTCAAAAAATATCTTTGTTTTTTATTCTACTGACTTTTTTTAGATCTTCTGTCATATAAATCTGATTCTGTTTTATATTCCATGCTCTGATCTCTCATGATACTTAGACAGACATTAATTGTAACTGTCAGGTTCATATTTTCATGATCAACTGATGATGATAATAATAACAGCTTTTCTCTCTGAATGCACCATATCTATTTCCTCTTCTTCTTGTAGTCACAAGTCTATTACATCTTTAAAATGATAATGAATGATAATATCTCTCATACATGCACATATAATGTTGTATATTTATGTGTGGGTGTGTATATGTGTGTGTATATATATATATATATATATATATCTACATGTGTGTATGTATATATTTATATGTATGTGTATGTATATATTTATATGTATATATGTGTGTGTATATGTGTGTGTGTGTGTGTGTGTATATATATATATATATCTACATGTGTGTATGTATATATTTATATGTATATATGTGTGTGTGTATATGTGTGTGTGTGTGTGTAATTGGCATAATGATTAGAGTGTTGGCCAATGGTCTAGGAAACCAGGGTTCAATCCCAGGTCGAGTTATACCAAAAACTCAAAAAATGGTACTTGATGCCTCTTTGCTTAACACTCAGCATTATATGGTAAGGATCAAATGTAAGTGGAGCAATGCAGCAAAAGAATAGGGCCTTCTCTTGCACCTTGGTGTAGTAGCTATTGAAAAAGGAGACTTTGGGTTGCCCTTGACTATGGTTAGCCAACTTACTATATATATATATATATATATATATATATATATATAGTTTTTGCATTTTTGTGGCATATCAGCTCTTTCAAAAACTTTCTTAAAGTCTTTAGAAATACCTTTTTTTTTGGGGGGACAATGACCTAAGGTCAAAACTGTTTGAGAACAATTAAAAAGTAACTGCAAAGAAATATTCCTGTTAGTCTTATTACTTTTGAGCATTGTGTAAATATATATCTGTATGTTAGATGATCAGTACATTCTACCACATCAGATTTCTGCTAGTAAATTACACTACTGAAAATTTGACTTCAGTCAAACTCAACAGATAAACAAAGAAATAATGAATCTATTTTTTTTCTTTTATTCTCAACACTAAGATAAAAATAAGCATATAAAATAAGAATAAAGAAAAAAAACCCATATATTTGTAGCCCATTTGGTTGAGGATGTAGAATATATCAGCTGTATTTTTGCAGAGGAGTAAGACCCCTCTCCCCAGTGAGTGTCCTGGGTATGACACAAAAATGCATCTGATCGTGAAGCTCCAATCTTGGAGTTTTAGAGAATGTTATGTACTCTTTCATTACCATTATACTTATGTCTACTATGATTCAGACTGGTAGTATCTGTTAGGGTCACATCTATTGGACAAATAGAGCTGTTTAACCATTTAACTGTGTGCAAACAAATGACTGATGTTAGATTGAATTATTAATATTACACAGCAATACTTGAAACCATTTATCTGCGTGTGAATAAAACTATTGATGTTAGATAGCAATACTTGAAGCCATATAAATGTGTGTAAACAAATGATTAAAACTAAATAGAATTGTGTAAGATAGGAGTTCTTGAAACCATTTAATGGTGTGCAAAAATTGAATTATTGATATTACATAGTAATATTTGGAACCATTTATGTGTGTGCAAATGAATGAGTTGTGTCGAATAGCAATATTTGGAACCATTTAACTTTGTGCAAATAAAACTGCTTATGTGAGCAATTTTTGAAACCACTTCACTGTGTGCTAACAAATGATTGACAATAAATAGAATTATTTAGCAATACTTGAAACCATTTAACTGTGTGCAAAAAATTGCAATACTTATATGCAGACAAAAAACAAATTAACTCATTTAAAAGTAAGATTATCTTCAAACTATTAACTTACAAATAATATATGTATAACCATTTAACTATGTGCATCAAATGTACCCTGGCTGATTTATAAATATTATCAACAAACTATTCATTTACAAAGTGTATATTTAATATATATATATATGTATATAGACTGGATTTGGCATTGAATAACTGTTGTCCTTAAAAGGGATACAATCAGACAAGGTAGTATTTGATTATGAAAGGAACAGTCAACACTCTCGTAGAATAAAAAAAAAGGGTTTTATTGCAAGAGAGACACAATAAGATAGACAAGGAATAGTGAGTTATGCTACTAATCCCCAAATCTAGTACAGGTATAATGCTGTGCTTACTGTATATATAGTCACTCCACATGACTGAGGGGAGTATGGGATATTCCATTACAACACTTCCCTCCCGCTGAGTTAATTTTCCCCATACCTCTTTTTGGGGTTGAGACATAGTTATTCGACATTTTTTTTTCTTTTTGATATTTTCTTGTCTGACCACATTTTGTGCTTGTGAGATTTGTGGTATCAGTAGTTTTCGGGGAGCTGGTACTTCTGGCACTGGTGGGATTGGAGATACTTCTATTGATACTGGTGGAGAACTGGTATTTCAAATGCATCATATATAAAAATATTTAGTATATTACCGATATATATCATATATTACTTCCAATTCTTCACTACTTTTTTATGTGATATCTTTAATATGTCTTAGCCTTAACTGATTTAACTGTTTCTTACATTCAAATCTTTTTACTTTGAGCATGTATATCACTCTGCTAAGTCTTTTAGTGATAATTCCGTCTTCGCAAAAGCTTTTTCCACCTCTATAATTTCTGAAGAAAACTCTGTCTCCTTGTCCTTAAAATTTTGTCACAAAGTTTTTTTACAATTTTTTTCATTTGATTAGGCAACAGCCTGTCAAAAACTGACTGAATTTTTCTTGCGAGCATCAGTTCAGCTGGTGAAAGGCCTGAATCTGTGTTCAGATTTGGGGTAATTCTGTAAACCACTAAAAACTTGTGTATACTCCTCTCATCAGTGTATATGTCTTGATTCTTTCTTAGAGCTCTTTTGAAAGTGTCTCTGAATCTCTCTGCTTGTCCATTTGATCTAGGACGGTAAACAGAGGTCATAATGTGGTCTATTGACAAAGATGTGCAGAAATTCTTAAATTCCTTGCTGGTAAATTGTGTCTTGTCACTAACCAGTTTTTGGCCCACTGAAAAAACTGAAAAGCTCATTTGACATTTTTTTCTTTTTGATACTTTCTTGTCTGACCACATTTTGTGTTTGTGAGATTTGTGGTATCAGTAGTTTTCAGGGAGCTAGTATTTCCGGCACATACATTGACAGTATTTGTGGATGTCAGATGTCTACACTTGAATATTTCCAGCCACTTGGAGAAACTGTCCACAATTATAAGGTAATAGTGACCATTTAGAGGTCCAGCATTGACGATGTGTAACCTCATCCGTGGAACATCCCTTTGAGGCCATGGCTGAATTTTTATTGGCGGTGCTTTTGCTGCAAGTTGACAATTATGATGCTATGTATAAATATAGTATTTGAATATAACTATATCATCATTTATTTTTCTGTAGAAATTGACTGGAGTTGAATTTTCAGTGATGGAATTTTCCATGGGTGAAATTTACCTGAGAGAGTGGGTAGAGTGTTCGCCAATGGTCCGGGAGACCTGTGTTCAATCCTAGGTCGCGTCATACCAAAGACTTTAAAAATGGTGCTTGATACCTCCTTGCTTAGCACTCAGCAATATAAGGTATGTATCCAGGGAAAGGAGTAGTGCCCTCCCCTACACCTCGGTGTTGTAGCTATTGAAAAGGGGGCCTTGAGGTCACCCTCGACTATGGTCACCAAATTTACTTTATTTTTTTATATGTAAATGTGTGTGTGTATGTGTGTATAGGAGTGATTCCTTTTTAAGTGTTTGGTTGTAATCATAACTATATTTTCAATGATCCATTTTTTAAATTAAACTTATTCATCTCTATCACTGCTATTGTGGCCCAGTTGGCTGGGGCTGCAGAATACATCAACTGCATCTTAGCAGAGGGGTAAAACTTCCCCAACAAGTGTCCTAGATATGACACTAAACAATCTGATGCTGAGGCTCCAGTAATGCTAGAGCTTTGGGGAATGTGGAGTACTCCTTTATTGCCATCACTCCTAGGTCCACTCTGGCCCAAAGTGGTAGCATCTGACAGTGTCCTATCTATGGGTCAAATAGAACTAAATTGTATGCTTATGGCAAATTGAAGTGTTTTAAATAGAACTGTTTTGACATTTAACTGTTTGTAAACAAAAACTATACTTCTACTAAATTGAATTGTTTGATATTTAATTCAGCCTTAAATGATCCAAAAAGGGTTGATACACTGTAAAACAAAACAACCTACCAACCAATCAACCAACACTGCTATTGCCATTACATTCATTAACTTCCAGAAACTGTGATTTACAAATAACATTAGTATAAAAGAAATACTTAGAGCTCTTTATGGTCTCGTATGGGTGGAGATTCATGATGGAGACACCATGAGCTAATACACTGGAGGACACCAACCTTAATAATGACATTCTGTTCTATATTATTTATTAATGCTTGGTTAAATTCTTTTTTCTCTTCATTTCAGGCAAATCATTGAGGTGCAACAAATGTTCCTTCATAGCTAATTGAAAAGCTCAGCTCCTAGGTATACAAGGCTATTCACATCCATTCAATTCAGTACAATTGTAAATTCTGCCTTGACGTCTGTTAATAAGAGGTTTTATTTAAGATATTTAAAGACCATGCATATGAAGAAAAAAATGATGAACAAATGATGCAATTGTTGTGTAGTGGCTGTCTCTTCCCACAAATGACCCTGGTGCTCAGCTGTTTGACCAACAATAAAAGGTCAGTCTCAAGATCTTTCACTGTATGTGGTGTCATTGAAGTTGTGAAAAAATTTAGAAATCAGAATGCAGGTTTTTGCTTATTGCTAGAAAGAATTCATAGTAAACAGTGGAAAAATAGGGTTTTATTGATGAAAATTTGTTCTATCATACTCCCAGTGCTGGATTTACCTATCATCAAAATTATCTATAGCTTAAGGCCACACACCCTAAGAGCCTCATTTTTTTAAATATATTTTCATTCTGTCATTAGTTTTTATCTTTAACACAAATTCATCAAAAATTAAAATGTGCAGAAATTTAAAAAAAAACTAAAACATTCTTAAAAGAACAACTAGAATACATCCAATGCCAAATCAATAAAATCAGAAATTCTGTAGAAGATAAACAATCTCAATTAGCATGGCAAACAGTAAATGAAGTTAGTGGAAGGAAACGCACCTCAAGATCAAAACTAAAAGCTGCTAATCAAGAAGAAAGACTTCAGAAATGGAAAGAACATTTCAAGAATTTGCTGGAAACCCTTCTGAAATTACTAATAAACCTACTAAAAAATTTATTAATGGCTAATGAGACATCAAACTTTGACACTTTTCAGAAGAACTGGTTACAGTTATGAAAACAATCAATGACAGAAAAGCTGCAGTCCTTAACAAAATATGAAAACAAGTATGAAAAGACAAGGAAATTTGATGACATACTTGTTTGATTATGCAATGCTGTGTATAAAAAAAGACAATAAAGAGATGGACAAAAAGCTGCATCATCCTCTTGAAGAAAGGTGACATTGGAATCACTGAGAACTATGGAGGCATAACTCTTACTGCCATAGCTGCTAAGGTTTATAATTACCTGCTTCTCAATTGTGAGTGAAGTGAAGTTACCAACCGTAGTCGAAGGTGACGCATAGACTCCCTTTTCGATAGCTACTACGCCAAGGTATAGGGGAGGGCACTACTCCTTTCCCTGGATTGCTCCACTTTACCCTTGATCTTTTGATTTGAGTCTTTTCTGAAGTTGAGAAAATTTAGGAAAAATCAGAATTGATTTTCAAGAAATCAATCCACAATTTTTCAGATTTGGACTATCTATCGAATCATCAAGAGTGCATGCAAAAAATCTCGAGGCAACACTTTTATTGTAGATTTCTCCAAGGCATTTGACTTCATACACAGACGAAAGATGGAGCAAATACTTTTAGAAAAGAGTCTTCCCAAAGAAACTGTTATGGCTATAATGATGTTCTACAAAGATACGAAAACAATGATTCACTCACCTGATGGCAACACTGATTTCTTTGACATTTTCACTGGAGTCTTGCAAGGAGATACATTGGCATCATTTCCATTTATAATCTGATTACATACTATGAGCATCAATACATATAATAAAAGAAAATGGTTTCACACTAAAAAAATGCTTGAAGCAGACATCCAGACAACTTGTCTTATGTTAGATTGTCAGCAGCAGTGTATTTAGTATTGAAGAGCTATCTCTTAGTTTTAGCTTTTCTCAATATTTCTATTTATTCCAGCTCTTTCACTCTCTCTCTCTCTCTCCCTATATATATATATATAACAATGATATTAACCGTCAAATAACAAAAATCCTTCACTTAAAATTATGATCTTAATTTAGTATTTGCATATCTTCCTTGCAAGGAAAGTTTTTTCTTTCTCTCTGTTTTAGATTAAGGGAGATAACTTTTATCTACCAAACAATCGCTCAGATTTTTGGAATAGGCAACATTTCTCCACCTTTTTAATTTTAAGCAGTATTTTCTTTCATCTTTTATTAAAAAAATTTCGATTGCTTTTTATCACAGTTCACTTGGGTTATTATTACTGCAACAATGTAACAGTGTGTATTGGAAGCAATAATAAAAGATAAGTTCCCAACATGACTCAAACTCACATCTCCTTTTGCCTAAGAGAAACCTAGTTATCAGTGCCAGCTTTCTTACCAAATATTCTATTTGTTTTTGTTTATTTGTTTAAAAAAAAAGAAAGGCTTATCTACAATGTGGTTTGGTGCTAGTGGGGGCTACTCATTACTAATAAGTTAAAGACTAGAGTAACTCATTTTCTACAAGAAGAGAAGTAATACTAGATTATACTAGTCTAGTTTCACCAGTTTAGTATATTTCAATCTAAAACATTTTCCAAATGAGTGAAGGCAAGGGAATAATTTCCTCTCCATTACTAAACATCCATAAAACAAATTTATCTACAACTTTGTGAAGAATCATTACACACTGAATATTGTTCAAACAATTGAATTCTTTTTTGTATTCTTGATGTTTTTAATACTATGTTTCAACCCATTCAATTCTTCAGCTTTCTGGTGTATAACCTTAAAAAAATATTTTTCCTTGAAAATGAATTACATAAAATCTACAAAGAAGGCATCCAATTTTCTGAAAAATGTTGAGGATATATCAAACAATTTTGTAATCTATAATAATAAAGCCCTGAAGAATTACTTCCACCCCAGAAGTATCACACACACACACACACACACACACACACACACACACACACACGTATGTATATATATTATTACGACTGGTGTTTCGCTGGGATTGTGATAGCTGGCACGTAATGAGAATAATAAGAAAAATATAATGAAATAGTGAGAATGTCCAAGGTTCAATAAAAAAAACAGGGGCAAACTATGGGGAGGGGATTTCTCTGATCGAAGACTCTTGGTAAATCACAGCAGAATAAGCAGCAAGCACTCACAAAATCAATATAAGACAATTTGAAGATCCAACGATAATAAAATTTATTTCAAAATTTACAACAAAATAAAAATAAGAAAATAAAATAAAAAAGGTTTAAGAATAAAAGGGGATGGAAAAGTAATAATACTATTTATAGCTAGAATCAGAGATGAATCACAAAGATTACAATTCAAATCTCTCGACTTGTCTCGGATAGGTGTTGACGCTTCGAAGTCAGGACTGCTACTACTGGTTTGTCACCCTGCAGATGTGCGAAAAAGGATCCCTGACCGACTTCTGGGGATCGGATACGTGACTGAACTGTCAGTGAAATACAGTTAACTTGACTGGTAAGGTCATTTAAAGTTTACTAATTTTTTGTTTTTAAAGATGGTTTAATCTGGGGGGTCAAAGCTAGCCAGGATGGGTGAATAGAAAAGGGGGTTGATTTGCAAGTCGATTTCTTTCTATCTTCTTTTTCTCTCTCTTTTACCCTCCTGAAATATCAAGCAAATCATGCTTAGGGAGAAAGAATAGGATTGGTATCTTTCCCTCCCTCTTCTTTATTTTTCGTCTTGAAATAATCAGGATAATGAAATATATTTGTAAAATATATAAAGGATATATTTCTTGCTATTTGTTTATTTTCTACCCCACGTAACAATATATATATATATATATATATATATATATATATATATATATATATATATTAAAGAGCCCAATCTACCCTACTTTTTACTCTTAGCTGAAGGAGGAATAGTTGGATTCATACCTTTCCCAATGGTATTAGTGCTATGTGAAATCCAAATAGCATCATCCAGGATTTGAACTCAGGCCTCCCTGTCCATTATCAACAACAGTAACCATATAACTATAAGTGCCTCCACTGTTCAGTAGTATATAAGTCACCTGCTCTATTTAGATTTAATATTACAATGTAAGCTAAGTACTAGTATTCAGATACCTTAACTTTGTGTATAAGACTGATGAGAGACTCATAAACTAGTTCTTTTGAGAAAAAAAGAGTATTTTATCTGAAGAATTGTTTAATTTGATTAAAAGACAACCCATTTAACTAAAAGACTGTTGTGTAATTTTTAATAAGTTTCTGACAAAATTTCATTAAAAATTTTCTATGGATATCATGATACCAGTAAATATAACAAGGGAATTTTTTAACCATCCTTGCCGCATTCTTTTTTTTTTTCTTTTTTTTATCATCAAAAATTTATCAGAGTATAATCATGTAGATGCCAAGAAATATATGTGTTGATTCTTAGCACAAAGTGAAATGTAAACAACCTTGTCCAAGTTTATTTTTGATGATGATAATCATTTTGACTCATGCAACTCCATTTGATGAGGGTGGTCCCCACGGTGTAATGGCAAATGTGCTGAACTGTGACAATATAGTAAGGATGGCTTTGACATTGAATAACCCATGAAGGGTGATATGCCATTAAACAAAGAAATCAAACCAAACCATTTGTAACTGATTGTAGTCATAACAATGGTCTACTAGCCTTGCTGTATAACTGTTACACTACTTGAGGTGCTCTTTTAACAAGTAGAAGTGACATTTATTATATGTATGTATTTACCAACCCTTCAGCACAGGTAGGATTTGACACAAGGTCAACTTTTTGCAGAGTTTATCAGGTTTGAATTCAGAGTTTTCCTTCTAGACTAGCTGCCTAACCAAAGCTGAAGAACCTAGTCTACCCTACTAATTACCCATAGCTGGAGGGAGAATAATTGAATCCATACCTTTCCCAAAGGTATTAGTGCTATGTGAAATGTAATCAGCCTCATCTAGGATTTGAACTTGTGTCACTATGTCCATTTCCTACAACGATAACCATTAAATCACTGGCATGTCTATTATATGTAACTCATTTAGCAATCCTGTCAAAAATAACAATATTAAGTAGTTTTGAAATTGCATTGTACTTATAAGGTAGCAAAATATTCATATAGCCGAGCATTTTCTTTATGTTCAATATTTCTTGAATATAAAACTAAAGGTAAAATTAACTAAAGATATGAATTGATCTTCTGACTTGTTCTTTTTGTTATAAAGGAAAACAATTATAAATTAAAATGATTTTCATTATTCTATATATCTAATAATATCAGGTTTGATTGTATCCTATTCCACTAGAAATGATAAGATACTGGAATTTTTAGTTGAGAAAAAAATAAAGTTTTTAAGAGTATATTTGTAAACAATTCTGAAAGAGAGGACAAGACAAAAATGGGATGAATAGAGATATAGAGAAAAAAATTGATGCACCAACTAACAGCATATAATTCAAAGATGAATAAGATAAATTTAAATAATTCTTTATTAGATCCAGTCTTAAGCCTGAAACAAAAAGATTCATTGCCATTCCAGCTTAAATCAGAATACAGCATCTTGTTCTGACAGAACAGCCTAGCTCCTTCTTGAATGAAATACAGGTTTTTACTCAAAGAATACTATCATTCTAAAATTCCACTTGAAACTGGTGATGTTTGCTATGTCAGATGTGCCAGTCTGCCTGCACAAGATTAGCCTAAAATTCAAATAACCAACTCCTATCTTTTTCTATTCTCTATTTTCCCTATTCAGTAAAACCTTGATATATATACATTACTTTAAAGAGCAATTTGAATGTTCCTTTGATACAATATTTCTGGATTTCAAATGTATTCATGCATCTGTTAAGTGTTTGTGGTGTAATGGATACTGTTGTAGGAAATAGACACAGTGACACAAGTTCAAATCCTGAATAAGACAGTTTACAATTTCACATAGAGCTAATACCCTTGGAAAAGGTATGAATCCAATTATTCTTCCTCTAGCTATTGGTAAATAGTAGGGCATACTGGGTTTTTAACCTTGGTATGGCAATTGGTCTTGGGGAGGGAGATTACTGAATTGAAACCTGTTAAACTTTGCTTAAAAACTGTCCTTGTGTTGCATCCTGCTCGTGCAGGGGGGTAGGTAAATGTATACACATCTGTCGGTTTCTTAGATAAAAAATGTTCTGCCTGCCAAAAGTGACCTTGTGTTGCATCCTGCTTATGCAGAGGGGCAGGTAAATGTATGCACATATCTGTCAGTTTCTCAGATAAAAAACGTTCTGCCTACCAAAATCAACAAATAACATTATATTCACTGCTGAATAATTCTAAAATTTTAACATTAGATAAAATTCTATTTCTCTGTCACCAAAAGAGGCCATAGTACCATGTCTTATGTTAAGATAAAAACTGAATTTCTCATTACACTTACGAGTTCAGGTTGCTTGACTGATAAATAGAGGAGAAATGAGGTGTGAAAATTAATTTGAAGTGCTTATATGTTGATAATTACATTTCACTCTGTTACAAGCTTCATCATATAATTATTTGGAAAAAATTTTCAAAAACATTATCTGATTTCATTCATAATAAATGTAGAAGCATTTCATTAAAATTGTTGGTTTTCATATCTTATTTATTTTCCATTCTCTCAGGTATTTCATCGATATATTTATCTTTTAATGTGCATATTGTATTGTATATTATATATATAGTCAAGGCTAAAACTTTTCTTGTTCCTCCATGATATCTACATCAGAAAAATAAGGTTTAAAAAGTTTGTTTTGTGTTACCCTAATCATGTTTGGGGGGGGTGTCATCGTGATGTAATGGTTAAATCGCTGGACTGCAGAATCACAATAAGCGAGTTTGAACTCCAGTGGCACTCTTTCATTCCCTTTCGAGCAAATACCCTTGGTAAAGGTATGAATTCCCTTATCTTCCTAGCTATGAGTTAAATAGCACCACTGCTGTTCTTTTAGAAGGATGGCTTTGGCATTCAATAACCTATGACAGTTGATATGCCATTAAACAAAGAAACCAAACCATTCTAACCATGTTTTAACCGAGACTAATAAGTAGATATCAAATTTTCATTCTGTGAGTTTGAAGTCTCAATTGATATATATATATATGTATAATCAAGGTAGACCTAAAATTTTCTGCTAACTTAATTAGTAATAATTACGGTTTATTTGCAACTTAATATAATATTCGCTGTTCATTACATTTGTTATATTTAGACTGAATTAGTACGCTTCTCTAATGAACCTAGTTTTCCAGGGGAGATAAGTATGATATGCTAATTATAGAGTAGTCTCCCTTGTTTATTTGCGTAAATGTTAATTAGTAAGTTTTATATTGTATGATTCGGAAGTGACTGATGTTTAATTGAATTGTTAATGATACATAGCAATACTTGGTATCATTTAACTTTGTTGACTTGCTAAACTGAATTGTTAGAAATAGAACTTGGATTATTTGATTGTGTGGACAGATGAGTGATGTTTAATTGAATTTTTTGTGATAAATAGCAATACTTAGAACCATTTAATTTTGTTAATTTATGCTTGATTGAATTGTTAGAAATAAAACTGACTGATCATTTAACTGTGTGTATCTACAGTATGTGTTGACAAATTGTGTATTTAATTTATATATAAACAGGATTTAGCATTAAATAACCAACAATGGATGATAAAATTAAAAATGTGTCCTTATTTGAAGTTTAGATTTTACTTATTAATTCAAATAAAAAGTAATCTTTATTTTATGAATTTTTTTTCTTAAATAATATTAAAACAAATATGTAGCACTGTTGAAAACTTTTTCATGATGTAATTTTTTTATGGTCTCCAATACATTTTTTTCTACAATTAGTACTCAGTTACAGAACAATTTTTAGTGGATAATTTTTAAAAAAACAGCATATTTTTAATCCTAATTTCTATTTACTCTCTAAATATTTAACAATAAAAAAATCTAAGAATTTATATATTACAAAATTCTTTTATTTTAGAATTTTTTTTTGTTTATATTTAAAATATTATCTTTAAAATATAACCCTAAATTCATGAGAGGTTTGAAACATTATTATAATTTTATTTTTCTAAAAACTTTTTTTAGATATGATAAAAATTTTAATTAGGTTCTTAATAGCTTGTTAGGTTACAGTGATAAAAAAATGCATTTATTTATTTTTTTCTTTTTCCCCTATAGAAATATAACAATAAAAAAGCTAAGAATTAAAATGTGTCCTTATTTTTAGGTGGAAGATTTTGTATATTAATTCAATTGAAAAGTATTTGTTTATAACCTGGAATAGTATATTTCTTTAAAAAACAAAGTTTTTGAATTATACTGATTAAAAATAAATATAGTTTGTTCTAAGAAATATGAAAAGTATTTGTTTAAAAAGTTAATTTTTGAGTTATCATTAAACAATGTTTTTGTTAAAAAGGTATTCCTTGTCTTGAAACATTTTCATAATTTTTTTTTAATCCTCTAATAAACTAAATACTAAATTACGAAATAATTTTTGTAAAAGCATTAAATTCAAATTTCGCCAACGGAATCTGTAGGAACTGAGGAGTTGTACACTTTTTTGTACTTATGAAGAATTATGAAAAAATTCCACTAATCAATTGATTTTTGATTATTGAATTATGTCATTTAATCAGTCAAAATCAAAAACTAAATTTTTGTACTTTTCTTTATCATAAACATATTGAAGTGTATGCACAATTTTAATGCTCAATAGCATATCTTTTCTGAGTTATAAGTCGATTATACATACCAAAAGACATGACTCCTTTATGCATGTAGTCAAGGGTGACCTGAGAGCTCTTATTTCAATAGCTACTACACCAAGGTGTAAGGGAGGGCACTACTCCTTTCTCTAGATTGCTCCTCTTACTCTTGATCTGTACCATTATAATGCTGAGGGTTAAGCAAGGAGGCATCAAGTAACATTTTTTTGAGTCTTTGGTATGACTTAATCTATGATTGAACCCCAGACTCCCAGACAATTGGCAGACACTTAACCATATATATATATATATATATATATATACAATTGTAGCATTCATAAGAAAAATAAATGAAAAAAATGCAATAGAGACTTGTTGACAATATTTAAAGAAAAGTTTTATTGTTTGAGCTCTGATGATTCCGAATAACCTAATATGTCAACTTCACAAAGCCTATATCACAAGTGTTGGTGGTGTGAGTCTTCATGTAAAAAAAAGTGACACAAATAGATCTTGTCATGTTCACTTTGCATAGTGGAATAGCAAGCTAGCCTGACAGACTGTTGTCAGTGAGTTTAATCCTCACTGGTTGCCCCATACTTCTTATCTGGTTCTAAACTAACCTGATTAAAAGTCTATAGACATTGTTTTATCATGCAAGTAGCATTAACAAACACATAAACAGGAAGCTAATTTATTAGTGTGTGTGTATATATATATATATATATATATATATATATTTGAGTAGCAGAGACAGTTGGCTGCCCTGGATGACACAGTTTTGCATCTGTGCCATCATCAAACCAAGAGCTTTCCTAACTTAGACCTACATATACTCTATCAACAATATTGATCACTCTCTTAATAAATATATCAAACTACATTATAATTTATATATAATTTCACATTGTCGTTTAGAAATAAGAGGCAAGTTTTATATAATTATATATACTGATATGAAAGTGTTCATGGTGTAATAGTTACACTTGTAGAAAATGGACATGGTCACCTGATTTCAAATCCTGCGTGAAGCTGTTTGATTTTCACCTTGGGGAGAAGTATGAATCTGATTATTCTCTCTCTAACTCTGGGTAAATAGTAGGGGAGACTTGGTATGTCTAGAACTAAAACCTGTTAAACTCTGCCTGAAATTGTCCTTATGTCTCATCCTGCTTGTGTGGAAAGTTATGACTTTAAACTGCATCTGCTGGTGAGGTCCTGGTGCACTGGGGAGTATGTAGTACCACTTCATTGTCATTACTCATACACCTGCTTTGATCTACTGTGGTGATACCATTTATAATGACATGTATGGGTCAAACAGATCTTATTAGAAATTATTATTTCTAATACTAATAATTATTAGTATTAGATTAGAATACTTGAACCTATATAACTGTGCAGTCACCAAGCACAGTTGACTCTGTGAGTAAACTATATGAACTGAGATCTACATATGCTCTATTACTATTTATTTAAAAAATTGCAAGTCATATAACTATATTATTAATAAATAGTTATATATATATATATATATATATATATATATATATATATGTATGTTAATATATATATATATATATATATATAAGAGGATCATTAAATAATTTTTCAGACTTTTTTCGTATGGGCACTTTTATTGATAGTACACACATGAAACTCTAGTCCCCTTCGAAGTAATCTCCTCTGGCTGCAATGCACTTGTTGTACCGTTCCAACAACCTCTGGAAGGCGCCATGGAAGTTCTCTTGTGTGAACGTGTCAATGACCTTCGTCACAGCCTCTTTGATCTCCTCAATTGTCTCATAAGGACAGCCTCTGAGCTTAGGGAATAACCAAAAGTCACAGGGAGCAAATAGTCTGTGATAAGGATGGAGTTGTGGACTGGTGCATTGTCCTGGTGGAAATGCCACTGACCTTATTTGAAGGGTGCTGGCTTCTTCCGATGGAATCTCTTCCTAAACTCCCTTAAAACCTCAACATAGTAACCCTAACCCTTTGGCCAATCAACTCTGGTGTATTAACTTCCTTACTCCTCCCACACCTCTCATCATCCCTCATAGACTCCCTGCCTTCCTTGAATTTCTTATGCCACTCAAAAACTGATGCTCGATTCATGCAAGACGCTCCAAAAGCAGTCTATACGTTTCTGTGGTATTTTTTCCAAGTTTAAAACACAACTTTATTGCATATCGTTCTTCTAAAGTGTCAGATTGCATTTTTGGAATTCACCAGCTGTAACAATCAGGCTTCAGTATTCCAGTTCCTGCTGTAGCTGTTCATTTGAATGTGAAATCATAAAATTGGTCAGTCATCTCATAAGATGTAGAGCAATAACATACTGAATTTTCAAGAGTCTACGACAATTTTAAATGCCCATACGAAAAAAGTCTGGAAACTTATCTCATGCACCTCATATATATATATATTTTTTTTTAATATATATATATTGATATATCCTGAGGTGGCAATAATATAAGGATAATCAAGAAATAGTATTCCGTGAAAGGAAATAAAAGAAATAATAGGTACTATATGTTTGAATAAATAAAGAAGAAATTTATTGTATTATTTACAGAGAGAGTGTTAGTTCTTCACGTGTTCTGTCCAGGGTGTCTCTCTGTGTATGTCTGTCCGGTGACCGGTGACCTAGTTCCTTATTTAAACTGTTCCGGTGGTGATTACATATCTCATCATAACACCTCCCCGTAAGCCAATTTTTCCCTGGAGAATTTGGCTTAATACCATTTGTTTTTAGGTCTGGGGCTCAGCCGGTTGACTTTTCTTTTTACCCTTGTACTTTTTCTCCTCAACATCATTTAAGTGGGTGGAATTGGTGATGAAACTGGTACTCTCGGACCTGGGGTAGAAGATACCACTCTTGGAGTAGGTTGTGTTATGGGTAGAGGAATCATTAAAAGAGTCATATAATACCTCCAAGGGCAGTTCATTATCTTCTGCCTGTTTGTAGTCATCAGTGTGTCGAGGTCTTAGCTGATTTATATGCTTGCGACAGTCAAATTTACTACTTCTTACAGAATATAGCACGTGTCCAATTCTTTTCATAATAATCCCCTCTTCCCAAAAGCTTTTCCCAGTCCTATAGTTCAAGAAGAGTATTTTGTCACCAGGTTTGTAGAACCTTGTCGAAGAATTTTCTCTTGTTGCAGTTGTCTTGTTTGTATTTGGTAAAATCCTGTCAAATACGGATCTGATTTTTCGTGCGAACATTAGTTCAGCTGGTGACAAACCGGCATTAGTGTTCGGGTTAGGAGTGATCCTGTACACAGATAGAAAATTTTCAAGACTCTTCTCATCAGTGTCCATGCCTTGGTTTTTCTTCAAAGCTCTTTTGAACGTGTCCACAAATCTCTCTGCGAGACCGTTTGACCTTGGATGGTATATTGCAGTTGTTAAATGTTCAATGGATAGGGCCTTGCAGAATTCTTCAAACTCTTTGCTGGTAAATTGGGTGCCGTTGTTGCTGACAATAGTTTTAGGCACTCCAAAACGACTGAAGAGGAGTCTTAGTGCATCTATAGTACTCGTTGATGTCGGATGTTTACACTTAAACACTTCCGGCCATTTTGTGAAACTGTCAACGACTACTAAGAAATAATGACCATTCAAAGGACCTACATAGTCAATGTGTAACCGAGTCCACGGTGTATCCGTCTTCAGCCACGGTTGTATTTGTACAGGTGGTGCCTTTGCTGCTAGCTGACACCCTTGACACTCTCTTACAATTTTTTCAATGTCCCCGTCCATCCTAGGCCAATACGTATATCCGGGCATTAAGGCCTTCATTCTGGACATGCATGGATGACCACTATGGAATTCTTTTAGAATCCTCCTCTGTAGTGTGGTTGGTAGGACGACTCTGTCCGCATACATTAAAGTCTGCGAACAAATAGAAAATGGCGAAATTTTCAAGTCTTTCTTCGACTTTTCGTTTAACTGCACCTGTTTTTTCATTTTTACAATGAATTCATCTGTTTCTGCTGCTTTGTTGATGTCATCTAGAGTCACTGGTAACTCTCAAATCGTGTTGCACAGCAGTCCAGAGAGTTCTTTTTCCTCTCTCAATGCAGCTATCACTGTGTCCTCTAAAGGTTCTGCACACTTTCGAATCAGTCTGGATAGTCCATCCGCATGTCCAATATTTTTGGATGAAATGTACTCCATTTTAAAATTATAATTCAACAGAATTATGCTCCATCGTTGCAGTCTGTTAGCAGTGTGAGTGGGTATGCCTTTTTTAGAGCCAAAAATAGTCAACAAGGGTTTGTGGTCAGTCTGCAATGTAAAAATCCTGCCATGAATGAATCTATGGAATTTTTTAATTGCATAAATGATTGCCAAACTTTCTTTTTCAATTTGAGAATAGTTTCTTTCTGCAGGCAAAAGTGATCTGGATGCATGAGGAATTGGCTTCGTTGATCCATCTTCAAGTCTATGGAGAAGTACTGCTCCTAATCCGTAATCACTTGCATCTGATGCCACAATCAATTCCTTCTGTGGATCAAAGTGTGCCAGTGCTAAATCTGATAGCAGGCATTTCTTAATCTCTTCAAATGCACTTTGGCACTCTTTTGACTAAATCCACTTCTGTCTCTTTTTTTAACAATTTGTTCAATGGTGCTCTCAACTTATGCATTTTTGGGATATAAATAGCATAATATTGTGCTAAACCCCAAAAAGATTGTAACTGGGCAACATTGTTAGGTGCTGGCATCTTCTCGATGGCTTCTGTTCTCTGAGGATCCGGTCTTCTGCTTTGGCTGTCAATGATTTGACCAAGATATTTTATTTGTTTTAAGAAAAATTCACATTTTTCGGCACTCAATTTGAAGCCGAATTCCTCAATTCTTTGGAAAACTGTTCTGATGTGTTCCTTATGTTCCTGTACATTTTTACTCTTTACAAGAATGTCATCCAAATATGCGATTGCAAAACCTAAATCGGCAAGCATTGTGTCCATTATTTGCTGAAATAACGCGGGAGCTACTTTCAAACCAAAAGGGAGCCTTTTGAGTCTGAAGAGTCCTAAATGGGTATTAATACACAAATACTTTGAACATTCTTCACTGACTTTTACCTGAAGGTAAGCCTCAGATAAATCAATTTTGGAGAAAATTTTACCTCCATTCAGCTTTGTAAAAATGTCTTCAGGGGATGGGAGTGGATAACTATGATCCATCAGACAGTCATTAAGGCCTGTAGAAAAATCGGCGCATACCCGAATCTTCTTATTTTTCTTTTTAACATACACAGTGGGGCTTGCCCACTCAGAATAGTCAACTTTTTCGACTACACCATTTTCCTGCAGTCTTTGCAGTTCAATTTCAATATCTTCTTTTGAAGAAAAAGGCACGTTTCTTTTTGGCTTAAAAACAGGTTTCACATTTTGTTTTAGCTCAAAATTCACTTCGGTCTTAGTGCACACACCTAACCCCTCAGAAAAAACCCTGGGGAATTCACTTTTTAATACAGTAAGAAAATCCTCATTTTGTTTAGAATTTTTCTTTTCAGATACACTAACACAGTTACAAAATGAATTTATGGGTAGCTCCCATAAATCAAACAAAACGATCCAATCAATTCCGAAGAGGCAAGAATTTATACCTGGAACAACTGACACTTTTGAAGAAAAAGTTTTCGATCCAAAAGATACACTGCAATTAAACTCTCCTTTGAATTTTAATCTCTTTCCGGATACTCCTTTGGCAATTTTAGACCTTTTTTCCAGTGTTGGACAACCAATCCTCTTCCAAGTCACTTCGTCGATAATCGAAATATCGCTACCTGTATCCAAAAGTAGCTTAACTATGTGACCATTTATTTTGGTATAGACAAATTTTCGTTTACCCCCTCGTCTCACTTTTTCTTTTGACAACACTACGTTTACTTTAGACTTAAATTTTTGTCTTTGTTCATTTTGTTTAGTTCGGCACTGGGAGGCTCGGTGTCCAACTAAACCACATTTAGCACAAGGTTGGTCTTTAAATGGGCAATTTTTTCTTAAGTGCGAACCCGCACAGCTCCAACATTCAAAACTTTTTACTTTGTTCTTGAGAAAAGTTTTTTGTTTCACTACTTGGACCTGGGATGTAACTTTTCCCTCTATCCTAGTGGTGTCCCTTTTCACATTTATCAACTTCTGACATTCTTCTGTCACTTTTTGCAAGTTCATTTCTGGATCTTGCTCCATAATTGATAAAATTCTTGACCTCAAATCCTTGTCCCTTGGTGCTGTCAGTCCCTGGACAAATATGTAACACTTAAACATGTCAACTGATAGGTCTTTCAATTTAAATAGTTCACACAGGGCGTTGACTTTACCCGCATATGTGACAATATCATCAGTTTCTTCTTTTTGCGTGTTTAAACATTTATATCTTGTATGAAAAAGGCTGTCTCTTTCCCCAAATATCGAGCACAACATTTTAACAGTTTCCGAAAAAGAAATATCTTCTGGTTTCTTTGGCAAAATCAAATTTGTAAATTTTGTATTTTCCTCCGTACCCAATTTCTGAAGTGAGAGTGTGATTTTTTCTTCGTCAGACCATTTTTCACATCTTTTTGTAAAAATCGTCTCGAACCTCCGATAATAGGCGGGAAAGGTGTCGCCTCACTCTGCGTCGTATTTGAACTCAGCTAGTGAGTTAGCTATACCCCCTGCCGAAAAAAATCTAGACGCATTATCATTAGTTTTTTGTGGCAAAATAGTTTCACAAAATAGTTGATTATCTGTAGTTTGTTGTATGACAAGTGCTTCAAAATGCTCTTGTTGGACCAACATCTGTTTTTGAAAGTCAATTTGAGCTTTTTGCTGAGCGACTAAACTTTCAGTTAACGTTTTCGTCAATGCTGCTATTTGTTCCGAAGCCATTTTTTTTTTTTTTTTTTAAATGCACAAATATCAAGTCAACGTATACATAAAATTTTGTTCCAAAAAGAAGATGTCCACCTTCAACGCTTTCGTTACGAAAAAAAATTGTCAGTACTGAGAAATGTTCAGAAAACTCACAGTACAAAATATCGACACTTTACCAATTTCAAGTGCTCCTTTTCGTCTTTTTCAAATACACGTAAACATATTTACCTAAGAAAAAACAGTTCCCACAACACAGTCCTTTTTTTTTAGTGAATGAATTTACTGAGTTCTTATTTCGTCTTCGTCGTCAATTGATATATCCTGAGGTGGCAATAATATAAGGATAATCAAGAAATAGTATTCCGTGAAAGGAAATAAAAGAAATAATAGGTACTATATGTTTGAATAAATAAAGAAGAAATTTATTGTATTATTTACAGAGAGAGTGTTAGTTCTTCACGTGTTCTGTCCAGGGTGTATCTCTGTGTATGTCTGTCCGGTGACCGGTGACCTAGTTCCTTATTTAAACTGTTCCGGTGGTGATTACATATCTCATCATAACATATATATATATATATATATATGTATATATTAACATATAAAGAAAAATTCATATCAAGGTGATCCAAGAAGAAGGAGAGGTTTATTGAGAAGGAAAGTTGACACTATAGTGTTTCGGTTGTAATGAACCACCATCAAAGTTGTGATTAGATTTGCTAAATCTAAAGCCCTCAAAATCCACAATAAATCAACCTCGAACTAATGCCTAGTCACAATCTTATAAACTTAGTTCCCCCCATAGTTTCATAACCTTGCCAAACAATTCTTCTTCTCACAGCATAATAAACAACTTAAATAAACTTGATATCAAAACTACCTCTTTACCCTCTTAAATGGTCCGCGAATTAGTACACTCTTGCCCTCAATGCAACATATTTGATGTTTTTGGCTGTATCCAAAAATTATCTAATGGATATGGTCAAAAACATCAAATTCACTAATCACCAAGATAAATTCCAGAAAAAAATCATAAATGACACTAAAAAAATACACTACTCAAATAAAGAACATTTATATTTGCTGACAAAACAACCAATTTATATTCTACAAGTTTCACAATCTACAAAAAGCTGACAACAAATAACATAACACAAATATACAAAAAAGCACCTGAAATCACAATGAACAATATAAATAAGAAAGCCAAAGAAATAGCCACTAAATTAAACATAGACCACAAAATAAACTCCATAGCTGAACAACCAGCCTTTATAACAATCGAAGATCACAAACCGAACTTCACAACCAATCCGACATATCAATTAATTAATCCCTCAAAATCCAAAATAGGAAAAATCAGCAAACATACACTGAATAATATAAACACATAGCTCATAGATAAACTACAACTCTACCAATGGAAGAACACCAGAGTCCTCACCAACTGGTGCACAGCTATATCTAACTTAACAACACAGCCCTCATCCAATTCGACTTCACAGACTTCTACCCTTCCATCACCGAATACACACTTGATAGAGCCCTAGAATTAGCAGCCCAGCACATACCTGTCTCACAATATGACATCAGGATCATCAAGCATTGCCACAAATCGCTCCTCTTCCCTGACAGTAAACCATGGATAAAAAAACTCAATAACCATCTGTTTGATGTAACCATGGGTAGCTTTGATGGACGGAGGTGTGCGAACTGGTCGATGCCCTAATTCTCTCCCAACTATCAAACAATCGATAATATCAATATGGAACTATACAGAGACGATGGTCTAATCATTATTAGGAACCTAAACGGACCCAAACTAGACAGCTACAGGAAAAGGATATCCAATGCACTGAAACTACTGGGATTTAAGATTACCATACATACAAATCTAAAAATAGTAAATTTCTTGGACATAACACTAAACTTATGTAAAGGCTCATACAAACCTTATAAAAAAGATAATGACACACCAATCTACATACACACTTCTTCAAACCACCCACCCTCAATTACCAAACAAATCCCCAAATCTCTCCTATAGGCTATCTGATAACTCTTCAAACATCGATATTTTAACCAATATAAACACATGTATGAGAAAGCATTAAAATACAGCGGTTATAGATAAGCACTAGAATTCATACTTCCAAAAGCCAAATCTAAGCACAAAAATATGAATATCATTTGGTTTAACCCACCTAACAACAAATGTATAACATCCAACATAGGTAGGGACTTCCTAAACTTAATTACCAAGCACTTCCCCAATAATTGCCCCTTAGCCAAAATCTTTAACAACAAACAACATGTCCCAAATAATAAAAACCACACTAAAAGAATTGCATCTCTCAAAAGTACAACACATCCCTCCAACCAATGCAATTGTAGGGTCAAAAACTCATGCTCCCTACTAGGAAAATGCCTATATAAAAACGTTATATACAAAGCCACTGTAAAAACTCCATACACCTCCACCATTTGTTAAATTTATATTTTCATGAGCGTTAATAATAGGCCTCAACACTCTACATTCATCTTATCTACCACGTACACTCTATCTTTTACTATAATAGCGTATAAGCCATACATTGTTAACGCAAACCAGATATCTATGAAAAATAACCATCATAACCCCCAACTATTACCCATACCTCCCAAACCCACCATCTATTTCCTTAATTTTATAATGACAACACTTTGCTCTTTAGTTACAATCATCATCATACATAAAAATACTATTATTGTAACCTCCTCATTATTTTCATTATGTACATACTATCACAGACTACTAAAGTATATATAATGTATACGCAAAATTTTATCAAATCATTATTATATTCTAGCCCAAATCTCTTCCCTACATATGATACTAATATTGTACAATATTCCATAGTATATTGTAATACAATATATCCCTACAAATCAAATCTTTATTTCTTTAACCTCTACATGCAATGATGATGTTTTGTCCCTTAGTTATAATTACCTTCACATACAGAAATAGATAAAGATACTGTAGCAATATCAGATACGTTGATGACTAACATCCGGTAAAAACAATGCACTGTGCATGTACCTTCACATACACGTGCACTATATACCACACACACGCACATTAATATGCAACTATAACCCACAGAAACACACACACTCCTTCACAGGCACATGTAAAGATTCCTACTTAATCCCAATGGTTTTTAAGTGTATTTTTCGATTTTTGATTCATTTCATTTTGTTAACTACCTGATGATTATTGTTTTGTTAAAACTTCATGAAACGAAGGGGTCACAGAAAAAATCCCATGGCATTAAATATATAAATCTAATATATATCTATTTATTATTATTTTATATATTCATATATATGTATTGTTAACATATATATATATATATATATAAGGTGTGGCGAGAGAGGGTCAGGAATATCCGTGATAATAGCGTGACATGATGATGATGGTATATATGTATATGGGTGGGTATAGTTCCAACGTTCGGTGAATAGGGAGTGAGGGTTGCTCGAACATATCTGTGTGTACGTGTGTTCACTGTCAACACAGTGAGGGAAGTGTGGTAAAGTCGTACTTACATATATGTGTGTATGTGTGTATGTACGCGTGGAAACGGAAAATACAGTGTATGTGTCTGCCCGCTGACTGAACGTGTGTGCATGTATGTAGTAGGAGACATGGAAGTCCACGAGAAGTTGAGTAGACCTAAAGACGACAAACATATTAATTTCCTTGCGACTATGAACGCGTTTTTGCTGGCTGTGAGTTCTTCCATGTTCGGCTGTTGGGTTGCTAAAGCTGTGCGCAGTTGAGAATGTGAGAGATTGTTGCTTTCAAAAGCGTAAAAAAAGGGTTCCTAATCTCTTGACCGGCTCCAAACGCAAGATTTATTTTTGCTTGGGACAAATTCATTTGGGGGTTCAAAAGCGTGAACATAGTTGAAAACACCGGCACGTGACAATTCTGTTCAATCAGGCTCCCGAAACTACTTATTTTATTTTGGCGCCTAACTATTTGGCTTCGGGGACAAGTTTTCTGCAAGTGAGTTTTTGATCCTATTTTTCTAGAATTTTCCACTCTATGTGCTCTTCGCTGATTGTTCTAAAACTATAGAAATGTAAATCCTCTAATTATCGTAGGATATGAAATCGGCGGCCCGAATTCAAATTCTAGACGATGATGTTTGTGTTTCACTACGTGCCAATGCCCTTCGGAAAGGCCTGAATCCCTCTTTTCTCCCTCCAGCTATGGATATATAGTAGGACAGACTGGTTTCTTCATCTTTGGTTCGGCAACCAGTCTAGAAGGAAGAAAAGACTGAATTGAAACCAGCTTTACTTCGCTTACAAATTGATCTTGTGTCAAATCCTGCCGGTAGTTAGACGAATAAATGCTAACTGATTTTTTAGTTCGGCCGTAGCTTATGTCAAAAATGTTCTTATATTGTTGTTGTAATGTTCTTTATTCATGGTGGTTTCGGTATACATTTAATAAATGCTTCAGTAACATCGCGGAGGTTATCACTTGATCCTGATGTCAGGGAGAAATGATTACGACCTTAGCATTCAGCACCTTGTGATGAGCTGGAACGCCGCATCTTGACGGCTATTGCTGGTAACGGGATTGTCATTTCGGCCTGGGGGGGTTTTATATCTGAACAGTTTTTAGTGTGAACAAAATCCTTTCACCAACAAATTCACCATCTAGCGTCAAACTATTGGCTAAGGGAAGATAATAAAATATTTTCTGCGTAACATGCATTTTTTTTTTTTTTGGCACACTGAAGCAAACACTTCCGATTGACTCCTGACGAGGTTTCAATTTCAGTAGATTGTAATTTTCATGGTGGATTAGACAGACATTGCCTCTCGTTTGGAGACGTTATGAATTCTGAAGTTTTCAGTGCCTAACTGAATATGCACACACGTAAGTTTGGAAATAGCCCCAAAGATGGACGTTGAAGTGCTGTTCCCTGGTTGTATCTTTTTGATTAGTTAAGAAATAAACACTGACATTCGAAGTTTCTTGTGATGTTATGTATTTTTTGCGTGGTGAAGGTTAGTAGTTGCATTAGTGGCGATTACAACTACATATATATATGGAAGTAAATAATGGAGTGAAATCCGACAATATATCAAGAAAAATTGATAACAAGGTAATCCAAGTAGAAGGGGAGATTTATTGAGAAGCAAAGTCGACACTATGGCGTTTTGGTTCTCATGAACCATCATCAGGACTCTGAGGGATGATATTAATGATGTTAAATCAACAATGGATGTTAAAAGTGTAAAATACAAAACCCTAGGGAAAATTTGAATAACAAGAAAAAGTTGGCCGTTTAATTAGTGAATAAGCGTTTGTTAATTAAACAGCCAACTTTTTCTTGTTATACAAATTTTCCCTAGGCTTTTGTATTTTGCACTTTTAAACATCCATCGTTGATTTAACATCATTAATATCATCCCTCAGAGTCCTGATGATGGTTCATGAGAACCAAAACGCTATAGTGTCGACTTTGCTTCTCAATAAATCTCTCCTTCTGCTTGGATTGCCTTGTTATCAATTTTTCTTTATATATATATATATATATATATATATATATATATATATATATATATATATGTGTGTGTATGTGTGCGTGTGTGTGTGTGTGTGTGTGTGAACTAAGATAATTCATAGCCTCACATTACTTATATATATATATATATATATATATATATATATGCTTTTTTTTACTAAAAAAAGATAGCAGTAGATATCAAAGTGCTCATGGTATGAAGGCAAAGTCGTAATATGGACGAAGATAACATAATATAAATAATTATTTGTACTGCTTATTTTTAGATAAAAGAATTTCATAATTCAAATTTATAATCATTTCTAAACTGATTTTCTCAATGACATCTTCTGTATGAAAAAAAAAAATTAATTAGATTAATTGAAATTATCTATAAATAGTTGTGAATCGAACGGTGGGGTTGTTAAGTTTAAGTCATCGTTTCATTCATACGTGAAGCTAATCCTTTGACATTCATGGGACTTTCAGATTTGAAATGTAAACAGTCATTAAATAAACTTCTTCAACTGATGATCTGAGATCGTAATAGGTCAGTATTACCAAAACAAATTTATAAAGTTTTTGTACAAAAGTTTAGGTATCTATTCTTTCATTCGTACTATATATATATACACACATATATACACACACACACGAGTATATATATATATATATATATATATATATATATATATATATATATATATACACTATGAGTATGTACATACACAAACATATACATAATTACCCTGTTTGTAAATACACACACACACACACACACATATATATATATATATATATATATATATATATATAGTCAATCACTGACTGTTTCGTTGTATCACAACTCTTCAGACACGCGAGACACGTGGGACGTTTGAAGCTGAGATCGAAACCCGCCCAACTTTACGTTAGACTTAGTATCACCGCTCACCCCCAGGCGACATACGTCAGCTCGGGAATTATAATGCATTATGTAGTCGCTTTTGTTTGTTTACATTATGCCTTACCGGATACTAGAGTGGTCAATCCATTGGAAGAGCTTTGCATTACGCGAGTGGCAGTCGTTAATTCCTTCGCCAGAGTGATCAACCCCCAGGGGGTGGGGGAAGCGAGAAATTCCGGAATTTTAGAAGCATGAAAATCAATATAAAAAAATTATAGCCTCCTTAGTTTTGGGGGAATATACACGAAGAGAAAAAATGAAATTCTTGAAATTTAGAATTTTTTTACCTGTCCCTGATCGGTTATCCAACCAAGGCTAGAAAATTCAGCTTGTCCTACCATAGCTAGGAGAAGATCTTTCAGGCTTTTCTCAAAGGCATTAGCACAAAAAGAAGTGCACCGTTGATTTCATTTCCTTACTGCTACGCTTCTCTCTCTCCCTCTCTCTCTCACACACATATGTATGTATGTATGTATGAAGGACGTATGTGCATAAAATAAGTATGCAATTGTTATTATAAAAAAAATGCACACAAAAACATACAGATGGTTACTGAGTGGTTTGTTCTCTTTTATTGGCCTACGATTAAATTACCAGACATAATTATCTGAAAAGAAAATGATGTATATATGACTAATTAATAAGATTCTTTAACTATGCGTCAGATATCTGTATTAAGAAAATTATAACAATGATATACCTACTTTTGCACAACCCTGTACGCTCATACACATCAACAAACAATTTTAGGTGTGTACTACGGTATATCAACCCGTCCAGAGTTATTTTATGTCATGAGGTTAAACAATCGCGTTCATCGTACGTTCATATTAGCATTTTTGTGCAGTTGCTACCTTAAGAGCATGTTTTTTTGTTTTTTTTTGCTCACGGTCCTATTCAATACGAATGTTTAAACAGATCTATTTGACCCATAGATGGATCCTAACAAGTACGGCCACTCCAGACCAGAGTGGACCTGGGCGTAATGGCAATTAAGAGGTTTTTCAAACTTGTCAGATTTTCTGATGTGGAACATCAACTTTAGATGAAATTTACTTTTATACACAAAACACTTTTTGGAGGGGAAGGTCCTACCCCTCCATATGGGATACAGTTAGCCTATTCTAAGCCTCGTCGACTGGTCAGAATAAATTTATACATTTTGAATTAAAAATACTGTTTACAGTTTTCTTTATTAAATACTTGTTTTTCTCAACAATTCTTAATGAACATCACGTTCGCACTTTTCGTCCACTTTTTACACAGTAAACCGTTTGAAGAACAAAACTTACCTTTAAATACTTCGATTAAAACAAACAAACAAACTAACAAAACCCCCAGAAAAACAAACTTATTCACCAAAGAAGAAACGTTGATAGAAACAACAGATGTTGTGTGCCCATTTTAAGCTACCTCAACGATCACTTCCACTTAGGCTTTTGTTCCAAAATAAAAACAACAGTGAAACACACTCCCACATTTTCTAGCAAACACAATTGTAAATGTACACTACAAGTTGAACAGCAGACGCACTTAACTAATCTGGGTAAACACACACGCCCTGAAACATACACATCATCATCGTCCGTCCGTCTTTCTTTCTTTCTTTCTTTCTAGAATCTAGTGGCGGCAACAGCTGATGTGTTACATTGGTTTTTACAATAAGCAACATACGTAAAATAATTTATCGTTGCTTTTTGTAAGGGTCAGCCATATTTTTTTTTCATTCCGTCAAATGACTTTGGGAGAGTTTCTCAGCTCTGTCTGGTGAATGTGTGGGTCATCGGATCACACCCTTATGTTTCTGTATGTGTGTATGTGATGTAGCTATTTATTAAGCTTTACTTTGTTTGGCACGAAGCCAGAAGTATGAGACACCCAGTGAGAATGGAACTTACTAACAATGGTTTGATTGCCTAACTCGCTAAACGTTGACCTATGCAAGACAACCTAAGCTTAGCTTAGTGTGGCACAAGGCCAGATGTATAGAGTACCTAGTGAGAACTGAACTCACTATTAATGGCTTGCTAGAACAGCTTGCTAAATGTTACACTTTGTAAGATGCTCTTGTTTACTAATCTCAGCTTACTGTGGCACAAGGTCAGAAATATGAGAGACCCTGTGAGAATCGAACAATAGTATGATAGCCTGGTTTACTAAACGTTACACTAAGCAAAAGACCCATATTTACTAATTTAAGCAAAAACTGGCACAAAGACAAAAGTATGGGACACCCAGTGAGAATGGAATTCACTAACAATGGTCTGCTAGCCTAACTTGCTAAACGTTGCACTAAGTAAGACGACCTTAGCTTAACATGACAGAAGGCCAGAAGTATGGGGCAATCAATCGAAATCACTAACAAGGTTTCGGAACCAAGCACAATGATAATTATAATACGCGAGGCGTTCATATATGTATGTAAATTTAGAGATCCAGAAAGATATTAACTACTGAACTACACTAAATTTTGTAAACTTGATTCTGTTGCACCAATCTCCTAAGTTGAGAGCGTTTGCCTTCCTCGAAAATCAAAATAATCAACAATTGAAATCATGATTTTTAACTAGATTTGTACACCAATGACGGATAAATCAAGCGTTATCCAATTTATAACATGAGGGCAGATAATATTAACATTTATACAAAAATGGCAGTTGAGGTTGTTGAGTTCTGTTGCCTCTTGTTATATTAAAAGGAAGAACAAATGAGTTGACGAAAATATTGATAGTTTTCAAAAGAAAAATTTTAATAACAGCTTGAGACGAAAAGAACCCTTGTGCTGTAAGTAATAATAAAAAAGGACAGTTGTAAATAGTTGAGCTGGAATTTAGCATTCAGCCAGAAGCTTTGAGGTTGATTTAGGAGGAAGAAATAATTGATAAGGAATGGTCTCCTAAAGGAACACTGGCCCAAAAGTTGAATGTGCTCATCTCATGTTGAAATGTCTATCTGTCTGCTGCTGGAATCGGCCCGGGTAAGAGAGAGAGAGAGAGAGAGAGAGAGAGAGAGAGAGAGAGAGAGAGAGAGAATGCACTCTCTCGTGTTGAAATGTCCATCAGTCTGCTGCCGGAATCGGCCTGGGTAAGAGAGAGAATGCACTCTACTCATTAAGGCTGGTCTGTCCTGCTGCTAACAAGTGAGGAAGAAAAGAGGTCGAGGGAGCGATACACAGCAGGCATTTCGGCCGCCCTTTGTTTTTAAAGACGAAAATTACTTACTAGATGTCATCTAAAATTAAATACAATTATTGTATATAAATTTAATCCTATGTCCCTTAATCTATAATCATATGATATAATTTATGTTTTTTTTGTTTGTGTGTGTGTGTTTAATCAATATTTTAAAACCTTTTAGATCTAATTTCTTTCTTTTTTTTTTTTTTTTTTGGAAGGCAAATTAAATCAATTTAACATTCGTTTTTTTTAGCTTTGTTTTCCCCCATATACCTGGAAAATTAAAACACTTTGTTTTAAACAATAAAAACCTTTTTAAAAGGTTTATTTGAAATAAACACATTGATTGATTTTTAATCCCATTTCAACCCGTCTAGGGCTATTTTATGCCAATAGATTAGGGGAGCTCAGATCTCTGAAGAAACAACATGCAGCCGCAGGACCTGAGGTCCAGCCAGCCCTTGAAGAATTTAGGGGTATTTTATGAACGAAACTTAAAGCCATACGAAGAGCAGAATGGCATAGACGGAGGGGAAAGGAGTGAGCCAGGAAGAGGACAAATTTCATAGCAAATCCATTCGGATTTGCTCGTAAGTTACTCGGTGATGGTATGTTGGAAAGCCCAGTGGAAGAAATAAACGCCCACCTGAGTAACGCCTTCAGTGATCCAAGTAGAGACGTGGAACTCGGTAACATAAACTCTTTGATTAGTCCAGAACCACCAAGTGTTGAATTTAATGATAAACCCCCAACATGGAAGGAAATTCAAGAAATGGTTAAGGCAGCTAGGACTAGCGCAGCTCCGGGTCCGAATGGAGTTCCGTACACAGTTTATAAACGATGTCCTGGCATTCTAAAGTTATAATGGAAAGTATTGCACACAATCTGGAGGGGGGGGAGTTGCGGATCAGTGGAGACAAGCCGAAGGTGTGTGGATCCCAAAAGAATAATACCCTTGGGAAAGGTATGAATCCAATTATTCTCCCTCCAGCTATGGGTAAATAGTAGGACAGACTAGGTTATTCAGCCTTGATGAGGCAACTAGTCTAGGAGAAGGAAAACTCTGAATTCAAACCTGTTAAACTCCGCTTAAAAATTGACCTTGTGTCATATCTTGCCCGAGCGGAGGGGTTGGGTAAATAGGGTGGATCCCAAAAGAAGAAAAGTCAAAAGAAATCGACCAATTCAGGATAATATCGCTACTAAATACAGAAGGGAAAATATTCTTCAGCATTCTGTTGAGGCGCCTTTCAAAGTTCCTAATAATGAACGAGTACACTGATACATCAGTACAGAAAAGAGGTGTCGCTGGAATGCCAGGTTACATTGAACATACTGGCGTGGTATCGCAGCTTATACATGAAGCTAGAGAAAACAATGGAAATTTAGCGGTGCTATGGCTAGACCTGGCAAACGCGTACGGTTCAATCCCGCATAAAGTGGTCGAAGAGACACTCCGCAGATATCATGTTCCAAGTTCCCTCAGTAACCTTATCTTAGATTATTACAATAACTTCAATCTGAGAGTTACGTTGGGTACCAAGACATCGGACTGGCATAGGCTAGAAAGGGGAATTATAACCGGATGCACGATCTCAGCCACTCTCTTCTCCCTTGCGATGAATATGATAATCAAGTCAGCGGAAGTGGAGTGTCGGGGTCTAAGGACAAAGTCCGGCATACGGCAGCCTCCGTTGAGAGCATACATGGATGATATTACAGTGACAACATCATCAGTCATAGGCTGTAAGTGGATAGTAAGGGGCTTAGAAAAACTCATAGTATGAGGTTTAAACCAGGAAAATCTAGGTCCCTAGTACTACAAAAGGGAAAGATTAAAAGCACTGCACGGTTCACAATCGCTGCCGAATTCATCCCAACTGTGACCGAGAAGCCTGTAAAAAGTCTTGGCAAGTGGTTCGACAGCAGTACTAAGGATCAAGCGGCAATTAAAGGAATAGGGGGTGACCTTGATGATTGGCTAAGAAAGATAAATGAATCAGGATTAACCGGCAAGTTTAAGGCGTGGTTGTATCAACACGCAATTCTGTCGCGGATATTATGGCCACTCATGTTATACGAGATAGCTATTACTACAGTAGAAGGAATGGAAAGGAAAATTAGCGACTATTTAAGGAGATGGTTGGGTTTGCCAAAGAGCCTAAGTAGCGCGGCTTTATACGGGACCACCAATGCGATCCAAATTCCTTTCAGGGGTCTCAAAGAAGAGTTTGTGGTGACACGCACAAGAGTGGCGATTTTGTATAGAGATTCTAGATACCTAAAGGTATCAGGAGCAGGAATTGAAATCCGCACAGGAAGGAAGTGGAGCGCTGCCAGAGAACTGAAGGTTGCGGAAGAGAGGTTGCAGCAGAAGGTTATGGTCGGTATAGCGGCCAGTGGGACAAGAGGCCTGGGATACTATCCGAGTCCCAGGATAGACAACACCAGAGGGAAAGAAAGAAGGGCGCTCTTGCAAAAAGAAGTAAGAGAAGGCATAGAAGAGACTAGGCTGGCAAAGATTGTAGGACTTTCTCAACAGGGTGCCTGGACCAGATGGGAAAATTACGTTCAGCGGCGAATAACCTGGTCGGACTTGTGGAAGGCCGACTTAAGCCAGCTCAGATTCCAGATCCAGGCAGTTTATGATCTTCTTCCAAGCCCATCAAACCTTCACACATGGGGCAAAAATGATACCCCAGCATGTCAGTTGTGCGGGGGTAAAGGAACGTTACAGCATTTGCTATCAGGATGCGTAAGATCATTGAGTGAAGGACGTTACCGTTGGCGACATGACCAGGTCCTCAAAGTTATTGCTGAAGTGGTATCTGAAGCAATAAAATCGAATAGATTCAGTCCCGGAAGACATAAGGTTATTTTTGTAAGAGCAGGAAGCTCGAAACAGCCGCAGACAAAAAATAAAGTAACGCTGTTATCCACAGCGCCAGATGGGCAATTGTTGGTGGACCCAGAAAGGCAGACGAAGTTTCCAGCACATATTGTGGAGACAAAGCTCCGACCAGATATAGTAATGTTTTCAAATTCCACAAAAAAGGTGATAATGTGGGAACTGTCAGTCCCATGGGAAGAAAACATGGAGTCCATGCACCAAAGAAAGATAGCCAAATATGAGCCGCTAGTAGAGCAATGTCAAGTGAATGGTTGGCAGGCAATATACCAAGCAGTCGAAGTGGGGTGTCGCGGATTTAACGCAATGTCGATGAGTAAAGCGTTAACAAGCATCGGCATTTCAGGAGCGGTAAAAAGAAAGGCCCTGAAAATATTACCACTGCTGCTGAAAGAGCAACGAATTGGTTGTGGATCCGAAGGGCGGACAGTTAGGGTTGTAGATAGTTGAAAAATTAGAGGTGGGGGGTAAAGAAAAAAAGGCCCGTCTTAGTTTAAACGATATATACGTTTTGTAAGATTTTATCTAGTTATATTTTATTTCTTTATCTATGTTATTTATTTTTTGCGTGAAGGTGTGTGGTTGTATTAGGTTTTAAGCGTTCATTTGAAATCAATTCATTCAATTGAATAATCTTAGATGTTTTAGCCATTTTGTAAATATAGCATTTTAAACGACAATGTTTTTGTGAAGATTCCAACGTATTACTCGGGGTTTTTTTTGGTTTTTTTCGTCTTTTCTCATTCGTAAACCGTTCGATAAGGAAGTTTTAACGTATAGTAATGTGCGGCGTCTGATTTAGTTCGTAATTGTATATTTATGTACGGTGTTTAATGAAAATAAGTTTTAAAACAAAACTAAACGTATGTCAATTTTATATAGGAGTTTGTTGTTTTAATCGCAATTTTATATTTATGTACAGATTTTTTTTATCTTTTATTTTTTTCTGTAAGTAAAAAAAGGGGCGAAAAGAAGAGAAAAGGGAGAAATACATACCGGAGTGAACAAATAGCCGAATAACGAATAATGCCGTCATTGTGGTAGAAGAGCAAGAGTAAAGTGGCCTCCCGATTTTTAAAGGAAAGATTTAGAAGTCATCAGAAGAGCTTAGCTCTGATTGACTGTTGCAAAATTATATATAGAGCCATTTCTGTGGTCATTTTCCCCCCTTGTGTGAATGCGCAGGTTAGCTGTCGGGATGGGAGTTGGAGTAAGATCAATACCAACTGGGTCATTTGGGTGAGGGGGTCTGATGTTGCAAGACCCGAAACCCCCTATGAACCCAAAGGAAACATCACTGAAGACCCATCCCGATGCATCAATGAAGGTGTATGATATAAATTAAGGAATCGCGTTCAATGTACATTCATAGTTACATATTTTGTGGAGTTGTTTAATTAATTGATTTATTTTTTGTACACGGTCCTATCGAATACAAATAATTTTCAAAGAGATCAATTTGACCCAAAGATGAAATCCTGACAGGTCAGTGTGGACCTTTGAATAATGACCATTAAGGAGTACTTCACACTCCTGAGATCTCCAGGACTGAAGTGTTACCATCAGTTGCAGTTTATTGTTTTATCCACAACACCCCATTTCCTGGAGAGCTTAACCCTCGGCAGGGGATACGTGAAAACTCTTCCTGAAACCAGTATAGTCACGTCTCCCAGACAAGGTGTTAAAATGAATTAAGAGTCATTTTCGGTGGGTTTATGAAGTTAAGGTTTGTCAGAGACTTCTGGGAAAAGCTACATTTTTTAAAAATTTATTTTATTTTATTTTCTTATCTTATTTTTATTAATCCTCACAGTAGTACCTTTTAGTATCCCATTAATGGATCAAATAGATGTTGGAAATGTTAGATAATTATTAGTATTTGATAGGAATATTTAAAATCATATAACTGTATAAAAACAAATAATCATTATTATCATGAAATAGGAATAATTCCAAAAGAGTATATATTTTCTAGAAAATTATTATTAGATAGGAATACTTAAACTATATACCTAGGTGCAAATCAAGAATAAAGTATCAAGAATAGTCATTTGAAGTTACAACTGTCTACAATTATTATTATTATTATTATTATTATTATTATTATTATTATTATTATTATCTAATATGAACAATTACTTGAAACTATATAATTGTTTGAAAAAAATAACTGCGGTAGTAAATAACCCAACAAGGTTTATCATTCCTTAAAACCAACCAACCAACCGTAAAGTTAGTTCAGCAGACCATTACTATTGTCGTCTACAAATTATTCTAATTAAGAATAGTTACTTGAAACTAGAGTAACGGTTATCGTCGTCAGAAATGGAATCGGTGATCCAATTTTAAATCCAGGATTTTGAGCTAATGGCCTTTTTCCTTCAAGCTATGGGTAAATTATAGGACAGACTTGGTAAAGCAACAAAACAAGAAGAAAACTTCAAATTCAAACCAGCAATACCTCGCCTTAATTTGACTTCGTTTTCACATCCTGCTCATGAAGGAGGGGGTTGGGTAAATACATAACTAAAGCTACAATTGTATACATAAATTATTAGATTAAATGCTTGATACCTTGTAATTGCATAGAAAGAAAAGGGGAAAAAGAAGAGATTTTGGCGTTAAAAACCCAATAAGGTCTGACATGCAGTAAAACTAATCAATCTTTCTTCTCAGGTATCTTTTCAAGATCAATAAAACTTGTATATTCATTTGTTTTGACATGTTCTTCAGTTTTATTACTACTTTCTCCTTTTGATATCTCACTCCTCCTCTGTTTATTCGCGGCTAATTAAGTGGTTAAAGAAGGCAAGAAGTTCATGTTTACTCAATGAATATTTTAAATTATAAGATGAATATCTTACAATAACGTCAGTTTTTTCATAGCTGATAGCTTCGTGATTAGCTGATTACTACACATTAACTAACATAACAAAAACGCTTAATTAGATCACATTTTTATCAGTATGATGAAAAGTCTTCTTTCTTATAAAAATAAAACAAATGATAAAAATCTTATTTTAATTAGAAAATAACCATTAAACCATAGTTGTTTTACGCGGAACTTTATTGATAAGATTTTTGTCTAGACTTTATCGATTCATTATGATCACTGTTTCGTTTAGTTTACTTAAATGGTTACACCACAAATTATTAGTATTAGATAGGAACAGTTAGTAGAAATATAATTTCTAGCAAATTATTAAATAAGAATAGGTTTGGTTTGGTTTGGTTGGGTTTTATGGCATATCAACAATTGTAAGTTATTTAATGCCATTTACCCATAGCTGGAGGGAGAATAATCGGATTCACACCTTTCCCAAGGGTATTAGTGCTATGTGAAATGTAATCAGTCACGTCCAGGATTTGAACTCGTGTCGCCGTGTCCATTTCCTACGACGATAACCATTACACCACGGGCACCTCCAAAAGTTGTCGAACTTACATACCCAGCGTCCAGTTTCCAAGTAGATGTCACGCCGTACGCGCTACCACACTCCAGTCCGACATCAACAAATACTGCCGACTTCAACCAACCCAACAAAGTTAGATAGTTCCAAGTATTGCTATGTATCACAAACAATTCAATTAAGCAGTCATCTGTTTGCACACGATTAAATGATCAAACTGCTCTATTTCGAGCAATTCAATTTAGCATAAGTCATTGATTTGCACTCAGTTTAAATGTCAAATAGTTCTATTTGATCCATAAACAGGGCCTTTCAGATGCTACCACTCCGGAACAGAATGGACCTGGGAGCGATGGCAATGAAGGAGTACTCCGCATTCCGCAAAGCTCCAGCATTACTAATGCCTCATCATCAGATTGTTTAAGTTCATATTCAGGACACTCGTTGGGAGTCTTACCCTTTGCAGAGATGTAGTCGGTGTACTCTACAGATCCAGCCCACTGGGCTCTAAGTAAGAATAGTTATTTAATATATATATATATATATATATATATATATTTAGAATTTGTAAATTCGGCAGTTAATAACAGCTCGAATATCATTGACTTATCTCAAAATTGGACTGTTACTGGCCCCTTGCGGTTATAAAAGCGAGTCGCTTGGGTTGTCAGCCTTTTTGGTCTTTTGCTATTTGCCTTTACCATTTTCATTTCTTGGCTTCAGGTAGTTTGGTCTTAGCTCGGAAGCAGTCTAGAACTTAGTGGCCAGTTTGCCAGGCAGCGTATCGACCATTCAGCAAACGAAAGGAAGTTGTGCTGAGTCGAAAATCTAAATTTGCTATCTGTTAGACCACTCCGACTCAAAGAAACGGAGTTAAAAGTTATGGAGAAACCAAGAGTGGGTATTCTCTACGCAGAAAGAAAAAGATGGTTTCGTACGACCTGCTTACTCAGGTAGGGTAAGTTTCAGACGACATTTTGGAGCAGAAGGAGTATGGAAGAAATTCAACTCAAAATTTGAATTCCAATGAGGACCAGCCCGCAGATTCAAGCAAAGTTCAGAGAGAGAAAAAAAAAAAAAAAAAAAAAGATACAGGGTCTTTGTCCGGGTTAAGCGGACTCTGTAGACAGAAATATATCAGAAAATAAAAAGAATAACGACCTTGAATTCGAATGCCAGCGAGAGTATTTTGTTTATAAACTGCTTCTTGCTTAGTTGTGGTCCAACGGCGAGTATCATTGTATAACATAGTGGAGTCCCCCTCTATGCGACGTGGATTTTAGAAGAATTACGTTAATACCTGGATTTTAGAAGATCGAGACATTACATCACCAAACCGAGAAAAGTTATTTTTTCTTTCTTGTGAATGAAGAAAGAAAGAAATGGAAGACCCAGAAAAAAATTATCAAACAAAAAAAAAAAGGCTATAACCATTGTTGTGTTTATGAGTAAAGAAAGTTATCGCAAGCTCTGGGAAGGGGTGAAGTTGACAGCCAAGAATGAAATGTTATTTTATCTTCCCTGAACAATGGAAAAATAACAGAATCCATATATTCTCTGAGGAATTCGGGAATATATTCACACATTACATACCTGTGATAAAGGAGTATATTCTGTCCGGTTGACACGACCTAAAAGTTCTAGAAAAGTGAGAAAAGGTCGTTTAAAACCAAAATAATCTAAGACATTTAACAGGTCCACAAAATTAACGACAAAGAAAAAAAAACGTACGATGTGACTGGAGTGGTGGAGTGAGATGGAGACATTGGCGAACAGATACAACAGACCCCCATCCAAGTAGTAAACACAGAGAAGGGTCTGTTAGGACCAATCAGAATGAAGGGACACCGTCTTCCCCCTGGTGACATCCATAAGAGCTGTAAAGTCTTTATATCTGAGGTAATGGATACTTGCTAGGTATGGACTATTACCAAGATGAATCGATAAGATGGATGATGATTAAAGACAGAGGGAAAACGAACATCTGCTACTATGCCTGGTATATTCCTTTATTGACCAAATCCCCCGAATGTAGTAGGGGCCGTAACCCCTGTGGCATCAGAGGTTATTTCCCTTTTGTTAGTTAAGTAATTACAATGCTCTTTTTTTTAATAATGATAACAACAATGACAGTGGTAGTAATAACTATCTGGGGAGGGAGTTCATTCAGTCTGTGAAGTGATTGAGATGCTTGAACCGATGAGAGGAGACGTTTGTTAACCTGAATGAGAGAAAAGAAAATGACAATGATTCAGACTATTGTGTACGGGTATTTTTTTTTTCTTTTTTTTTTTTGTTAGTGGTCAAATCTTTTGGGTGGCCGTTTTGTTCTGCTTGAACACCTGAGGTTTAGAGTTGTGTGTTGTGCTTGGTTGTCTTTGGATTCTGGTGGTGTTGTCGTATGTGTGTAGCTTTCATCTTCAGATCAGGGGTAATTCAGTAGGTTATATGTGGGGTTTGTTGTTGGCTTAGGGATTTTTTTGAAGAAGCTGGAATTTCTTGTAGTTTGGTTACCTTTGTGTGTGGCGGTGATCATGGTTCTTTTTTTCTTTATTATAGTCATTGGGTTAGGCTGGTAAGGTGTGAGAGCCTTTGAGGTGTTGTCGCTTTTTACAATGACTGTATCACCCACCCTGAGATCATTGGGTTTCACGTACGCTTTTCTATCAGCGTATTGTTTTATTTTTTTCTTGGCTTCGGTGTCACGCTCCCTAATGCTGGAGTCTTCAGCAATGGGTGTGATCAGGTGTGGCAGGCGTTTTTTTTATGGTCCGGCCAAATAGGATTGTGGCTGGGGGTGCGCCAGTGGTGCATTGTGGTGTCGTCGGGTAGTCCAGCAGGAATTTGAATAATTCCTGCTTCCAGCTTCAACCTTTATTTAGGGCAGTTTTAATTGACTTTTTTACAGTGCGCATGAAGCGTTCTGTTTCCGCGTTGGCCTGGGGCCCTAGGGGTGTTATTCTACTGTGTCTGAATCCGGTGATGGAGGCATAGGTTTTGAATTCGTGGCTGTTGAATGGTGGGCCGTTGTCCGTTTTGTGGGAGGCTGGCACGCCAAATTCGGCGAATATCTTGTCTAGGCAGGGTGTGACTGATGTTGAGATGGAGTCCGGGATGTCGACAACAACATAGCGTGAGTATTCGTCTGTGACAACGAGGAGGTACTTTCCGTTTTGGAGGTGTCCAAAGTCAGCACTGACTTCTGCCCATGGGGCTGCTGGTAATGGGGAAATTTTCAGTGGCTCTCTTGCCGGTTTGTGGGTACTGATCTGGCAGGTGTGGCAGTTCTTGATGTTTTCTTCCACTAGAGGCTGCATGTTTTTGAACCAGACCTTTTCTCGGAGGAGAGCCATGGTTTTCACAATGCCTTGGTGTCCGCCATGTGCTATTTTGGCAGCTCTGTTTTGTAGTGCTTCAGGCAGTACTATCCGGTGCCCTTTGAGGATGATGCTATCCTTGTGTGCAAGTGATAGTTCGGCACGATTGGCGCGCAGAGTGTGGAATGTTACTTTGTTTATGCCATCCTCGACACCATGCCATTTGTTAGTAAGGATGGCTTGGATGACGGTGGTGAGTGTTTTGTCTTTTGCCGTTTCCGTTGCAACTTCATCAATTGTCATTGCTTTGGGGTTGAGGTTGAGAGGATGTAGTTTATATATTCCTCTGCAATTTTTTATTCTCTGTCGCTTGGTGGTAGGTGCGTAGGTGCGTTGGGTGGCGGCTGAGATAGTCAGCTGGGTTATCATGGCCTGGTCTGTATATGACGGTCATGTCGTATGGTTGCGTTCTCAAAACCCAGCGTTCAATGCGTGCTGATAGTTGGGAGTGGGTATTGTTAAAATGGATGTTAGGAGTTTGTGGTCTGTAAAGACAGTGAATGGGGTTCCAAAAATATATATGTGAAAGTGTTCACACGCCCATGTGATGGCGAGTGCTTCACGTTATGTTTGGGAGTATCTCTGTTCAACTGCGGATAGAACACGACTTGCAAATTGTACTATCCGTCTATCTTGTGGCAGCACGGCAGAAATGCCTACCGGGTTGGCATCTGTATGTATTTCAGTGTGTCTAGTCGTGTCAAAGTAGGCAAGTGAGCATGCTTTGCTCAGTGCCTCCCTAATGTTTTTTTAGACATTCAGTGTGGCGTTCAGTCCAGGACCACTGTGTGTGTGTGTGTGTGTGTGTGTGTGTGTGTGTGTGTGTGTGTTTGTTAGTTGACGTAGTTCATGGGTGAGGGTTGCATAGTTTGGAATTAATTCTGTCCCACAGAAGTTAGTCATCCCCAACAAGCTCCTGACTTCTGATGCGTTTTTAGGGTTGGGTAGTCCAAGGATTGCTTTTATTTTGAGGTTGCTTGGGCTGATGCCTTCATTACCGAAGGTATGTCCAAGGAATTCCAGTCACCTCTTGTTGTACTCACATTTGCTGCTATTTAGGGTGAGTCCTTTTTCGCAAAGTCGTCTGAATATCGCATGGAGGTTTTGGTTGTGGTCTTGCTGGTCTGATCCGAAGCAAAGGATGTCGTCGCTAATGTTGATGGCTCCTTTAATCCCTGCAAGTGCTTGAATGATTTCTTCCTGGAATATCTCACTGGCAGAGTTGACACCAAAGAAAAGTCTTTTATATCTGTACAGGCCCAGGTGCGTTGCAAAGGTGGTTATATATCGGGATTCTTCAGCTAGTTCCAATTGGTTATAGCCTTGGTTAAGATCCAATTTGCTGAAAACATTATCTCCTGATAGAATAGTTTTCAGTTCATTGAGTGTGGAGGTTGGGTGTCGTTTCCTTTTGATAGCTTTGTTTGCCGCCCTCATGTCGATGCAAATCCTGATTTTATTTTGACCTTTTTTGGGTACTACCTCAATAGGAGATACCCATGGGGTTGGTCCGTTTGCCTTTTCAATCACTCCCAGTTTCTCATCTTTGGCTATTAACTCTTCTATATCTTTACTTACGTGAAAGAGGACCCTGCGGTATCTCTGAGCAATAGGTGGTATGTTTTCATCTATGTGTACGTGAACTTTTTTTCTTTGAGTTTACCTAGGCCATTGAACAGGTCTGCGTAGTCCTCTAGAAGTTTAAGAGTGGGGAGTGGGGTCTGTGCATCAGAGTTACTGATGTGGTTGACTGAATGAGTGTTTGCAGATAGTAGTTTGAGCCTTTTACATGTTTCCCAGTCGATAATGGGTTTTTCTGTGTTCTTTATTACGTGTATGTCCGCTTGGCAGGAGATGCCTCTAAACTTTAGAAGTGTGCTGAATTGACCTAGGACTGGGGTGGCTTCCTTGACACCGAATCCAGATATTACGGTTTTTGTGGGTCGGAGGAGGGGCGTTGGTCTTAGGGATTTGTAATCTGCCTCAGACAAAATGTTTATGGTGGCGCCAGAGTCAGCTAATACATTGAAGATTTGATGGCCATCACCAAAAGATAAGTCGAAGTAAGGAAGGTTTTTTACTTTACCTGTATGGAATACATATTCCGTGTTACTGCCGCTGTTTGAGCCTCGTTGATAGTCCTCAATGCAATTTACCGGTTGTCGACTGGTTTGAGCTTGTGTGTGTGTGGGGGGGGTTCTCCGCCGTCTGTCCTCGTCGTTTAGTTTTCTGAAACAGACAGAGGCAAAATGTTCCCATCTCTGGCAATAGGCACACAGGTTCTGGAATGCAGGGCAGGCTGTCGGTCCTCGTTCATGTGGGTATTTCCCATTGCAATTTCTGCACTGGTTTTGCTAGAGGCGTTTGCGTGGCCATTGTTGTTCATGCGTGACTTTGTTAGCTACTGCATTAATGGATGTGGTAGGTTTTGTAGTGGAGTTGGCGTCTTCTAAGCGCATCTGTTCCATTTGTTTGGATATGGTTTCCGTCATTTTGGCGTAGTTTATTAGATCGCCTAGGAGCATGTTTGGGTTCATCAGTCCCTTTTGGCGAACTTTTTCTGATAAACAGCCTGTTATTAGCTGGGATTTTATTTCTGCATTTTTATCTGTGAAGTGGCACATAGCTGCTACGTCTTTTAATTCCCGATAAAAGTCCTCTATGTTTGGGGTGTTTTTTTTTTTTCGGAATATAAATCGGTTATACACGGTGTTGTTTTCTGGGTTGAAGTGGTTTTGCACGGCCAGGACGAGCTTATCAAAGTGTGTTTCGTTTTTTTCTGGTGTGGTTTGTTCAGACGGTAGTTCGTCAATAAGATCATTCATTTTTTCTCCAACAAAAGTTAAAAGTATAGCCTTTTGCTGTTTATCGTCTTCTATGTTGTACGCAGTGAAATAATTTCTCAGTCTGTTGACATATTTTGTCCATTTTGATGCTTTGTTTTGTGATTCGTAGTCAAATTCTGGGTAATGTGGGAGGGCGGCCATGTTAGTTTTTTTTTTCGGCGCGTGGGCAGGTTTGTTCTTTTTTTTTTTTTTTTGATGTTTTTGGTGTGTAAACGACTCTTTCTTTGTCGCCAATGTAAAGTCTTTATATCTGAGGTAATGGATACTTGCTAGGTATGGACTATTACCAAGATGAATCGATAAGATGGATGATGATTAAAGACAGAGGGAAAACGAACATCTGCTGCTATGCCTGGTATATTCCTAATGTAGCAGGGGCTGTAACCCCTGTGGCATCAGAGGTTATTTCCCTTTTGTTAGTTAAGATATTACAGGAGCCAAAGAAACGAAGTGGGAGAAGAAGCATTTGGCAGTGACCAGTCAGAATGAATTACGAAAAGAAGTGGTCAGGTACGACATGCCCACTTGAGGGAGAGAGAAATATTGAATAAAATTTTAAAAAGTGGGCAGATTAAAAGAGAGATACCCAGCTAGCTGCAGACAAAAAAAACAGCTCTGAGAAAAAGCCCTGTACCAGATTATCTCTTAACTCTAATTTTCCAATATGTCAAAGAAAATTAACACGACACTTGAGAAGAATTTGCAAGGTTCGAAGTAAAAAAAAAGTGGATTGTGAAATTAGGCTAAGCATCGCATAACCCGAGGTGGCTTCGAAAAATACTGCTGCAATATTTACGAGAGATAGAACATTGAAATAGCAGCACTTTTTTTCTCAACTGTTGTTATTATTATTATTATTATTAAAACTTTGTTGTTCATTTCAAATCCGTATTCTGTCGTCTCTGGATTTCGACTTCGATTTATTTTTGTTTTATAACGAACTGTCATCTGGCTCGTCATTTCGACTTCTGGACGAATTGGTAGATATCAGTTGCCTGGATAAAAAAAAAAAAAAAATACACAACGTGGGCAGGCTGCTGATTCGACTGAGATTCGATCTCCAATCTGGGAGGATCAAGCGTCAATTGATCGAGTGATTGACTGGGTGACAGTTGTCTGTTCCAATTCTTTTCCTATTTATTTTGTTTCAATCCTTTGTATTATTTTATTCAATAGTTTTTTTTTTAATTTTGTGTTCTAAAAGAGTTGAGTGTATAACTCAACAAGCATAGCGAAGCATATGCAATGCAATTGTACGACGACTTTGTCAATTTTATTTCTTCGGGAATAAATTCATTTTACCGAGGAAAAGAATTTTTTATTTCTAGAAATATAGTTGTCGCATCTTTTCTGGTTAATGGTAGAGTAAGTAGTCCCCTTCCTTTTTTTTTCTTCCTTTCTTTCTATCCCCTACACCTCTAAGCGTCGGCTAACTGCTATATCTGTTTACTGCTAGAATCGAGGCTCAGTTTACTTCCACAACTTTTTAAAGTAAATTTTGGCGACCGTAGTCGAGGGTGACCCCAAGGCTCCCTTTTCGATAGCTTCTACATCTAGGTGTAGGGGAGTGCGCTACTCCTTTCCCAGGATTGACCCACTTTACCCTTGATCCGTACCTAATAATGTTGAGTGTTTAGCAAGGGGGCATCAAGTACCATTTTTTGAGTGTTTGGTGTTGAACCCAGGTCTCCCGGGCCATCGGCGAACACTCTAACCATTATGTCAATGTCCGGTTAAAATTGGATATGATACAAATTTTTTTGTATCTTATATTTTTTCATATATCTGCATAGGGTGTTTTAAAAAATCAATATCATTTAAGATATACAGGGTTTTTAAAAAAATTGATACTTCATTATCTAATAACTTGACCAATTCTCATTCAAACGATCTCAAATTTTAACAGCATGTCTAGAAACACTTCAATATTCTGCTTAATGTTTAATCGTCTTTTCTCTTCCAGTGAATGGCATTTCTATAACTGAAAAAGAAAAAATTAAACATTAAATTTTGAGTTATTTTTACATATTCTTTTAAAATCTGATATAATTTGAACGCGAATTGGCCAAGTAATTAGATAAATTGATACCGAATTTTCTGAAACAACTTGGATTTAAATTAGCAATAACTCGTCTAGTTATAATCCCTTTATAACAACTTTATGATATAGCTTATTTAGCTGTTCACACGTTTTCATTTAAATCTTAAATTCAAAGTTTTAAAACAAAAACAAAAAAATAAATAAAGCTTCAGTCTCAATACTTCTGATTCGCACTTTGTATAAGAAAGAAAAGCGTCTGTTATACTCCGGCAAATATGTACTAACTGACACGAATGTTGACAAAATGATTTAATAACAGACACTACAAGAGCCAGAAATTCCGACGCAGTTTATCTCCCCTCCCTAACCTATCTCCTCCCAGTTCCGTATTTTATTTACTTACCAGAATGATTCAATTTTTAAAGTATTTCAAATGTAAAAAAAAAAAAAAAAAAAAGATTTTAATGTTAATTTATAAACGTTGTCGTATGGGAAATAATCCGAAGAAGCAGAAAGTTTGTTTTATTTGTTTTTTTAATATTTTGCTGTAGAGTTCACACAAGCAAGGGTGTAGTGTGAGTTGCCAGCGCCCGCGGCAAGGCAAGTATTGAGCCTCTTAACCATGGACGATTTCTTTGTAAGTTGAGGAGGGCACGCTATTTTTTAATTTAATTTTCTTTTTTATAAATGCGGTCCTAAGAATTTTGCAGCCAGGGCAACCGACTCTGGGCACCCCCACAACAGCGCTCACTCTATGCAATTACATGCACGTTCATAAACACAATTACAAGAAACAGTTTAAAGTATGTAACCGTTGCATTAAAACACTTTTCAAAAGTTTTACTTTATGAGTCTAAAATAAACCATAATGACTGTATAGGAATGCACACACACACACACACACACACACACACAAATAAGTACACCTATACCAATTCTTTTCATTTAAAAAATCTTTAGTCCAAAGATAACTGGATGATACAGACTCCTTGATGAAAACAAGGCCACAGCCACTATACGTCTGTGATGGAGGTGCAGTTTCAGTAGCAATTAGGATTTTATGAGGTGGGTTTATTGTTTCTATGCCTCTTGGTTTTTAATTCCATTCTCCTAAATTGGCTGTCTTATCAAGGCTAAAGAACCCCGTCTGCCCTATTATTTACACGGATCTGGAGGGGGTGGTGAGAAATGAAGAATAACTGATAATATTAGATTCAGTTGTAAAGAGACATGTTAGGCTGGCCAGATTCGATCCATCCAGAAAGGGTCAAGTGGTGAAAAATGTGTCAAAATTTATTTATCACAATATATATATATATATATATATATATATATATATATATATATATATATATAAAACCATTGCTCTATCTTCACTGATGATTGCTGTCTCTTGATTCTCCAGCATCGTCTAAATTGACGCTTTCTCTTCAATTGTGTTCTCTCATACGACTTTTCAGTCCAGCAGCAGTCTTGCAAACCTTGAGGCAGAGGTTACAGACAAACGGATTGACGTTACTTGATGTGCTACTTGGAGAAAGTTTTTATGTACCAACATGTGTCTTTTCAAGCTGGACAAATATTTGCAGACTTTACTGCAAATTACGTAAGTGGTATCACCTCGCCTCAAAGGAAGTATGTCCAGTTCACATCTCTTATGAGACTTCATGAGATTGATGAATTCAGCTTTAGAAGAATAGTCACAAATAGTCACCGCCAAGCTGACTTTTGAAACTGGGAGTTTGAAATTGTTCCCTTCCTTAGCTATTGCTTCAACATTTCCTGATTTTTACGTCTCTGCTTAAAGAAGGCATATACCGTTCTTTCTCTACTCAGATCTTCTCAATGTTAGCTTTTTCCAGCCTAGAATATCAATTTTTAGTGATTTACTAATATTCTTGATGTTGTCTAAGTAGCATTTTATTGACTTTTATTGAGTTCGCTTGCCATGTAGCTGTTCACTGTAGAACAGGCGTTTGAGAAGCCTTTGGTCTTTCATACGCACAATGAGTCCTGTCAAGTGAATTTAATTTTCCATTATCAAAGACGATACTTGTGCATTCAACTAAACTCAGAATTTCGGTGTCCGGTGTCTTAATTTGCCATATCACTATGAGTATTCGCCTCAAGTATTTTTGATTAAAAAGTTTCAAAAGTCTAAGATACATGCGGCGAACTGTCCATGTTTCTGATGAATAAAGCAAAGAGGTCAATACACATGGTCAATAAACAGAGACCTTTGTCTTTCTGGTGATACAGCGGTCTGCGTATGATCTCTTTCCTAGTTTTCCAAAGATATCACATACTTTCTGAATGCACAGGAATATTTCAGAATAAAGAGAAACCGTCTTTTGACAGCGTACTACATAGATATGCAAACGCATTGAATATTCCTAGACTTGTTTCATTGAACAGAATATTTAGTTAAGTATATGCTTGCCCTGGATTCAAAGTGAACATCAGTTTATTCTTTGATAGAGTGATTTTGAGACGAAATTTACAACAGGATTTGAAAAAACGATCCATGAGGAATTACATATCAGCTTCAAAATTAGTTACAAAATTGGCGTTGTCGGCATAAAAGAGTTCCCAGACCAAGACTTGAAATGTTGCAAAAGGATTCTTTTATCACAATTGTGAAAAATATGAAACAATAGAAAAGAAAAGAAGATTGATAAAAGTGTCGATGCCAAAATATGGCTCTGCTTCATATCATTATCAACAGTTGTCCATCGAATTTAACACGTTCTTTCGTATCTCTACGGCTGTTAAATCATATTGATGAAAATTGGGAGGCAACCAGCTTTCCCAAGAATTACCCAAAATGATTTCCGATTGACAGTATCAAAAGCCATCGTTAGGTCAATGAGGACTTTATAAATTGGTACCAGTGGCTCAAGGCATTTTTCCTGAATTTGTCAAATAGAAAATATCATATTGAGTGTGTCTCTACCAAATCTAAACCCACTCTGCACTTCAGGAATTACAGCCGAGCAAATGTCTTCCAATAGCCTGTTCAAAAGAAGTCTGGCAAACATCTTTCAAACCGTTTCTAGCAAGATGATACTGTGACAATGGTCACAAATTGACTTTTACCCCTACCCTTATACAACGACACTAAGATGCTATCAATCCAATTTTGGGGGATAGAGGCTTCAGACCACTTTTCAGAGAAGTTACGTATGGCCCGAAGTATGTTTTTACTGTGACTTTAATAGTTCGACTGGTATGTCTCCCAGGTCAGATGATTTGTTGCAATTAACTTGTTTGATGGCCAATTTATTTTTATCCATACGTGAGATTCGGTCCATCCTCGTAATATTCTCACATACAGGAAGGTTTTGTATGATTTCTGTGTCAGCTGTTGGAGGATTATGAAAGACATCACTTAAGTGTTCATGCATCTTTCCAAGACTTAAGCAAGCTCCTTAATGAGAGAAATACAATCTTTAGAAACCAAAGGAACAACAGCAGATTTATGTGAGTTAAACACTTCATGCAAGAGATTGTAAAACAATTTGGAATTTTTGCGTCAAATGCCTGCTGAATCTTAAATAAAATGTGCATCCACCACTCATTTTTTTATTCTTTTAAGTCAATGCTGCAAGTTTGTTTTATAATCTTTGTAAGTCTTAACATTAGAATAGCGATTTAAGAGGTCCTTCTGATTAAGAAGTTTTGCACGTGACATCTACTTTTTCACCGGGAGTTCATCAAGAAGGGTGTTGTTAAGGTCAAACGAATCTTGATGTTTCTTTGATTTAAAACCTAGAATAATCACAGTCCACACCATAAACTTAAGACTTAAAATTTTCCGATGTCTGGTCAAAAACTAGATAGTTAAAGAAATCTGAAACAGATCTGCATATATTTCCTTGTACTGGTTGCTAATAGTGAAATGTTTCAGAGGTTTTACTCCTTTCAAACGAGCTTTTTTGTGCATACCTAGTGAAATTTTACTGTGCACTAGTTTGTGATCCGTGTTACAATCTGCTATGCGTAGCACGCTGACAAAAAAAAAAACAAAAAAAAAAAAAAAAAAACCAACAACAATAGGATCTTACCTACGAATGAGTATATAATCAGTTATGTACCCGTGCTTGGAACGATAATGGTACCAAGTTGCTTTATGCTTGAGTTTTTGATGTAAGAAAGTATTGCAGATTTAGAGATTGAACTTAGAGCAGAGTCTCACAATCTAAGCCCATTGGAATTATGCCAAAATATCAGATTGCATCTCAAATTTCAGAGTCTTTTCCCACAAGAGCATCGAAATCACCAAGAATTATAATTTTTTCCTCCCTTGGGATAGCCACTATCATGAAGAGTCACATAGAACAAAATTGTAAAATGTTCTGATACTTGAAGAGTTGGAGCATAAACCGATAGAATTGTTACAAATCGTCCATGCATTAGCGGAATATATAATTTGATCTTGTAGTATCACCTCCCTTACTAAGGTCAGTAAATGGGCAGTCAATACCACCTTAACAGAAATCTTGGTCCTTACTTCCACCTCGGCCAAGGAATGCTATCCCAGAATCCATCGCCTCTCACTCTTCTCTCTTCCCTTCTCTCTCCTTTTCTCTCTCGCTCTCCCTCTCCCTCTGGCCAATCAGTGGAGATAGTAGCAGTTGCCAAAGACGACCCAAGAACAGAAGAGGAGGCAGTTGCTGAAGAGATTCCAAACACTAAACACACGTGTTGACCGCCGGACATTTTCTAGCCAACACGTGGCGTTGTATACGAAGAATAAAATTCCTCTTTTAAAGTTAATATTTGTACTTCTCATTTATTATCTCAAATAACATTACCCAAGTACATATATTACAATCTCATAAGCCCAGTGAGACATGTTTTGATAGCAAAACCAACACTACTAACACAGCGTTCTCCAAGTGGCTTTCCAACCCAGAAAATGGTAGTATATCCAGATGATCTTCCCCAGTAAGTAGCCTCTCAGAAAGAACTGCTACATCAATATTCAACCTTTGCAGCTCCTTCGTGACAATTGCAGTTATACGTTCTGGGTGGTTAGTGCATCTATTATCTTGAAGGGTTCGTAAATTCCAGCTGTAAATGTCAAGCTTGAGTCGATCTTTGAAATATTTACTATTTTTGTTGTTCTTGCAATGATTGACCATAGCGAGCAGCAGGGAATTAACCAGCGTTGATATAACACGCAATGCTTAATGCGCTTTTTCTAGCATTGTATCGTCTCCCATGACATGTGTCCGCTACAGAGAAACGCGTTCATTGTTTCTGACAGTAAGCAAAACACCTTTCGACAATTAAAATACTGAAGCAAAGTTAGAGTTCACCAACAGATTTATTAACTGTCAAGAAAGGGTAAAACTGAAAAAGAACAAAATACCATTCGACAAACACCTGTGTGGGACAATGTAAAAAACGTCGGCAGGGGCTAGAAGCTTTATATTAACTTAAGAAGCCGTGGGCTAAATGAACGCATAGTAGCAAACGGTTCTTGATAAAAGGAGGTTGTTCAAGTAAAAACAACGATAGGATGAGGAGAATGGAATTGCTTTCTCACAAGAGCCGAGTTGACGAAGCGAAGTAAAATTAAGGCTAACACATGTTAAAAATAGATACAGTGATTAAAGTACGCAAAAGGGAAATGCTACAAAATGTCAAATAATATCATAGTTCTGTGCTTCAAGAGGAGAAAGGCAATATTTCTTACCGACGATGATCGAAATAACGGACTATATCAGAGGATTAAATTAACAAAACTCTAGTCCCTTTCTTTAATAAAGTAATGAATCCAGAAATCATCTCCAGGAGACAAGTTTAAAAAGTGTTCCCTAAAACGCAAGGGATGCAAGGGGGAGATAAATGATAGGGAATCTAATCTATGGGGTAATAAGACAAGACCCTACCAATGAATCTTAACTGAAATCGGTTCCAGTTGAGTGGTTGTGATTATATTCCAGTGACAAGCTGAGGCAACATAACCAGGAATCACTGACACCATAGGATATAATGAGGTTACCTTCTCACTATGGTTCACTACTAAACTGAGTGACTGTGCTCTCCTATTGGCATTGGCATGTTTCTTCGCAGAGACCACAATACTCTTTTGTTATACTGTCGTTCTGCTGACATTTTGAAATAAAAATCTAAAATGGAAAGACGTTGTTTTTCGAATCTAAGAGAACAAAAGACATTTTCATCTCTTAAGTACAAACAGAAAGGAGGACTTTGATAATTTCTTTTCATACATACACACACATGCACATATATATGTGTGTGTTTACTCCTCCACCACTGGTAGGATGCAACACATGTATTGGAATTCCGTAAAAAACGCAGGTGCAAAGGGCTAATTTAGCCAATCACAGCCTTTCTGGAGGTCACATGAGGCTGGCTATAAGACAAGGGGTCACAAGGAACCGCTCTCTATTTGCCACTTCCAGGGCTAACAGTTCTATCTAAGACCACATCGTACAAGCTTCCGATTGCAACGATTCAGGAAGCAAACCTACCGTCTAGCAGCTGAGAGCAGACAAATGCAGTCACTACTACGAATCCTACGGTAGTGCCCTAACAAGTTACCAGAAACAACTACACAACTAAATTTCCGCAGTGTATTTATCTGCAACTTAACCCAACCAAACTCTTTGAACTCTTTTACTTGTTTTGCAGGTTGCATCTACCTGTTGTATATTGTGTATATGTACAGTGAACCTTTTGCAATAGCAAAAAATCGTTTGTTTCTTTTCTTCAAAAGCGGCGCCCATCTCCTCACAGCGTTCTAAGAACGGTTTATTCTTCTACAAAATTTAGGGTTTAAACTGTTTTTCCCGAGGACAAAAATCCCCAAACAAGGCCAATTTTTTGATGTAGTACAGCTGGTTTGAATTCAGAATTTTCCTTCCCTTAGGTCGGTTGTCATAGTAATACCAAAGAGCCCAGTCTTCCCTACTATTTTCTCATAGCTGTGAGAGAAGAGAAGGATTTATGCCTTTCCCAAATGAATTAGTGCAAATACACACACACACATATATATCTACATATTGTGGGGAATAAATTTTGGCATATTTTTCACCACTTAACCTGTTCCAGATGGATCAGATCTGACTGACCAAACATGTGTTTGTTTACAACTGGATCTAATATTACCAATCCTCTATAGAGAGGTATACACTATTGAATCTGATCAAGAAATGTGCCAGTTTTCATATAGTAGCAACGTGCTTCTAAATTAGCAATTTAGTGTGTGATTTGTAGATAATCAGATTCAATGCTAGGACAATCAGTTATAAACTTATAACAATCCATGTAGTCTTACAGGTCATTCACAACTCAAACATCGAGGTAAAAGCAAAGAAAATAGATAAGTTTACTTCTGATGATGACAGCTATTTTTTTGTGAAATTATACTGTCTTCTGAAATTTTCATTCTTATATTCTATGTATATTTATTTAATCTTACATAAACATGCCTGTATCAACTTGAAGTTAACATTGCTATTTCTGGTTCTCAAATAATAAAATAGGCCTTAAATATGGACCTAACTAGTTCCAAACAGAACTTGTCAAATAAACAGGAGAAAAATTAATTAGGACCAGATTTTTGGACCAATTAGAGGGCCACTTGAAGAACTAAAAGACTTTTTTTCTGGGAAAAAAATCTTTCAGTTTACAAGTGTCTGCTTCATTGTTACAGAAGTCACTCAGAATTACATCAATGCCCAGAGGTAGAATGCCACTTTTCAACCCCAAGATGCTGTTCTGTTGAGAACAGAACAAGCTGGTTATTTAATACTTCATTTTAGTCAAGTAAAAATTAATGCAAGCACTTTTTTAAAAAATTAAACTTTATTCCTTCTCCTCCTCCTCCTTTCTCATAACAATTTTAGACTGCTTGGGTGCCATGCTGAATAATTCTCCTTCATGGCATCTTTCAGGACAATAGGAAGGTTACTTAGCAGTGCTCGTCTCTTCTCCAAGCAACATTTGACAGGTTGTACAAAGTTATATGGTATCAGCAGCAAAGAATGATTTTTGATCTGACTTACACAACAAGTTTGAATACTCCAAGACCAGTTGCACAATTAAGGCTTAAGAGCACAGTCTATCCTACTATTTAGAAGAGATGGATTCATATCATCTCCAAGGACATTAGTGAGAAGCAAAATGTAAACACTCAAATAACCTTGACTAGGATTTGAAATTGGCTTACTGAGTCCATTTCATATCATGATAACAATTACATTACAAAGCTTTTATTATTTTAACAAAAGAAAAAAAGAAGAAAGAAAGAAAAAGGACTCAATCATATAAAAAACATTACAGACTACTCATATAACAAACAAGATTGGATAACAAACAAATTGAGTTTTATTCCAAAATTCTAAACATGCTCAAACTTGCATGAATATTTTATATATGAAAAAAAAAAAAGTTGTTTCAAAGTGAATCTTGTTTGCATTTTATATAATCCTTTTGTTTTTTGGGTTATTACTTCCATAAAAAGTGAAGGAGTTGGATCTTGATTAAACAATCCCTTGCATCACACAATTTGACTTTCTAAACACTTTTACTAATATAAATATAACAATCAGGTAATATCAATAAGATTTGTAGTGAAATCGATAACACAAAACCATTTATGTGTACTAAGTAATACTACTATTTACAATTGTTTGCCTATGAGTTACTTGGTAAAACATTATTTGGCATAAGAGGAGGAAGCCCCTGTGATCCTATTACCAACCCCTCCGATCAGGTAGGATATGACACAAGGTCAAATTTTTTTAAGTGGAATTTAATAGTTTTGAATTCAGAGTTTTCCTTCTCTTAGACTAGTTGCCTCACCAAGGCTGAAGAACCCAGTCTGTCCTACTATTTACCCATAGCTGGAGGGAGAATAATTGGATTCATACCTTTCCCAAGGGTATTAGTGCTATGTGAAATGCAATCAGCCTCGTCCAGGATTTGAACTCGTGTCGCCGTATCCATTTCCTACGACGATAACCAATACACCACAGGCACCTCCATAGTCCATTTCCTACGACGATAACCATTACACCATGGGCACATCCCCCTGCGATGTAGTTACTAATGTCCTGGATTGCAACATCATAAGTAAGTTTGAACTCCATTTCTGCAATTAGGTTCACTTTCTGACTAATACCCTTAGGAAAGACATAAACCCCTTTCCTCCCAGCTATGAGTTAAATAGTACCAGTACTGTTCTTCTACAAGGATGGCTTTGGCATCAAATAACCCATGAAGGTTTATATGCCATTAAACAAACAAACCAATTTATCTGATACAGAATACTATAACAAAATTTTCATTGCTTCTGTGGTACAAAACATTTTTTGAGAAATGTAATAGTTACATTTTAGTCCAGGTTAAAAATGAGGTAAAGGTAACCTGAAGCCAAACTTCTTAGCCCTTATTTTTTTCCAATGCAAGTATCATTGGGGAACAAGAAAAGCTTTCGTAAACAAGCAAAAAAATGGCTCATGCATGGGTGCCTAAATTTCATATTTCATTGATAGTGAAATGTTTAAAAAGTATTGGGACAAAAGCTATATTTACTAATACATTTTAAAAATGTTATTATTTTCAGTTTTTCTGCTTGAGGGTGCAATGGCAGTTGTGATAAGTTGAAAAATCTGTTGATATCTATCTATTTCATTTTATTCTTCTTGTATCTATCAGTCTATAATATTCTGTTAATATATATATTCAAAAAGTATTAAGACAAAAACTGACTTTACCAGGATAGAAATAAGTAATTAATTAAACATTTATTTTCTTCAAAATAGTCCCCTTAGCATTTAACATACCTTTTCCATCAAGTTTTCTATTGGTTGAACCACTGAAACTCATGGTTTCATATGGTATGTGTTTATTTTTAATGTCTTCAATGTCCTCAAATCTTACACTTGAGATAAGTTTTCAGTTTAGGAAAGAAGAAAAAAATTCTATAGACCTAAGTCTGGTGAGTATGTGTTGAGTTGGTTGGTTGGTTGGTTTTATGGCATATCAACCTTTGTTGGGTTATTTAATGTCAAAGTCAGTCTTTTGTTCAAGCAAATACATGTAACTATTCCTACTTAACAATAACCATTTGTTAGCACAATAAATACAAAGGAAAAATTAACCTCTTTGAATTATAGGTGTAATTTTAAGTACAATTTTATTTACCTAATTTTTTTTTGTTTTGTGTATCTTTTTCTGACTTTTTTCTTATTTCTTTGTCTTCATTGCATATTATTTTTTTCTTTCTTTCTTTCTTTCTTACAAATTACCTTTTCTTCAAAGATGGCTTACTTTTTCTTTTTCATTCTTTCTCATTTTCCATTGTTTCGTTTTTTCTATTCTTTTACTTTTTTCTTTGTTCTGTGTTCTTTTTCCTACTTTTTCTTCTTTCTTTGCCATATTACAGTTTCTTTTTCTCTCTTTCTTTCAAATTAACTTATCTTCTTAAACATTTTAAAGGTGCGTTGTTCTTTTTCCTTTTTCTTTTCCATTTCTCATAGCTTGTTTTTTCTGCCCTTTTCTTTTTTCTTTCTGCAGGGTTTGGGATAAAGTTCCTATAGGCCCCAATGATATAATATCATTTAAAGTTTTAGCCATCTACTCAAGAAATTTCCTAAGGTGGGCTGACATGCTGTAAAAACCCATCAGCTAAACAACATATTGTCCATTCACAAATAACATATATTTATATATGTATAAACAGTACCTGGCATTAAATAACCTATAAAGGTTGATATGCCATAAAACCCAGTTAACCAACTAATCAAGAATTTTTTAAAAATACAGTTCCAGAGAAAGGTGTAAATGGGACCCTTAAGCCTGATATAAAATCATGGATTTTAATCCTATATTTAAATAAGTGTACCTTATTTGAAAATTATTACCAAGATAAACTCTTGAATCATATTTAATTTAAAAAAAAAAGAGTGAGAGAATTCACAAAAAAATTTCAAGTATCTATATTTCTTAGAAATCTGAATTTTTTTACTGGATTTTTAAATAAAAACAATAACACACAAACACAGGACTTAAGAGTTAATAAACATCATTAAGAGGTTAACATTTATGACCCACTGATGACTGCTCTATAACAAATGTAAACACAATACAATATTTTGTGAATTCTCCTGCCCTAATGTTTTTAAAAATTAGATATAAATGAAGTATTGGAGTTCATAATAATTTTCAGATTAGGTATGATTTTATAAACACATTGTTAAAATCTATGATTTTTTATTGGGCTTAAAGGTCTCATTTAGACCTTTTACTGGAACTGTATCAATTTTTTCTTCATGAGTACATGACTAAAATTTTCAATGATATTATTCTTAAGGAGACTGGGATCAGTAGGAAGTTTACTCCAAACTTTTTATATGCAGCCTGAAGAAAGAAAAAGGACAGAAAAACACATCAATGGAAAATTAGAAATTATGGAAAAGTAAAAGAAAAAAAGAACAAACAACCATTGAAATGTTTAAAAAGAAAAGGTAATTTATAAGAAAGAAATAAAGAAAAGAATCAGTATGTAATAAAGGCAAAGAAAACAAAAAAATTAGGAAAAAGAACACAAAACAAAGAAAAAAATATATATATAAGGAAATAAAATTGTACTTAAAATTACACAAATCAGCATAACATTTAAAGAAGTTAATTTTCCCTTTGTAATTATTTATTCATTTTCTTTTACAATTTATTTCTAAGCAGTGTCACCCATTTATTTAATGTTACCCATACAACCTACAAGCTAACTGCATGTTGCTTCAGGTTGATAGGAGGGTCAGGTTACTGGCAGTTCTGTTCCTTTAACAATATACTCTCCTCAACAGCAAGGTGAAACAAGGGACAACCAGGGGCTCATTGCTTGTTGTGGTGGTGACTGTGATAAGAGGGAGGTTAGAGTCAGTTGTTGTGTCCTTAGTTCTACAAATGTAAAAATAAACTGAGAAATTTGTCCCAATTTACATGACCTACAGACATAGGCCCAATAT
>OY757920.1:70799142-70861642 GCA_963585895.1 Sepioteuthis lessoniana | reverse complement strand
AATGTCGCTATTTGTATGTTTGTTTGAATTTTAGTAATTTTTGTTTTTTGTTTGAGCTCTGTAGCTGATTTTTCGAACACTGAGACCAGGGCTCCAACCTCAGCAGGATGCACCCCATTTTTACCCGCGCGAAGAGCGTTGCAGTTTGGACATGTGGTTTGAATGTGGGTCATGGTTTTCTTTCGATGGCTGTTTTTATTCTCATCCACAGAAGCCACTCTTATAGATGAGCAGCAGTAGTTCCCCGATCGAACTAACGATCCTGGCCGTTGAACCATAAGATTCATACGCCCAGGACCAGGTTAGGCATTGCGTTAGGCCGTCAGAAGGTCTATCCGCTTGCCTTTACGTCCACCACGCTGCTTCCCATGGTTTTCGATAAAAATAAAAAGAAAGAAATAAAAAATAAAAAAATAAAAACCTACTTTCATTCCTCCTTTTCCATTAAGTTTTTTTCTTTAAATTTTTTTAGAGTTTTTTTTTTTTGCTTCTTTGCATTCTATTTTACGTTTACTTTTTTTTTTTTTTTGTTTTAATAAGTCCAACAGCGCTAGCTTCTTTTGCTAGGTTCAAGAATTTTAATTTTGGTTTTACAGTTCATTGTTCTTTCATTTAAAACACATAATAATATACAGCAGTGATTTTACAATGACAAAATTAAATAAAATCATACATACATGCATTTTAAATGACAATTTAGTAAAGAGCAATATATAGTTTTTGGACTTCTCGTCGAAATGGACGTGCTAATTCATTCCTATGTTGTTTACAGATGGTCTCTCTAGTATAATTTTTCAACTTTTATGAGCATTTATATACATTTGGTCCCTCTACTCTTTGACGGAATGGTGGAAAGGGACATTTGCTTGTTCGTTCCTACCCTGCCTTTTTTTTCTTTCTGCTGAAATTTCGAGTTACGAACATTGCTACTTTGTATTGACTTTTCTTCCCTTGTTTGTTTTATAAAAATATTTGTTTTAACGTTCTTGTTGTTGTAAAGTTTCTTTTGTCTATATCATTTATATAGTAAATTGTGGAATGGACACTCGGAGTATTGCTTCTAACAAAACTTCGGGGACAATTCTATCCTCCACGCAATAACCATTACTCTAATCACCTCCTTACTCGCCCCAAACAAACAAAAAAAAATTCAGTCAGCTGAGTTTTGTTTTTTAGGAAGGGAAAAGGATCCAAATTAGAGGGATTAAAATCTCACAGAAATATTCTTTTTGACCCAAAACTTGTTCATGGAGAATATGTCTAGCAAGTAATGAAATTGAATTTGTTTTTATTTTTCAGTTTGGCAATCCAGGCTTGCCCAGTCGGCTGAGGCTGTAGAATACACCGACTGCACTTCTGCAGAGGGGTAAGACACCTCCCAACGAGTATTCTAGATATAACACTAAACAATCTGATGGTGAGGTTCCAATAATGCTGGAGCTTTGGGGAATGCGGAGCACCCCTTATTGCCATCGCTCCCAGGTCCATTCTGGCCCGGAGTGGTAGCACCTGATAAGGTCTATCTATGGGTTAAATAGAACTAAAATGCGTACTTGTGCTAAACTGAATTACTTGAAATAGAACTGTTTTTTTATGCTAAACTGAATTGATTGAAATATAACTTTTTTGACTTACGCTAAACTGAATTGTTTGAATTGGAACTGTTTGACTAAACTGAATAGCTTGAAATAGAAATATTTTTTGATGATTAAACTGTGTTCTTATGCTAAACTGAATTGTTTGAAACAGATCTGTTTATTTGAATAAAATTGGATTTGAAATTAACCTACAAAGGTCGATATGCTATAAAACCCAAACAAACAAACGAGAAACCCAGGTTGAAAATCAGGTGATCAGTCTTAATTCATCAACAATCTCACCGTTAAATGTTCATTAGATCTGATAAGGGTTCTCATTTTTGTTGCATTTTTCTCAATTCATGAAATGGTGAGTCGACCAGAACGGAGTTCATCTTCCACAATCTTTTAGTCATGCAAAATGCCAGGTGCCATGTGCTCGGAGTAGAATTTGATCTCGCGAAAACGGTGTACATGAAACTTCTTTCTATATCGTCTTCTTTTTTCTCATATATATGTGTGTGTGTGTGTGTGTGTGTGTTTATTCTCTCTCTCTCTCTCTCTCTCTCTCTCTCTCTCACACACACACACACACATACACATGCATACATATATATACACACATACACACACTCGCAAACATTTATATAGTGTACAATCCCTCACACGTCCGACAACACACGCTGCTTTATCAACACCCCGCTAAGCCATTTCGTCTCCAACACTAACAAGCCTAAACTCCACGAGTCTTGCAGCTCCAAAAGCAAACCAAATATTCAAAGCTGCAAATAAAAAACTTTCGTTGTTGTGTTGTTAAAGAAAAGTTTCGTAATTCATTTGTGTTGCCCAAAATATATAGTGCTAAACAAATAACCATTTCATTAAGTGCTATATATATATAATGATCCACATGCTGTAGAGTTTAGTAATAAATAGTACCTAATGATATCAGTTTGGATTGTATAATGTCTTGCTTGAAATTCAAAAAATTCTGGTATTATTGGTTTGTGAAATAGATATATTTTTATAAATAATTGTCCGGAATATACTTATTAATGGGCAATATTATGAGATTAGGTTTTCATATTTTTAAAAGATTCGTCGTAATAAGAAATAGGTCATAAGTAATAAGTAATAAGAAATTGAGACTTTATCTAATTCTTATTCTTCTCTCAGGATACTATGTTTCTAAAATTAAATAGCCTGAATTTCACTTGCCTTGTCAAGTAGTTGTAAGCGCTGCAGTTATAACTGAACGAAGGAAATTCTGAAGTAGAAAGAGGACAATTGCTTCAACATAAATATTTCAACAATAAGCAGGAAAATTCGTCAGATGAAAGCTACATTTTACGACCGGATTTTTTTATAAGCAGGAAAAACAAATAGATTTTGAGCGTAGGGTTGTATAAACAATAATATAAGTGGGGTGTTTATTTTGGAAACGCTACATATTCGTATTTCCGGTTTGTGAGTAAAGTTTATTAATAACTAATACCTAATAATATCTATTTTGATTGATTAATGTTCCAATCATCATCAGCAGCATCAAGGTGTGCTGACAGCACAGATTCCCTCCTCTCTTTCTCTCTCTCTCTCTCTCTCTCTCTCTCTCTCTCTCTCTCTCTCTCTCTCTCTCTCTCTCTCTCTCTCTCTCTTGTCATCTGTCCCTATCGCCCATCGCTCTTGGTAAGTCCTCTAGGCAGCATTCAGAGTCCACACAGAACAGGTGAGTGTAGGTTTTTGTTGGTCGGCCAACACTGGTGTGTTTATGTGTAGAAGTCCATTGGAAAACATCGCTTATGAGTTCGTCCTTACTTCACCAACAATACCCAGCATGTCTTGTTCGTCTTACTTGGATGGTTTGTAAGATGGGAGGTAAGAGGCTGTACGACTGCTGTTTTGTGGAGTGCTGCTTCCAGGATTTGTTCAAAACAGTACACAGCATCCTTGCGTGATTCTCTCTAGCTTTTTCTCCAAGCGTTTCGTTAAAGTCTAATAGGTGCAACCATACAATAGTACTAACACGGCTCCAGCTTGGAAAAATTCATGTTTTATTTTATCAGAGAGATATGTTTCAGGAAATATAATCAAATTATGGTGTTTTTGGTTTAGAAGAAAATAATTTTTTAAAAAAATTGGTTGTACTTTTTATGGGCGATCCTGTAGACATCCAAACATCTGGTCTGAATTCTTCACTGTGAGTTACTTGAATGCATTGCATGGAGTAATGATTATAGAGCCAGACTTGCAGACCACTAAGAGTTACTCCAATTCTTTCTGGGTACCACCATACTTGTGACGTTGTGCTAAACTGAGCTAAGCTTAGTAAATGACAAAAAACTCAATGAGTTAATTGTCTCTAAAGAGACAGCGTGAACGAGACGCGACTTAAAAGTTAAGTCACCCTGAAAGCCCTGATTCCCGTTAGATCATCGAAGTTAAGAAGCGATAAGCTTTTTGAGTATTTTGATATATCAACACTTAGTAACAGCTGGTACTCTAAGCAAACTGTATGCAAAGTTAAGTAAATAATGAATGAGGCGTTAAATTATTATCTTATTTTAGTACATAACTTTTTCAAGTATTGAAAATAAATCTTTCAAATAATCTGCAATCTAGTCTTAAGGATCTAGTTAACTCAATAACACTATGAAACACAAGTTTTGTTCCTGGATAGTAAGTGTTATTTCTTAATTGTTTATGTTGTAAAAGTATAGAAAATGGCCATAATTCCCAATAAATTTTGCTTTTGTGCCCTGGATAACATTGTGTAACACAATAATACTATGAAACACACGTTTTGTTCCTAGATAATATGTATAATTTCTTAATTGCTAATGTTGTAAAAGTATAGAAAGTGACTATTATTCTCTTTAAATTTTGTTTTTGTGCTCAACATAATGAAATTTAGAAATTAACCTATCTTATATGTACAAATAGGCAAATTTGCACATTTTCATTTACATAAGTCTGAATAAAAACAATAGATCAATATTTATATGAAATCATTCTAAAATTGTACAAAAATTAGAATGTTTAGTCGTGAGTGATTTTTTGAGATTTGTGACTGTGATGTGAATCACTTTCACTGTTGCGGAACCGATAAGCACGTCGACCCCGCAAATGATTTATAAGGTTAAGCGTGTGAGTAATGACAGCCAAAAGACAATGAAGGAAACAAAGGCGAGATAACAATATAACAAAGATGACAATTTATTTGTCGTATTTACAATGGCGTATGTAAAGTTCTTAGTAGTTGTTGTGTCTTCAGCTAGATGGTTGGTGTCAGTAGCTGGTATGGTCGAGGTCGTAAATAGGTGCAGCTGGACGTTTGGTTCGAGTAGCTGATGTTGGTCGAGTCGTAGAGGTGCAGCTGGACGTTTTGGTGCGAGTAGTTGTTGTTGGTCGAGTCGCAGTGGTGTAGCTGGACGTTTGGTTCGGGTAGCTGAAGTTGGTCGAGTCGTAGAAGTGCAGCTAGACGTTTGATGCGGATAGCTGATGTTGGTCGAGGTTGGTAGATCGATGTCCCGGTTTTTGACTGTGCGTTGGATTAACCGGGGGTGCGTCGATGTGGTTGCTAGCCCGTACAGCGAGTTGTACGTGGGCTAGATGCTGCAATTCTAGGGCAGTCCATACACCGAGTCGTACGTGGACTGGATGCTGCATTGCTGGAGCGTCGTGGTCGAAGTTGGTGTTGGCAGCTTGGTTGCGTAGAGTCGAGTGAGCGTGGTGACTGATACTTAACCGTGTCTTAGAACTAGGGACCAAATAAACGGACAGGGAAACCGTGGCTATGGTTTGCCAGATCTTAGCACATACGAAGTCAAACAAGCGAATCGGTGAGGCTAAGGCTTTGTTGTGCCTCTAGCTGTGCGGAGGTATCGGAGACGGTAGCTAAGGCTATCCCATGCCAAAGCTGTGTGGACGTATCGGGGACGGTAGCTAAGGCTATTCCGTGCCAAAGCTGTGCACTATCGAGCGAACAGGCCAGGAGGCCGCGGTTAAGATTGGCGGTATCTTAGCGCTGCGCAGATGGGTAAGCGGTAGCTAAAGGCTAACCCGTGCCTTTAGCACTGCGCAGCCAACCGGACAACGAAACCGACCGAATGATAAAGACCGGGTGGTTTTAGAGTCCTCTTCGTATTTGCCGCCTGACTGTCTGCTTCGACGAGTCTGTAAATACCGTCAGAGATGCTCCAACCCGCAGAAGCAAACCTCTAATGGTTCTTAAAAGGACCTTTTGCATATCTAAGTGAGGCAATGGGAATGCGACCACGAGTGGGATTCAGCCTTGAGGCAAGGCCATGCGACCACAAGGAGTGGGGCTCAGCCTTGGGGTAAGGCCAATGCAACCACGAGATATAGGATTCAGTCTTAGGGAGCCTCGCTCTGAGTGCGGGCTTCTGAGAGTTTCGTAAAGACAAACTCCGCTTTTCTTCCCCCGCAAGAGCCTTGTTTATATAAAGGAAACGCCATGTCACACTGCTGGGCTATGTAAATACAAAGTTCATCTATTAAAAATGGGCGTAGAAATAATTCCTTCTTTAGCCTGAGATAGGCTACAGAAGATAATCCACTCCATTTTAATAGAGTTACTTTTGGCAAATGTGTTCTGTAAATGTTGTTAAATGAAATTTATTCCCTTTTCTTAGCTGTAACGGCAGGTCAAGGTCGTAAAAGGCTTCGTCATTTCCGGCCATACCCGGATGTAATTTTTCTAGGGAGTGTGAGTAATCCGATCTGTTTGTGTTTGTGAGCAGGTCGCGACATCACATCAAATATAGTTTCCCATCATGTTTTCGTCATATACGCTGTAAATAAACTATTATCTCCCTTAGAGAATGAGTGTGTTCGTTGGGGGCTTCGGGAGGTATCACCTGAGAGTCTCAGAAATGCATTCTCGATCTCTTTTGTCTCTGTTCTTTGAACAGAAGAGACATGTCTCAGACCCTGCCAGGAAACGGTCGAACCACCAGTCTATTTTACTTTCACACATCAGGTAAGCGTTCTTCCATCTTTGTACCACTTTTCACATACTGCTTGTACTTGAAACAATACGTGTATATTTCTAGGTGTTAGAATACGTTTGTGTATGCTTTCTTCTTAATAACATTGGTATGCATATTATGTATATAAAAGGTTGAATATCTTGTATGTTGAAATAAGTTAACACAAGAAACAAGTCCTTCAACGTAAAAAAAATCTACACTGTAAGGGTGTTAACTCACGGCTTTCTTTAACCACAAGATGACCACCCTAACGAGTGTCAATTTAAATTCCAGTATTAAACCAGGAATAAAAGTAACATGTGCGTCCAATAAACTGTCTATTTATTTACAGATATATACATATATATATATATATATATATAAGACATGCATATTAAATTCACTTTAAAAGAACTAAAGCACATAATGCTAAAATTATTACACTTAAGCGACCAGACAGCAGTCTCCGAAAAAGATTTGGGCCGAAAACAACGAACAAAGCCGAGGCACGGATACCAAGAAATAATAGAATTCGTTAGAATTCAAAAATAAAACAGTCTTACAGGTTCAAAAAAGTCCTTTAAAAATGGAAGTCTTCACGACAGTAGAAACTTCAGTTAAACAGCAGCAGCAATTGTAATTAAGAAAAAATGTATCGAGACATATATTAGCAATTAGTTTCTTAGAAAGTTCCTTTGTGAAGAGTCTTAAAGGGAAGAAGTCTTTTCCGCCTTCTGTTCAGCATTCATAATTTTTGTGTTCTCAGCATAGCAATTCCACAGTAGAAAACTTGAAAGAATTGCCTCCATTCAGCAGTTATAAATATCTCCTTTCAAATAGGAGACTCAGCAATTGAAAAAGAATACCTGATAGAACTCCATCAGGCTCTCAGTCAGCCATTAGAAATTTCTCTATTCAGTGTAAAATTTCTTCACACCACATGGTTCTCAGCAGTCAAGCGTGGAGCTCTTTTTTGAGCGGTCCGCTCCCTCCAAAGTCTTCTCCATAAAGGGCTAAGCTTCCTATTTCCCGCTTCAACGTCAAAAATGGTGTTAGTTCCGGTCACGTCACTAATCCACTTCCTCCGGTGAAGGCGAAAAAAGTCCCGACAATACAAACCTCCATCCTTCAAAACAATAATTTCGACATGTTTATCTTGTCTTTCCTTCCATTGCGTTCAGTTTAACATCTCACATATATACTAATGCTACTATTGGTCGTTGGTGAGTGGGGACTCGATTAAATATTGTCCTTAATCCAGATTTTGGGCTTTGTAACACATCTGTTCTGCATCCCGTACAGTCACATCGGCTTATCAACTTCCCCACCGTTGTGCTTGCTTTTTAAAGGGAGGATAGCTGTTGATGTTGGTCGAAACTGCAGAAGTCACGGGTCAGGTTCACAAAGGAAAAATAAACAAAACGAAGTCTTTATTGGTATCCTGTCACAGCTTTCTCAGATTAATGTTCTGACGGCGTATGTAATACTTAGTTTTTCAGCCTAAGTCAAACAGACCCTAACTATTTCAGACCATAATAGAAGGAACCCCAAACCTGGTCACTGGTCGCCCTTTTCCCCACTGTGTCAAATTTCAAACTGCCTATTGATTGATTTATTTTAACGGCACGTCAAATCAGTGTTATTTTATTTCTAGAGGTTAGGGAATCGCTTTCATTGTACTTCATATTTATATTTTTTGTGTAGTTGTTTCTTAAGTGTTTTTTTTTTTTTTTGGTGGGGGTGTACATAGCCCTATCCAATATGAATAATTTTTATTTGACTTACGGGTAGGCTCTAAAAGGTACAACTTGTCCAGGTCAGAGTGGACTTGGGAGTAATGGCAATGAAGGAATATTTCACACTCCTCCAGATCTTCAGAACTGAAGCCTCACCATCAAATGCAATTTAGTGTAATACTCCGGACATAAAATGCCTCTTTCAACTGACTGAACTGGAACTGCCCTACTGCTATAACTATAGATAATATATAAGTTTCAAAACGGATGTCTATACTTCTTGTTAAAGCAGAGACCTCTTCACTTCAACCACCCAAGTGCTAAAGACATTTCAAAATGTTAGGTTCTTGTCTCTTAACCTCTAACCTTTACTAGCACTGATGGCTCTTGTTTATGACATAAATAAAAAAAAATCCTGTGACTTGGTAAAGGCACAAATCCATCTCAGTTATAGGTAAAATATTAGGATAGATTGGTTTCTTTAGCCACAGTTGAAGAACAGTAGTGGTACTATTTAACCCATAGCTGGGGGAATAAGTGGGTTCATACCTTTGGAAAAGGTATGAATTATAAAGTGAACGTAATAGAACGACTGGATTTCAAACTCACTTACTACAATGTCGCAGTCCAGCACGTTAGATATTTATAAAAATTTATGCTAAACAAAAAAACTGACCACAGTGTGGCAAATTAGCAACAACTTTGGCGCTTTCAGGGTGGAGAAGTGGGCCTAAACAATAAGGCACCAAGAACTGGTCCCACCACTTTCTTCGACAATAACTCCAAAACTTCAATGTACGCACAGAAACTGGCCAGTGAAACAGTAAAAAAGATAGCTAGCAGAAAGGTGATTGTCACTCGCTCCTTTAATGGTTAAAAAGTAACTAAATTGGCAAGGAGCTATCCGAGAAATTCAACTAAAAGCCTACGAAACAGAAAATTCACTTAACGTAAACTGAACAACAAAACCCAAGAATTCAGTTAAAAGTCAACTTAACAGAAAACTCAACAAAAATTATACTAAACCAGAAAAATCAACCAAAAAATCAACGAAACTGCAAAATTCTAAGAATTCAAAAAAATTCTCTGACACAGGAGCCTTACCTAGAACTTTTGTCGGGCCGTCTGGCATTCGTACCGGACGGAGTATCAAAGATTAGTGTCAGACTCAAGGCCGAAACGCACCCGGTTTCGGTCGGGCCACCTTCGGGTGGGCGAGTTGCATTGATAACATTGCATGGCACTAAACTTCCGGGTCTAGTTCAAGCTATGAGGAAGCATCCTTGCCGAACTCGCGTTATATATCGAGTCTAAGACTAGCTGCAGGGTCATCTGGCTCACATTACACTTAGTGAGTCGATGACCAGCACAGTCCAGCAGGGCTCGAGCCTTGTGTCATAACCTTCTGTCAAGACCTGTCTAATGGGAGGCAGCGGTAAATATCTTTTGCACCACCCGGTCCACTCAATTTGACTCCTCCTCGTACCGGCTTTTTCGGCTGAGCTTCAACGCTCGCTTGCGATCCCTTTTTTTTAATTACAAAATTTAGAGGAGTGAGGAGCCCCAAAAGCGCTCGCTTGCGATCCCGTTACCGCAGTCGATTCTCGCCTGGTAGCTAAAAGTTGTAGCTTCTGTAATCCAGTTTTCGCGGTCAGTCCCGTTAAGGCCGAACGCTCAAGCGCGCCCGTAATATCATTTCTTTAGTTGATCCAGCTAGGTGGCTTGACACGTTCAAAGTCCACTACCAGACCATGCTTGTGTTAGATCGTAGCGATTCTGTTTATTCGCGGTGATCCTACCTTTGACTTAACCTTGTACCAGCTCACGGTCCGATGCGCACGCGTCTAGCTTGCAACGATCCCGTCCATTCGCGGTTCAGATCCTGTCTAAAGCAAACACATGCAAGGCTTGACACCAAACCTGTCCTCTGTAGACTCCGTTCACGCTTGCAGCCAATCTCGACCGACGCCGACGACGCCGCAGTCTCTGCAGATCGCTGATGACGATACCCCATGCCGTAGGTGAACCCGGTTTTCTATGCCGACCACGTTCTTGCCTTCACTGACGATATTCCAGCCCACAGCTGAACTATTTCCCTGACCTGCCTGTATACTCGTACGACCAACTCTGTTGAGACTACTCGAATGTTATGCACCAATACGCTAGTCCACGAGTGACAGTTCTGTTTTCCGAAGAAACGTCAACATACGCCCAGTTAACCAAGGATTGCATAAACCGGGACATCGATCATCTTGCCTTTGCCACCGATGCGTCCACTTCGACCGTCTCCAGCTACATCTACGGCCTGTCCAACAGCCTTGTTCTGGACTACCGACGTCAACAAGCTAACCGACGACCTCTACCAGATAACGAGCCACACCAACTCCAGTCACACCTACGGCCTACATACGAGTCCAGCCACACCGACTCCAGTTTACACCGAGCCGATCTGGCTCTCAACACTGCTGTCATGCAGCATCTGCGATCATACACCAAGTTAACCTTTAGTATACGATTCGCTCAATAAAGGCTTGTTATTTAAATTTTATCCTCCTTGTTTGTGTCATTTATCTAGTCTTTTGTCGGTCATTTTTATATTTTACGAAACGTCTTCTCGCGTCACCCTGTCTCGCAACAATCTTTTTGAATCAGTATCCGAACTAGAAAACTGCGGAACATACTGTTTGAAATTACCCACTAAAGCCCCACTAAAAATATCTTCCTTATATATTGAAAAATTGGTAGTTCAGCTTTATATTGCAGAATTATTATAGTTATTTTCCTTTACATTACGCCACGGGGACTCCTCCTATATTTGGTATTCAGAATATTTCCAAGCAAGAGACGTCCCATTTGAATTATTCACAATGCACACCAACTTCAGTTACTTATCTCCAGAGAAACAGCATGAACTGTGTGTTAATTCCCTCATCACCTGTAGGTTTCTTCAGATGAAATTTCCCGTCTCTTGTTGAAATATTCATTTCTAAGATGCCCTCTTCATTCTACTTGGAAACAACGTCGTTATTCTTTCAATATTTTATGAGTTTGAGGTGTATGTCTTACGTGTGTGTGTTCTCCGTGTTGGTAAAATGAAAGCAAATCACAAAATAAATAAGCTAACACAGTTTCTTTTCATTTACCGGTTTCATATTCCCTGGAACAAAGTCATCGTCGTATTTACCGTTCAGTTCTTTTGTGTGTAGGGTAAAGGCAATTTAGGTACAAGCACCTGGCCAAGTTAACGTGTCGTTGAGTTGGGGTACACATATGCTACTCCAATATCTCGAGGTTATAGGAGCAGCTGAGAAAATTATCTTTTTCAAGCGCGGTTGCTGATAAGGGAAAAAGCAGAAAAAGTAACACAAAGGGAGAGCATGATGACCTTTGACTGGAAATTTGAAACCCAGGGCCAGATGACCAAAAATCCATTGCAGGATGGAAAAAATGAAAATTTATATTCTTTATTTTTATTTGTATCATTTTACTGTACGGCCACCTGCCTCCTATCACGAAAACTATTCAAGTTAGACGAACCAGACATGCAGGACACTGCTGGAGAAGCAGGGACGAACTCATAAGTGATGTACTCTTATGGACCCCCACATATGGCCGAGCAAAAGCAGGACGACCAGCACGAACATACATTCAGCAACTATGTGAGGATACGGGATGTAGTCCAGAAGACCTGCCAGAGGCGATGAACAACAGGGAAAAGTGGCGAGAGAGGGTCAGGGATATCCGTGCTACCAGCACGACATGATGATGATGATGATCATTTTACTGATCTTATTTCATTCTTAGAATTTTATTCTATCTTTTAAAAAAATGACATAGGATACATCTAATAAAAACATAATCTTGTTTCTGCTGAGCAATTAACAATTAGCTATATTGTTTGAGTTTTCGGGTAGAGACTCGGTGGAAGATAGGCAATCCAGGATAGCCTGGCAAACAATAAACGAAGTAAGTAGAAGGAAGAGCACAGCCAAAGCAAAATTGAAAACTGCAAGCCAACAAGAAAGAGTTAAACTGTGGGAACAGCATTTCAAAAATCTACTAGGAAACCCACCGAAAATAACGAATGAACCGATCACCAGAATTATCAGTAAGCAATTAGACATTAAACTAGGTCCGTTCACCAAAGAAGAACTCGACTCATTTCTTAGAAAAATTAAAAATAGGAAAGCTGCGGGGCTGGACGAGACCCCCCCCCTGAAGTGTGGAAGACCAGACAATTCGACGACATACTGCTCCGACAATGCAACGCTGTCTATAGTCAAAATAGGATAGAAAGATGGATGAAGGGATGCATCCTTCCTTTCCCTAAAAAAGGCGACCTCGGATTAGCCAAGAACTACCGAGGGATAACACTTACATCCATAGCAGCCAAAATCTACAATGCTCTACTACGAAACCGCATAGAACCCAAAATAGACAACATCCTTAGGAAAAACCAAAATGTCTTCCGGAGAAATAGATTCACAACCTCACAAATATTGACCATCCGTAGAATCCTTGAAGGCGTTCGGGCAAAAAACCTACAGGCGACATTACTATTTGTCGACTTTACCAAGGCCTTCGATTCCATCCACAGAGGGAAGATGGAACAAATCCTACCAGCATACTGCCTACCAAAAGAAACCGTAGCAGCAATAATGATTCTCTACAGAAACACCAAAGTGAAAGTACGTTCACCAGATGGAGACACGGAATACTTCGACATTGTTGCAGGAGTACTACAAGGAGATACGCTAGCCTCATACCTCTTTATCATCTGTCTAGACTACGTGCTTAGAACTTCGATTGACAAAATGAGAGAAAATAGCTTCGAGCTGACGAAGAAAAGAAGCAAAAGGTACCCCGCAAAAACAATCACCGACGCCGACTACGCTGATGACATAGCGTTACTGGCGAATACGCCTAATCAAGCAGAGACGCTACTGCATAGTTTGGAACGAGCCGCAGCAGGCATTGGCCTCCATGTCAATGCACACAAAACTGAATATATGTGTTACAACCAAACAGGCAACATTACCACACTAGACGGATCCTCTCTGAAACTAGTAGACAAATTCACCTACCTAAGAAGTAGCGTCTCATCAACCGAAAAAGACATCGACACACGACTAACGAAAGCATGGACAGCTATCGATAGGATCTCGATCATATGGAAATCAGACCTGACCGATAAAATGAAACGCAGTTTCTTCCAGGCAGCGGTTGTATCGATACTGCTATATGGATGCACTACATGGACGCTAACAAAACGGCTGGAGAAGAAACTAGACGGCAATTACACAAGAATGTTGAGAGCAATATTGAACAAGTCCTGGCGACAACACCCCACAAGACACCAACTATACGACCACTTGCCTCCCATCATGAAAACTATACAAGTTTGACGAACCAGACACGCCGGACACTGCTGGAGAAGCAGGGACGAGCTCATAAGTGATGAACTCCTATGGACCCCCACATATGGCCAAGCAAAAGCAGGACGACCAGCTCGAACTTACATACAGCAGCTATGTGAGGACACAGGATGTAACCCAGAAGAACTGCCAGAGGCGATGAATAATAGGGAGAAGTGGCGAGAGAGGGTCAGGGATATCCGTGCTGGCGGCACAACATGATGATGATGATATTGTTTGATGGATGCTTAAATCAAATCTCGCTTTGAGCCACATGAAGTTTAGACTCCCCCTTGTAAACAATTTATATTTTGAATCAACAAAACATTTTGCCCACTCTTTATATATATATATATAATTCACATTCATTTCTTTCAACATGAAAGTAAAACCTAAAGCACACACATACACATACACACAAATATATCTCTATATAAATATTTATTCTTTCAGTCGATAAAAAAAAAGTCCGGTTGTAAAATGTGTAACTTTCTTCTGGAGAAAGTTCTCGCCTATTGTTGAAATATATATTTCTAAGATGCCGTCCACTTTCTACTTTGGCACATGAATTCTATGTTAACTCTCACATCACCTTTTAAATGCATAACTTTTCCAAACTGCAGCAACGAAAACCCAGCAATATCCTGCAAATAATAATTCAATATTTGGTCGACTCAAATGACAGCAGACAACAGTCTGCTAACTCTTGAAATTTTCGACTTATTCTTTCTGTCGTGGAGTGGCTGGAACCCCCCACACACACACACACACACAAGATGGACTGGTCTGAGGACTATTTAAAGCGGTGCTCGCTCTAAACGGCGTCTGTCCGTCTATCTTTCCGACAACAAAACCAATAAGGTTACTTACATTAGTCGGCCTACTGTATTTCTCCCCGGAACCAAATATCTATCTAACATGTGTGTTGACCCTTACAACTCACGACACAACACTTTCAATCATCTTCTTCCACCTCAAGAAGAAACTCTGAACAAATTTTGCACAAGGATCCATAGTCCAGTTTGCGTATTTCTAATGTCAAAGAAATGTTCAGAAATCAATTTGCTATTATGAGTTCAAATAGAAATTTATCTTCCACCCCATGGTAGCGAGATATGATAAGCAGGACAGGTAGTTGGGAAATTGTCCAGCCTCGACGGCACTTACGAGGATAATTAAATAAGTTTTTCGTATGGGCACTTTTATTGATAGTACACATTAAACTCTAGTCCCCTTCGAAGTAATCTCCTCCGGCTTCAATGCACTTGTTGGACCGTTCCAACAACTTCTGGAAGGCCCCATGGAAGTCCTCTTGTGTGAGCGTGTCAATGACCTTCGTCACAGCCTCTTTCATCTCCTCAATTGTCTCATAACGACAGCCTCTGAGCTTAGGGAATAAGCAAAAATCACAGGGAGCAAGGTCTGGACTATAGGGAGGGTGAGGAACTGTCTTGATGCCCATCTTGGTCAATTAATCTGTGACAAGGATGGAGTTATGGACTGGTGCAATGTCCTGGTGGAAATGCCACTGACCTGATTTGAAGAGTGCTGGCCTCTTCTGGCGGAATCTTTTCCTGAACTCCCTTAAAACCTCAACATAGTAACCCTAACCCTAACCCTTTGGCCAATCAACTCTGGTGTATTGACTTCCTTACTCCTCCCACACCTCTCATCATCCCTCATAGACTCCCTGCCTTTATTGAATCTCTTATGCCACTCAAAAACTGATGCTTGATTCATGCAAGATGCTCCAAAAGCAGTCTGAAGCATTCCATATGCTTCTGTGACATTTTTTCCAAGTTTAAAACAGAATTTTATTGCATATCGTTCTTCTAAAGTGTCCTCGTGTCCAGATTGCATTTTTGAAATTCACCAGCTATGACAATCAGGCTTTAGTAGGGTGTATTCCAATTGCTGCTGTAGCTGTTTATTTGAACGTGAAATCATAAAAATTGGCCAGTCATATCATAAGATGGATAGCAATAGCATAGTGAATTTTCAAGAGTCTACGACAATTTTAAATGCCTGTACAAAAAAAGTCTGGAAAATTATTGAATACACCACGTATGTAGTGATCACGGTACAATATCCAATGCTTGCTAACGGAAACCTTAGCGTGATAAGTCTGTCGCTAACTGGTTTAGGATCCCTGAAATACTTGATTGAAGAGTATTCCTGACTGCAAAACACACGCCAGATTCACTTCTGTCCGTTGAAGTTTTCCCGCTCCAGTAGAAGGTGTTGCTCATCTCCTTTCTGGTGCGACCATTTTCAGCAAATCTGACCTTACCCAGAGCTGCAATGTCAATGTTGTAGTTTTGGAGTTCCTTAGATATAATTGCGATCCTCCTTTCGGATCAATTTGAGTTGAGTTTGTCCTGCATTGTTCTTTTATTCCATGTTGCTAGATTGAGGTTGTACGTTTGTTGGACCTTTTTATCCAGAGCGACGTCCTGTCAGTTTTTGTATTTTTCTTTGCTGAAGTACATGTTTTGCAGGAGAAGCTGGCAAGGTTTTATTAGGATGCACAAGGGTTTGACGGTTACTTGTGCGCCCCTCTCTTCCTCTTAAATGCTAAGATAGCAAGGATGGTCCAAGACAAGATTAGCATCTTTGTGGTCGCAGTGACCGGCTGGAAGTACATGAAGGCATGTACGAGTAAGAAGTTTCTGACTTAACAGTGTAGCTTCAATAAGTTTATCTCCAGTATTTGAATTATTTGTTGATCTGGTTCGGGAGACACTGCTCTAACTTCTAGGCATAACGTAATCCTCGACATGGTGACATGCTATTAAAACCAATCACTCACTCTACTCTCTCATGAGAGTAGGTGACATTACAAAGTGGACACAGGAAAAATCCTAAAAGCTATAAAATAAAGTAGGATAAGAATGTATTAAATGACGTTTGTGTTAATGGGGTTCCTAACTGAAGGTCAAGGGCAAAGGGCAAAGCTGTGTTGCCGCTTGATATCTGACTCCATTATGAGGTTATTTTATTTTACCCCACGTTGGCTAGTCGGTGTAACTCTTTGAACAAAAAAGGACCAAAAAGAATTATACAAAAGAAGATAATAACAGATAGGAGGCGAAGACGTTTCTTTTATATTTTTCCTTTATTTCCTGGGTTCAACAACTATTCCATGGGTGAGGGAGTTTTCCCTGAATACAATTGAAATGGTTGAATCCCCCAGTTGAGGTGTCTAAAATACGTTAATTGTTTCTTGCATATGCTTGTCCTCATTTGGTATTTAAAGCTTCCATAAGGGTTAGTTTCTTTTGGAAGTTTGTCAAAGTTCAGTTGTTTTAGTTTGTAGTTCAATTTCGTAGTCTTTTATATTCCGGCATACTGTTAACCGAGAGAGAGCTGCTACTGGGTGAAAGGGACTAACCAACGCCTAGTCCAAAGACATGTGCGTGGCGCCCAGACACCCGTCAGCAATGATGTTGTCAAATCGCCGGTCACTGCCTGAAAGAGAAAGAGCCTGTCCCCCCTGTCGGGAGGTTGCTTTTTTCTTTACGCATGCGTCGTTTCTTTTTCTCGTCAGGGACTTCTGGGAGTTTCTGCAAATTTAATAGTTTTCTTTTTATTTATTTATTTATTTATTTATTTATTCGTTCGCTACATGTTCTTCGTACCATTACATTTTAAAATTGACAGTGTACCAAGATAAGTCACAACTTTAGGGGCCTGGTCGGTAACAAGTGATAACAATTTAGCGAGGAAAATTTGTTAATTTGTTACGTTAGTTCCTCGCTATATTTGAAGGTAAATATATGAGTGAAGAACCAAGATATCGAAAAGTTTTTGTGTAGGTTTTATGGCAGCCAGAATATAGGGTACCTCTATGCTGCAAGTTTCGTAGGAAGGAAGGAAGGAAGGAAGGAAGGAAGTAGTTATGGAGTTGAGAAGGAATTTTTGAAGCTTAATGCTCGAGCAGAATGTGCGTCGCTACTGTTAAGGCATTGTTGAATGTCTGAGCGGAATTATGCGTCGCCATAGGTGGAGCAAAAGGTTGTGTTTGCTGTTTAAGGACAGGAATGATGTAGTCACCCATAACTGTGTGGTCCTGATTGTAGGAGATTGGTATGAAAGTCTCCAGATAATGTTGCCCAGGAATGAGGTAGCTGGATGACCGAGCGAAATTGCACGTCGCTGTCGACATAGCAAAAGTTAGTGGCGACATTAAGGTGTTCCTGTGTGTGGCTGATTCCATGCATCTAATTCATGTTCAGCTGCGAACCCTTGGTCTAAGAGAGTAAACTCAAAAGGTCCATAAATTAGATGGCTTTCCTCATTGTGTTGTGCTTCTGCTGCTATGCAGGGAGCGGACAGAAGGTGCGTCCGTCCTGTTCGAAAGGTTCTGAGGAAGAGAGTGTTTGGCAGGCTTTCACCATTTTTATGTTGTCCGGAAAAATGGTCCGGGCTGAATAGAATAAGTCATCCTCATTGAGTGAAAATATGCGAAGTTCTTTCTGCTACAACAATATTGCAAAGTGTAGTGTTATTGTGATATTTGTTACATTGGCATAGCCACAAATATTTAGTATACACTAGGGTTGTCTTTGTGTGACTTTGTGTTAACAAGCCAAAAAGGTTAAGGAGATATGGCAAGTTGGAACAGAGTGACCTTTTGTAGTGATAGCAGTAGCATTTCATTTGTATTTTACTTGGTGAGGCACGGTTGTTGTGGTTAGTTGGTCAGTTGGTTTTACAGCATGTCAACTCTTGTTGGGTTATTTAATGCAAAAGTCAGTCTTTTTTTTTCATTTACATGCTTTCAAGTTTTCCTGTCTAATGCTTCTAATAATTATAATCATAACTATTGGTGTTTTCCATATTCCATTGAAATCTTTATTTTTTAATTGCTTTTTTGTCTATGATAATAATTTGTTTGCACACAGTTATATGGTAAAAAGTATTTCTAGCTAATACCAATAATTTATGGTCTCAAACAACTATTCCTATTTGATTATAATAAACATATTTATACATAGTTATATATTTTCAAGTATTTCTATCTAATACTAATAATTTATATGCAATTTTTGGGTTTCAAGTAACTATTCCTATTTAATAATAATAATAATAATAATACAACCAAAAAAATATAGAATATGAAAGTGATGGTGATACCAGTAGTAATTGGTGTGATCAGAACAATCCCCAAAGGCTTGGTAAAGGGACTAGAAGACTTAGAATTCAGATGGCAAGAGGAGACCATTCAGCATTGATAAGACTGGTGAGAATACTGAGAAGAGTCCTGGAGACTTAAGAAGACTTGCTGTCCCTCAAACTCCAGTGACAAACCATCAGCTAATGCTGGTGTGAAAAACTCTCAAAGAATAAAATAATCATAATAACAATAATTAACAAGGAGGAATGAACTTATAATCTAGTGGAACATGAAGGTATCATGATATAAATTATAGTTGGTGTGTTTGGAACAGTCACCAAGGGCCTGGAAAAAAGAACTGAAATCAGAGATAGAAGCAAGACTATACAGATCCCAGCACTGTTGGGATTGACTAGAATACTGAGAAGAGTCCTGAAGACCTGAGATGACTTGCTATCACTCAGGCCCCAGTGAAAGACCACCAGTTTAAGCTGGTGTCAAAAACTTGCAAGAAATGAAATAATAATAGTAATAATTTGTTTGCACACACTTATATAGTTTCAAATGTTTTTTGCCAATGGTCAAGGAGACCAGAGTTCAGTCCTTGGTTGAGTTATACCAAAGACTCAAAAATGCTACTTGATGCCCCTTTGCTTAATACCCAGTATTATAAGGTATGGATCAAGGGTAAGTGGAGCAATCCAGAGAAAGTAGTTGTGGATTCCCTTACACCTCTCTGTAGTAGCTATTGAAAAAGAGCCTTGACTACTGTTGACCAATTTATATTGTTTTAAGTGTTCCTATGTAATACTAATAATCTATACACCATGAAGGTTGATATGCAATTAAACAAACAAAACCAAATCTAATAATTTGTACAGTCTTTTTTTGCAGGCAATCATATGATTTTATATAAATGGTGATAATAACCATTTGTAAACAATTATAGCATTAAATAACTATTCTTATAAATATTCTTAATACAAAGGATTTGCATGCAGTCATATGATCCCAAGCTATCCAACTTAATACTGATAATTTGTACATAATGATGTAATTTCAAGTATCACTATCTAATTCTAATAATTTGCACAGTTATATGGTTTCATATACCGGACATTGGCCTAGCGGTTAGAGTGTTCGCCAATGGCCCGGGAGACCTGGGTTCAATCTCAGGTCGGGTCATACCAAAGACTCAAAAAATGGTACTTGATGCCTCCTTGCTTAACACTCAGCATTATAAGGTACGGATCAAGGGTAAAGTAGAGCAATCCAGGGAAGGAGTAGCGCTCTCCCCTACACCTTGGTGTAGTAGCTATCGAAAAGGGAACCTTGGGGTTACCCTCGACTATGGTCGCCAACTTTACTTACTTTTTTTTTTACTTATATGGTTTCAAATTTTCCTTTATAATGCTCAGCCCAGTTGGTTGGGGCAGTAGAATATACCAACTGCATCTCTGCAGAAGGATAATATCCACTCTTCTCTGATGAGTGTCCTAGATATGACACTAAACAATCTGTTGGTGAGGTTCCAGTCTTGGAGCTTTGGGGAATGTGGAGTACCTCTTCATTGCCATTGCTTCCAAGTCCACTCTGACCCAGTGTAGTTGCACCTGATAGGGTCTTATCTATGGATCAAATAGAAGTGTTTGACATTTAAACTGTATGCAAACAAATGACTTGAATTATTAGAAATAGAACTGTTTGATCATTTAACTGTGTAAACAAATGACTGATGTTTAATTGAATTGTTAGTGATATATAGCAATACTTGAAAAAATTTGACCCTGTGCAAATGAATGAATAGGGTTCAATTGAATAATTAGTGTTAAATAGCAATGCTTGAAACTACTTCACTGTGTGCAAACAAATGATTAATATTGGATAGAATTAGCAGTGTTAGATACCAATAATGGAAGCCATTTAACTGAATAGAAACAACAGCAATAGTAGTGTGTAAACAAGTTAATTCTTACTCATTTAAGAATGAAATTACCTACAAAGGATTAAGAGTAAAGAAAATTCTTTGTGTTAGATAGAAATACTTGAAACCATTTAACTGTGAACAAAAAATAAGCTCAGGCTTGTTTAAAAATGTTATCTACAAAATATGTTTACAAATCATATCTGATATATTAATATGTATAAAGAGAATTTGGCATTAAATAAGCTAAAAATATGCCATAAAATCCAACCAAACCAAAACAAAAATTTTAATACAAAAATTTAGTATATGGTTTCCAGTATTTTTATACTAATAATTTTCAAACAGATCTATTTGGCTCACAGATGGTTCCTTAAGAGGTATTACCTTTCTGGCTTAGGTGGACTTGAGAGTAATGGCAATAAAAGAGTGGTTCCATACTCCTTAAAGATCTTGCACTGTGGCTTCTTAACTCGATGTGAATTAGTTTCATATCCCAGATGCTTAGCTTAATGGTTATCATTGTAGGAAATGGCATCAATGACCTGAGTTCAGATCCTAAATGAGGCTGTTTGATTTTCCTATGCCCAAATGCTTACATCATATTGCATACATTATGCTTGAATTATCTTGCTTACATTATGCTGTTTATATCATGCTTCTTACATTACATTTACATTATGTTGCTTACATTATGCTTACCTTATCTTGCTTACATTATGCTTACATTATCTTCCTTAAATTGTCTTCTTACATTATGCTTACATTATGTTGCTTACATTATGCATACATTATGTTGCCTACATTGTCTACCTTACATTATGCTTACATTGTGCTGCTTACATTACTTAACACTTAAAATTATGTTGCTTATATAGTGTTGCTTACATAATGCTTACATTATGTTGCTTACATTATGCTTATATTGTGTTGCATACATGATCATTACATTAGGCTTCTTACATTATGTTGCTTACATTTTGTTACTTACATTAAGATTACATTATGTTGCTTACATAATTCTTACATCCTGTTGCTTACATTATGCTATATTATATTGCTTAGATTGTGTTGCTCATATTATGTTTACATTATGTTGCTTACATTATGTTGCTTACATTTTTTGTTTATATTATCCTTACATTATGTTGCTAACATAATGCTTACATTGTCTTTTTTACATTATGTTGCTTACATTTTTTGTTTATATTATCCTTACATTATGTTGCTAACATAATGCTTACATTGTCTTTTTTACATTATGTTGCTTACATTATGTTGCTTACATTTTTTGTTTATATTATCCTTACATTATGTTGCTAACATAATGCTTACATTGTCTTTTTTACATTATGTTGCTTACATTATGTTGCTTACATTTTTTGTTTATATTATCCTTACATTATGTTGCTAACATAATGCTTACATTGTCTTTTTTACATTATGTTGCTTACATTATGTTGCTTACATTTTTTGTTTATATTATCCTTACATTATGTTACTAACATAATGCTTACATTGTCTTTTTTATATTATGTTGCTTACATTATGTTGCTTACATTTTTTGTTTATATTATCCTTACATTATGTTGCTAACATAATGCTTACATTGTCTTTTTTACATTGTGTTGCTTACATTATGTTGCTTACATTTTTTGTTTATATTATCCTTACATTATGTTGCTAACATAATGCTTACATTGTCTTTTTTACATTGTGTTGCTTACATTATGTTGCTTACATTATGCAGCTTACATATGTTGCTGACAGTGTTGCTTACATTATGTTGCTTTCATTTGGCTTTCATTATGTTACTAACATTATGTTGCTTACATTATCTTAACATTATGTTGCTTAAATTATGCCTTTGTTATATAACTTATATTGTCTTGCTTACATTATGCTTACATTATGTTGCTTACATTGTATTGCTCATATTATGCTTACATTATGTTGCTTACATGGTCTTGCTGACATAATACTTACATTATGTCACTTACATCATGCTTAGATAAGGCTTATATTATGTTGCTTACATAATCCTTACATTATATTGCTTACATTATGCTTGCATTATGTTGCTTACAGTTTGAAATGCACATGCTATTTCATATATTCTTCCTACAGTTCAATGAAATTAGCATATCATTGGTTTCTTTCATCCTTCTAAAATAAAAATAAAAATCAATAAAATTTTAAATAAAATGGTCATTCCTTTCCTGGTTTGGTCAAGAACTTTTCAGTAGCTTTGATAATTACAATTTTACCTTTTCTCTAAAAGAAAAGGAATATATTTGTAATGAAAACGTTTTTAATAAATCATTCTTTTAAAGTTTTTTTTAATGTTTTCTGCTTGGTAGATTTATTGTTTTACTTCCTCTTGAGTAAATATTATTTGTTTTAAAAAAGTTTGATCAACCTCGTTTTAAAATTTTTGGTGAGTATTCAACACAGAAAAAATACTTATACCAGCTCAGTTTGTCAATGATAGGTTACTAGACTGAGCATAAATATACACTGAAACCATTTTTTTCTCTCATACTCTCATCTGTTTTAGACTCCTTGGATTAAGCCTACTCAGAATTTGGTAAATACACTATTGCAGATAGTTATTAATGTTTTATCTCAGTTATGAGATATCATAATAGTTTCTTGTTTTCATATATATATATAAGTGAGAAACAAGAAAACCAATAAGTATATTCCATTATAAATTTATTTCACCTGTTTGCTGGGCTCTTCAATCAAAAAATTAGTTCCCATCTGAAGAGCCCAGCAAATGGATGAAATAAATTTATAATGGAATATTCTTATTGATTTTCTTGTTTCTCAATGATATTTTGCTTTGCATAAGCTTATTTATATAGGTTTATATATATTATAAACTTTACTTTGAGCACTCAAATTGGATAATTCCGTTTAAGTATATTTATAAAATATATTGATATAAGGTAAAGTTGGCGACCTTAGTCGAGGGTGACCTGAAGGCTCCTTTTTCAATTTCTACTATACTGAGGTGTAAGGGAGGGCGCTATTCCATTCCCTGCATTGCTCCACTTTACCCTTGATCCTTACCTTATAATGCTGAGTGTTAAGCAAGGTGGGATCAAGTACCAGTTTTTGAGTTTTTGGTATGACTTGACCAGGGATTGAACCTCGGTCTCCTGGACCATTGGTAAACACTACTCATTAGACCAATGGCCCAGTACATATTGATATAATATATATATATATATATATAAACCGGCTCAATGGCCTAGTGGGTAGAGTGTTCGCCAATGGTCCGGGAGACCTGGGTTCAATCCCAGGTTGCGTCATACCAAAGACTTTAAAATTAGTACTTGATACTTCCTTGTTTAACACTCATCATTATAAGGTACATATCAAGGGTAAGTGGAGCGATCCAGGGAAAGGAGTAGCGCCCTCCCCTACACCTCGGTGTAGTAGCTATTGAAAAGGGAGCCTTCTGGTCACCCTCAACTACAGTCGCCAACTTTACTTACTTTTACTTATATACATATATATATATATATATAAATGGGTGTTTTTTAAATTACAAATTATGCTCAAGAAGTATATATTTAGGTTTAGTTTAGTTTGGTTTGGTTTAATTTGGTTTCAAACATATTAAAAGCAGTCTGAAGCATTCCATATGTTTCTGTGACATTTTTTCCAAGTTTAAAATAGATAATATCATTCTTGCATATCATTCTTTTAAAGTGTCTTCACGTCCAGATTGCATTTTTGAAATTCACCAGCTGTTGACAATCAGGCTTTAGTAGGGTGTATTCCAATTGCTGCTGTAGCTGTTCATTTGAACATGAAATCATAAAAGTCAGTAATCTCATAAGATGTATAGCAATAACATAGTGAATTTTCAAGAGTCTACGACAAATTTAAATGCCTGAACAAAAAAGTCTGTACACCTATTGAAGGCACTTCCTATTACTAAATAATCATTATTTAATCTTAATTAGTCATTTTATAGTGGAGAGTCATGCACAAATTGAGACTCATGTATGAATATTACAAAAAATGCTTGGTCCTATCAGTGTTCTCCTTTTGAGGTGACTCAGGTACTAAACAATAAACTCAGCTCTGCCAAGCAGGTATTGCCTGGGGAGAAGGCCCCAAGGGACAAGGCAATTCAAATCAATGACATTCACCCAATGTAAATGCCAGGCAGGCTCATCTTATTAATACATTTAAAATCCTGCAATGTGTGTCCTAAAAAATAAATGTTTACATTGAATATAGTGTGAATAATTTGCATACTGGTTTTAACAAAACCAAGTTTAATTGATAATTACTTTGTGTTATTGATTTCTAATAATATTGATTCATTCTCAAACAGATTATTGCCCAGTCGGCTGGGGCTGTAGAATACACCGACTGCTTCTCTGCAGAGGGGTACCCCCCCCCAACCAGTGTCCTGGATATGACACTAAACAATCTGATGGTGAGGTTCCAGCAATGCTGGAGCTTTGGGGAATGCAGAGTGCCTCTTCATTGCCATCGCTCCCAGGTCCACTCTGACCCGGAGTGGTAGCACCAGATAAGGGTCCTATCTATGAGTTAAATAGAACAAAACTGTGCTTCTTTCACTATACTGATTGTTGCATATTTATGCTAAACTGAATTGTTTAAAATAGAACTGTTTTGACATTGGAACTGCGTACTAGTGCTGAACTGAATTGCTCGAAATAGAACTATTTTTTGACGTCTAAACTGTGTACTTATGCTGAACTGATAGGGCCCTATCTATGGGTTAAATAGAACTAACAGCATACTTATGCTAAAATTAATTGAGTAAACTAAATTGCTTGAAATAGAAACATTTTTGACAATTAAACCGTACTTATATTTAAACTGCGTGCTTATGCTTAACTGAATTATTTGAACTAGAACTGTTTTTAGACATTAAAACTGTATTTACACTTAACTGAATTATTACATATAACTGCTTGAATAGTTATAAATGGAAATGTTTTTGACAATTAAACTGTGTACTTATGCTAAACTGAACTGTTTTCAATAGAACAGATTATTTACATAAAAATGGATTTGGCGCTAAATAACCTACAAAGGTTGATATGCCATAAAACAAACCAAACCAAACCAATCAAACATATTAAACGCAATCCTATGTATAATTTAATATAGAAATAAATTGAAATAAAATTTCTTATTTAGTTTCATTAGTCTTTCTAATTTAATATAATGTTTTATTAAATTAAAACTGAAATACTTGTGCTTGGATGGTACATATTTTTACTTGTAATAGTAATCATTTGAAGAAATTTATAACTTCAAATAACTATTCTTAATACAAATGATTTGCACACATATATATTTTCAAGTATTCCTATCTCATGATAATAATTTTCAGAAAAATATATGAGTTTCTGTAATTATTCCTAATAATTATTATTTGTTTATACACATTTATGTGGTTTCAGGTTTTCCTACCAAATATGAATAATAGTCAACCCATAAATGGGACCCCAACAGGTTCTACCACTCCAAATCAGAGTGGACCAGGGAATAATGGCAACTGTTTATCTTTCCCATGCCTGCATCATTGAGAGAACGCAAGATTTTCAAGCACAAATCTATGATCTTGCAAGACAAACAGATAACATAGTCTGGTATAAGGCTACAAATATGACTCACCAACAGAAGGTCAAACTTACTACAGAAGTAATAATCTTCCTCACCACTTATTCATAGTAAGGGCACACTCTATTTTTACATTACTATAATTTTGATCTTATGTGTGTGTGTGTGTGTGTGTGTGTGTGTGTGTGTGTGTGTGTGTGTGTGTGTGTGTGTGTGTGTGTGTGTGTGTGGCAGTGAGGGTTGATGGGTTGATGGGTTGGTTGGTTGGTTGGTTGGTTGGTTGTTTGGTTTTTAAAACCTGTCAACCCTTGCTGGGTTACTTAATATCCAAAGTCAGTCTTTTTCTCAAGCAATTATATGGTTTCAAGTAACTAAGAATAATCATTTGTAAACAATTAAAGCTTTAAGTAACTATTCTTTATAAGAATAATCTGTACACAATTATATGGCTTAAAGTATTCCTAATAATTTCCAAGCAATGTTATGGTTTCAATTGACAATTTCTGTTTAATAATAATCACTTGTTTGCTCACAATTGAATGATTTCAAGTATCTCTCTATCAAATACTAATAATTTTCAAACAGATCTATTTGACCCATAGTTGGAACAATAACAGGTAATAACTCTCTGGGCCAAAGTGGACTTTGAAATAAAAAAGTAAATAAAGTTGGTGACCTTAGTCGAGGGTGACCTCAAGGCTCCCTTTTCAATAGCTACTACACCAAGCTGTAGGGGAGGGCGCTACTCCTTCCCTGGATTGCTCCATTTTACCCTTGATCCTTACCTTATAATGCTGAGTGTTAAGCAAAGTGGCATCAAGTACCATTTTTTGAGTCTTGGTATGACTCGAGCTAGGATTAAACCCCGGTCTCCTGAACCATTGGTAAACACTCTACTCATTACCACATCATTGCTATTATTCCTAAAGCTCCAAAACTGGAGCCTCATCACCAGATACAGATTAGTGTTATCCCAAGGATACTCTATTTGAATAGGGGTCTCACCTATCTTGCAGAGATGTCAATATATTTTAGGCCTTACTGTTAGTGCAGTATCTGTGTGCATCAGTTCTGGCACTCTGAGAAATGTGAAGTACCCTTTTGTTGCCATTACTCCCAGGTTCACTCTGACCTGAACTGGTAGTACCTGTTTGGATCCTCTCTAGGATCAAATAAATCTGTTTAAAAATCATTTGTATTTGATAGATACACTTGAAACTATATAACTGTGTAAAAACAAATGATTGTTGTTATTGAATAGGAATAGCTGCTTGAGGCTGTCTGATTGTGTTTAAATTATTTGTATCAGATAGAAATACTTGATATCATATAACTGTGCACAATGAATGATTATTATTTTAGACAAAAAAATTTGACCAAAAAATATGTTTTCTGTGGAATGTAGAAAATATAAATTGCCAAGATTATAATCAAATATTTAAAAATGAATCAAATTTCAGCATTACATAACCCATGAGGGGTTGATACATGATTAAATAGGTCAAAAGAAACAAAAAACATAAAGTGCACTAACTTAGGCAATATCTTCAATTTTCAAGTGAATGGTAATTTTGTAAGGTCTGTAGTTGTATTGAATATCATTTCTTAATCATTCCAATTCTTGATATAACTATTAAATGCTAATTAGAATCTTTCATTTCTTTCTAAATAGAAACATTTGAATCATGGACTACTGGTACAGCAGGAAACCAACTGATTCACAGATTTTCTTATAACAGTGAATCTGATTTGTAATAAATTTATGATTATCAAAGATTACTCAATGTAAACTTTAGAATTTATTAATGAATTACTTAGACCCTTACATCATAAAGTTGGCAACCATAGTCAAGGGTGGCCCGAAAGCTCTCTTTTCAATAGCTACTACACTGAGATGTAGGGGAGCATGCTATGCCTTTCCCTGGATTGCTCCATTTTACCCTTGATCCCTACCTTATAATGCTGAGTGTTAAGCAAGAAGGCATCAAGTACCATTTTTTGAGTCTTTGGTATGACTTGACCTGGGATTGAACCCCAGTTTCCCGGACCATTGGCAAACATGGATGGGAATATAAGTATGTTGCTGCACCTCAAAGGACTGTCCCCATAAGCTGCATATCCCCATTGCACTTAAAGATGCAGGCTCAGTATCAACCCCAGATGCCTGAAAGCATTTCAAAAAGAGGAAACAGATGGAGTTTTTTAATTTTTGCCCTGACACTCATGTACACATTTCACTTTGCACTAATGCCCATAGGAAAGGCATGAATCCATCCTTTTTCTCCCCCAGCTATGAGTAAACAGTTGGAGAGATAGATTTCTACCCTGTGTTTGGAAGAAAACTCTGAATCCAGACAAGCTTTACCCAGTTTAAAAACTGACCTTGGGTCACATTCTACCTGTAGTAAAAGGGTTGAGTAAATACATAAAGACATGTGTACATGAGGTCCCCTTTTTTAAACTTGATGTTGTATGTTCTGGTGGGGGACAGTTAGTTAAACCCTTGTTTGGGCAAAATTGGAATAGAATATAAAGTTATTCTTATTTTTTAGTCTCCAGGCAACTGAATTTCTGGAAGACTAAATTTAACCTTTTTCTGTTTGTTTGTAATTTGTTTATCACCAGTTAAAAATAAAACTCACAATATATATATTTTTTTAATTGTCATGTCTCTTCCTGTATTCACCACTACAAGTTAGGGATAGACTAAGTGGGTGAGCAATAAGGCAGAGTCTGAAGGTCTAATACACCAAGATGTCCAAGAAGCAGATGTCTCATATTCTTAAGTAGTCTTAGATGTGTTATTACTAAAAAGTTTTAATATCATGAATTCCTGCTATTCGTTTAATATTCTTCAATATGGTACTTTGTATCTTGGATATAACACTAAACTGCATCTGATGATGAGGCTCCAGTTCTGGACCTCTGGAGAGTGTGGTATCAACTTTCCTTGCCATTACTCTCAAATCTATTATAACACAGGAGTGGTAGTATCATCAGTGGATCAAATAGATCTATTTAAGATAATGTTTACAATGATTTTTAAACTTTATTAATACACCGGTTTTTAAAATATTTATATTTTAACTTCAAAGATACATTTTTTTTTCAATTTTTGGGAAAATTTCTGGAATGAGCTTACTTAGTGAACTTTAATTTAATTTCTTTAAATTTTGCTGTTAATAGACTAATATTAGATAAAATGCAAGACATTTTTCTTTTATTGTGGAACATTCTGGTTTTACAAAATATTCCTTAAATAAACTAAACTAAACTAAACTAAACTAAACTAAACTAAATTAGATTAGATTAGATTAGATTAGGTTAGATTAGATTAGATTAGATTATTCAAATTAATGGTATATTTTTTCCAATACAAGCAGAGGAAAATTTTGTGGAATAACATAAATCTGAGAAAAAGATTATGCAGTTCATTGACAAAAAATTAGAATAAATACCTAGTAGTATAATTGGAGATCATAATTTTTAAACTGAGTTCAGCATAAAATAATCCAACAAGGGTTGACATGCTTTAAAACCAACCAAACAACCAATCAATCACATGTCACTGCATTGCATTATAAATAAACAGCCAAATTAATTAAATGAGTATATTTTGTACTACATGTATAATGAGTTTGGAAAATTCTACATTTTAACACATGTATAATGAATCTGGTACATTTGGAGATAGGTATAATTTTTTAGAATTAATTTAAAGCAGAACTTGCCCCATGAATAAACTAAAATTTAGCCTACTTCTTTATAAAAAAAATAATTGAAGAAAATAAATTAAGACCTTGAAATTAAACTTTTTTTCAGACATAAGTTATCTTGCTGAATGAAGGTCACTACTGTAAAGTAGTAGTTTGCGAGGTAGTTTCATAGGCCATCACTACTGTTGTGAATTTTATCCTCACTGGGTACTCCATGCTTATGACCTTAAGTCAGATTAAACTTAAGATACCCATAATCTTTTATTGTATTTACATAGAGGCATACTTAGCATAACAGTTATCATCATAGGAAATGGAATCTGTGACCAGAGTTCAAATCCTGGATGAGGCTGTTAGCAGTTTAGTTTGTGCTTATGCCTTTGAGAAAGGCATAAATCCTTCTCTTCACCCCCAACCCCAGGGCAGACTAAGTTCTTTAGTTTTGGAAAAAAAAAACAGTCTAGTAGAAGGAAAAAGTATGAATTCAAATCAGTTGTACTTCATTTAAAAATTAACAATGTGTTACATCCTGCTCATGGGGTGATAAATATATACAAGGATCTAGAACATTTTAAGGAAAGTAAAATTGAAGAATCTAAATTTAAAGTACTATTATAACCATTTGAATCACAATTTTAGGTACTTTAAGATACTTGTTAATTACCAAAATCTCAGAGTCAGTAAAGGAACCATAAAGACATGTTCTCATAAACTACTAACTTTATATCTTTAGAATCAAGCCAAAACTAATGAAATTAAAAAGTTTAAGAAACACCAAACTTTACAAGTTACCATAATTTTTAATGGAGGCTGACATGCTTCCTACTACACAGGAAATATTGCTTAAGTAATAACAAACAACTTCACTTGGAGTCAGTTCTCAAGAGCAACTGTACTGTAAATTTCATCTCAGTTACCAGCTAACTGCATCAAAGAAATAGCCTAAGAGTAGCATGTACTTAAGGTATCCTTATTGATTCCCATAAGTTGTCAGCTTTTCTTCACACATACATACACTTGCATTAGTGATTCCTTACATTTAGCAGTAACAATGAGACTCTAAAAAATTGTAGCAAACACCTTCAGTGTAAAATACTTTTCACCAAATAAAGAAAAATTAACTTATTGCTTCACATTAGCAACTTTGTTTCACATTATTTTTTTATATTTTTCTATATTTCAAAAACTGTTAACCATTCTTTACCCACAAAGTCAACTGAAGGTGTTATAGTAAGAAAGTAATGAGTAATATCAACAACAGAAAACCTTCAGAAGCCCCACAAATGTAGTTTAAGTGCGGGAAATATTTAGCGACCCTTTTCTTTTTTTCAGCCTTTGGTTGTTCTACAACACTATATTTGATCGTATATAAGATTCGTCGACATATTTTAGTGAATTATATTTTCAAAAATGTTAATGTATTTTGTATATACAAGGCGCATACAATAAATTTCCAGACTTTTTTCGTATGGGCATTTAAAATTGTTGTAGACTCTTGAAAATTCAGTATGTTATTGCTATACATCTTATGAGATGACTGACCAATTTTTATGATTTCACGTTCAAATGAACAGCTACAGAAGCAATTGGAATACACCCTACTAAAGCCTGATTGTCAACAGCTGGTGAATTTCAAAAATGCAATCTGGACGTGAGGACACTTTAGAAGAACAATATGCTATAAAATTCTGTTTTAAACTTGGAAAAAATGTCACAGAAACATATGGAATGCTTCAGACTGCTTTTGGAGCATCTTGCATGAATCAAGCATCAGTTTTTGAGTGGCATAAGAGATTCAATAAAGGCAGGGAGTCTGTGAGGGATGATGAGAGGTGTGGGAGGAGTAAGGAAGTCAATACACCACAATTGATTGGCTAAAGGTTTAGGGTTAGGGTTACTATGTTGAGGTTTTAAGGGAGTTCAGGAAGAGATTCTGTCGGAAGAGGCCAGCACTCTTGAAATCGGGTCAGTGGCATTTCCACCAGGACAATGGACCACTCTACAACTCCATCCTTGTCACAGACTATTTGACCAAGATGGGCATCAAGACAGTTCCTCACCCTCCCTATAGTCCAGACCTTGCTCCCTGTGACTTTTGCTTATTCCCTAAGCTCAGAGGTTGTCGTTATGAGACAATTGAGGAGATGAAAGAGGCTGTGATGAAGGTCATTGACACGCTTACACAAGAGGACTTCCATTGGGCCTTCTAGAAGTTATTGGAACTGTACAACAAGTGCATTGCCGCCAGAGGAGATTACTTCAAAGGGGACTAGAGTTTCATGTGTGTACTATCAATAAAAGTGCTCATACAAAAAAGTCTGGAAACCTATTTAATGATCCTTATATATATATATATATATATATATATATATATATATATATATATATATAATTACTACTACTACTACTATATTTATGAGCTGCAGGATCATGGAGTTTCAAATATGTATATTTTGGCAGCATTTCTTCATTAATACATATAATATAACAGCACTTTGGAATACAGACGTGATCTCATGAAAAGACAAATTACGTCACTTTTGTAATACACCCTCTCCTGATGATGGCCCAAAGTTGGGCTGAAAGTACTTGAGAAATAACTAATTATGGAAGATTTATCAACCAATTCCCACCGAATATCATAAGATCAATATGGCAATTCGAAAGGATTACCGAAAAAATATGTAAACAAAAAAATGTCTATCATTTTCAATCAAATATATATATATTTAAACATATGCATATCCAAGCACACACACAACATACACAGGTATATATATACCAACTCCTCCATACAAGTAGGATGAGACTCAAAGTCAATTTTTTAACCAGAGTTTATCAGGTTTGAATTCAGAGTTTTCCTTCTAGACTGGTAGCCATACCAAGGTTAAAGAGCCCAGTCTGCCTAAATATCTATTTATAGCTGAAGGTTGAACGGTTAGGTTTATACCTTTCCCAAGAGTATAAGTGCTATGTGAAATACAAGCAGCCTCATCCAAGATTTGAACTTGGGTCACAGTGTCCATTTCCTATGACAATATCCTTTGCACCACAAGTACCTCAACATGTATATACACTAGATGAACCATGAACCCATTTGGTTATAACAGTGATCCATGATGATATTCTATTTAGGAAGATTTGAAGGTTTCTAATTAACATTTAATTTTTATCTTCATTATATTAAGAATTAATGACATCACATCAGTGTATATGCAGACCAAAGAAAATTATCATTCAGTTGAAAATTGAACAATGAATTACTTTATTTCATAAGTTATTAAGAGTATTGCTCTAATTGAACTCTCTCTATGATGTACCATTCTGGCTGGGTCATGATCACACACACACACATACATATAAAGGTATAATTTTTTGTTATATATAGTGGCTTAATTAGTAGAGTGTTTGCCAATGGTCCAGGAGTTTGGGGTTCGATCCCAGAGCAAGTCATACCAAAAACTTAAAAAATGATACTTGATGCTGCCTTGCTTAACCCTCAGCATTATAAGGTAAGGATCAAGGGTAAAGTGGAGCAATCCAGAGAAAGAAGTAGCTCCCTCCCCTACATCTCAGGGTAGTAGCTATTGAAAAGGGAGCCTTTGAGTCACCCTCGACTACGGTTATCAACTTTACTATATTATATGCTTGTGTGTGTGAGTGATCATCATGATCATATCAGTCTTTCAGAACTTCTCCAATGTCTGGTAGCAATAGGTAGTAATGGGCTGTACCCTGCCATGCTGGTTCATAATGTAAGTTGTTCAATTTAGAGTTTTCTTTCACCTAGACTAGTTGCTTCACCAAGACAAGAACCAAGTCAGCGATCCTATTTGATTCTTAGGAAGGCATTAATATAAATATATATACTAATCTTGGTATTTCTTGAAATAATGGATTGGTTGATTTTTTTTAAAACAAGATTTATTAGATAATCATGGTTTATGTTTTGAGAATTTCCATTGTAGCATCTTGACATGCCATAAGTAGTATGGCTATGCTTTAGATTTTCTGAAATAGTTGTACAAAGATAAATTGTTTCAAACTAAGGTATATATTATAACATTCTAATTCAACCTGTTTTGAGTTAATTTAGCAGACTTTAATTGTAATTAAACTAGGTATTTAGATTTTTTAAACTCTGACGATGAGGGACTTTTTTTTATCATTCTTGAATAAAATTTTATCTTCTGTTATCGCACAGCAAAGCAGTGTTATTTCAATCATCTTTATTTATTTATTTATTTTAAAAAATTATTTTCTTAACAATTTCCAGGCATAATAAGTTACCAGTTAAGGATCTTTAACTTTTTGGACATCAAGAAATATCGTTATTATGTCCCCTCTATTGATATTGCTATTAAACTGAGAAAAGGGAATAGTTGAATCATGAGCATGAAATTTACTCTAAATAAAGCTATTAATTCAGGCCATTTCCTAGATTAATAGCCAGGATAATTTTCAATAAAAAAAAATTTAATCAGTAAGGAAGTAATACAACTGATTATTCGCTTGATCACATATTGTCTACGTTGATGTTGGTTTTTTTTCTTCAATATGGCGTGGAAAGCTATTACTTTCATTAAATGAAAAACAATCCAGTAAAATTAAAACCTACCATGGGAAGTGCATGCAATATTATTTTTATTAACTTGTTTAATCTTTTTCCTCATACTGAATTGAAGAAAACTCTTAACTGAACACTTTTGTGTATATCCAAAACTAACATATACGCTAACAACAACAAAAACAATTTTTTGATAACCGAAGTATTGTTAATTTAGGATTTACTTTCCTTAAACATATCTCAATATGTAGTGAAAGGTAATAAAATTATACAAATAAAGATGAAAAATAACAGCAGGCAATTTATTTTAAAAAATACAAACAAACACTTGATTATTAAGCAGTTGAAATTAGGTTATTATTGTACAGGGACTTATTTTGACTAAACACCGTATAGTACTCATTAACATTCGTCTATTTTCGGCAAATTCCGTACAACTGTTGTTAATATAGGTGAGGTCTCAAATTTAGCAAAAACAAGTGAATTTATAAATTTTCAAATTTCCATCAAAATCAAGAAACTATTTTGTTTTTATAATTCTTGCCTGAATATTTTTTCATGGGGGATTCCAATATGACGTCATCCCAATAACATTTTTATATGGCGGCGCGAATGCGACGGCAAGTCACGTGACCCGTTAGCTTTTTGTGAGCGTTCTATCAGGTAAGTTGGCGATCCGTAACATTTCTCAATTTTCGTCTGTATAAAGTTTTCTAAAAACGCCGGGATTGTTTCCTGACGAAAGATTATACATTAGAGAATATAACAGAATAGGTTTGAAAAAATTTAAACGGATTTTAATTAAAATTAAGCCGATTTAAAATAACTAAAATCCAGCATGGCGTCATATGACTTCACCGAATGGAGCACGCGTCTTCTTTCCTTTATGTTTGTTACTCGAGTTGCCTTTCTTTTATTTTGAAGAAGCGCAAAATACTATATTTCACCCTCTGATCACTTGCCCTTTTAAGTATTTAATACCGTAGGATTGTATAAAAGCAATTAGAATTCTAACTTTTTCATCACAATTACTATAGTTGGGGGCTCAATCGAACCCTGATATTTTGGCCATGTAAATTACTACGTGTAGAATTGATATAAAGTGGGGGATCAATTTGCATTTATTTTCTGTGATAAACCGATCCCCCTACTTTATTCCTTTTATAAAATTAAATAACGCTACTGGTAGTTGTAGATGTTAGAATGCAAGTAAATTAATTCTAGGAATGAATATTTCAATGTAGAAAAGGAGTGGCCTTGGAATTATTAGATTTAGTCCTTGCCATCCTTTTAATGATATTTGAGAACATTTAGCTCGTGCGTGCGTAATGTGACTACAAAGTAAGGGATTAATTTCTTATAGGTTTTGTAAGAGAAATTGACCCCCCACTTCTTGATTTTAACTTTGCACTGGTTGTGTTATTAGATCTGTTCGGCTCGAATTCAAATGCTCCATCTTCGTTTAGTATCATGAAAACGTTTCTTAATAACGTAGACTTCAAATCAAAAATCAACTTATGAAAGTTTTGTATTATAACAAAGATTTTGACATCTTAGAAAAATGTTGAACCCTGAAGAAGTGGGGGATCTTTTTCTTTCTTTCTTTTTTTTTTTTTCTCTTTTCTTGAGTTAACAGTTAAGAAGTATATACTTTAGTTTGAAAGTAGATTTTTTTTTGTTCTCTCTCTCTTTCATTGATAGACATTTAAATTTTTACTCTTTTATTTATTTTTAACCTTTTAATATTCAAACCCTTTAAAACCCCTAAGTCTTACAAATTTTGATGGGTACAAAATTGGCCATAGGTTTATTCTTTGTTAACTAACTTGAATTTATTCAAGCTGTTTAAAGGTAATCAGTTTATTAATGAATTGAACTAAATAATTTTGCAACTAAAAAGGTAAAATAGTATTTTAAATTCAACTGACGAACGTTTCTGGCATAAAGAATGAACGTTTATCACCGTCGAAGAGAAATTGATCCCTCAATTCATAATGATGTACATATTTGCCATGCTTGGCTTTTTTCCTTCTGTTCTAAAAAAAAAAAAAAAAAAAAAAAAATTAAGTTTTCTTAATCCCCCTTTCTTTTTTTTCCTCCCTTTGTATATATTTTTAGATCCTAAATTTTTATTGCTTACATTTTTCTAATGGTGTGCCATGTACGAAATCAGTTTTTCCTCTTAAATAAAAAAAAGTACTTTTTTCCTTTTTAATAATAGAAATAGACACGTCTCCTATACACACACAAACTAAGGGGGTCAAATTTTAGGCTTCATCTACCCCCCCTCCCATCACAATTCCTTTGTGTGAAAATACGAACAAATCTATTAATTTAAAAATTTACAACGAAGCTTTTTAATTTTTTATATGGATTCTTTTTTTTCTGCACGTAAAAATTTAAATGTTTTAGTTAATAAAAAAAAAAATTGGGAGAGAAAATATTTAGATATTTTTCCTCAAAATTTGAGATAATTTTTCTCCTTTATTTAATTGTTTGAAATTGTATGTCGTGATTTTTTTTTTTTTTCCAAACTACGACAATGGGTGATGCGTCTGTTTCCTTTGTCTTCTTTTTGTTGCATATTATTATTAAGTCCAATTATTGTTCATTGTTCTAAAAAGCTATTCGTTTTCAATTCTCTGAACTGAGAGAGAGAGAGAAAAAAACATCTATATAAAAAAAACAACTTAAAATATATACTTAACTCCAAAAACCAAAATAAAAACTAATTTCTTTTCAGTTTTAAAAATAGATATGAAAATTTAACCTGTTTACTCTTTTGTAGTTCACATGTTTTAAATGTATTTTTTTTTTTTTCTTTATATTCTTGCCCATTTATTTTTACTGCTAGTAGTAGTTGCTGATATCTATCTTTATAGACATACGAAGGCATATTGAATTCAATCCATCTTACTATATTTATCTCTACTAACATTCTCGTCTTTTATCATAGCAATATCCTCTCTTAAAGGGAAAAAGGCTTGAGTGACCCATTTTATTTATTTATGTTTTATGGGTAAGGCTATTATTCAGGTACAAACTTTGTTCAAACTTTTAACATTCCTAGTTTTAATTATATTTTTTCTCATTAATTGGGGTTGGTGAAATTAATCTCTGATACATCATCTAATACTCATGCTTACCGGCATCTATGTATGTAGGGGATGGGTAACGAGAAAAGCCTTAATTTCCAAAGAAAAAGCCATAATAATCATTTTTGTTCGTTGCAGTAACTTGAATCCGAATATGCATCGACTAATGCAAGTGTATTATTTTGTAAATTGTTTTCATAAAAGATTTGGTTAGAACCTACAATTTGAAATAGGATTTTTTTTTTCATTCCGAAAATATAAACCTGATGATGCTTTCCCCGTCCCTGACGCGTTCTTTGAGGAATCAGTGTTGGAAATAATGTGTGTGTGTGTGTGTGTGTGTTTTTTTTTTTTTGTTTTTTTTTTTAAAGCTCATGAATTTGATTCATTTTTGGTCGTTTTAGCGAAGAGGTTTTTTCTGGAAGAAGGCTGTTTTGTGTACGTGATATAATTTGAATGTTGTGGCTATTCATTACTGAACAAAGCAGAAATGATGGGGGAGGGGGTAGTGAAGAATGAAGAAATTGCCAGCGGATGATTGTTGGATTGATTGGACGTGTCTGATAATAATGATGAGCTCTGTTGAAGAAAGTAGCCACTTCCATATTTGAAAGGTTAAGAATAAGAAATAATTAGCAAATAAAGCATTTCTTGAATTTTATCTTATATAGTTTTAAAAGTGTACATTTCTTCATGGTTTAAATAATAATTTCCTTAAATATGTATTTATTTCACTTATGTATCTGATTTCTTTTCTAAATATGACTCTTAGTACCTGTTTTTCATTTGACTGCCGCCGCAACATCTAGTTGCTGTTCATTATCATCTAAATAAATAAAAGGTATCCCCCCCCCACTTTCGCTCCACTTCCTGACTATTTGAAGGTTCACAATTGTCCACCTTGTATGCTATATACACATGAATGAGGGGAGAAAAAGCTTCTTGGCAAGAAGCAAGCAATATCAGTAGTAGTAGTAACTATACAGCTACCATTTCCTGCTCTTTGTATGTATGCGTGTCTCTGTGGAGGGAAATTGCCATAACACATATTTGCCTCTCTCCTCTTTTTATAGCCTTAGTATCAGAAATGATTAAAAAAACATCCTCGTAGCAGGCAGACCCAGCTTATCCCTTCTGTTTGTTTTAAACAATTTGTATTTTTCCTCTTTGCGGAAATATGCGCGGACATTAAAATTTGTTTTTAGAGGTTTACTTAATGATTTGCCTTGTTTGCAAAACAAAATAAGTACGCAACTTTTTATTGAAAGTTAGATAATAATGTTTAAGGTTTTTATTAATTATAAAGATACTATTTAAAAACTGATTCGTTTAAGCTATTTTGCGAAATGGTAAACAATTTATATATACAATTATTTACACTTCAGTTTTTCATCAAAGGTTTTTTTTCTCCATATATTCAGCAAAATATTCCAGCATAAAGGCTATTATTTTATTAATCTTTTCGTCAGTTTTCTCTCTCTCTCTAATGGTGAGTTTTGCTTGTAAACAATATTGAGTACATTTTCAGTTTTTTTTTGTTTTTTTTCTCGATTTGACCTGTACTGTTGTTTACATTGTTATTACGATTTTACTAAGTGACTAAATACACTCCCACTGCTGTTTTCTCTCTTAGTTTTGTGACGGCTGTTTGAAATAATGGAGGAAAAATAAATCAAATTAACCATGAGACTTCAGGATGTTTGGATAATATTAGGTCAACTTGGTAGATTTTTACTACTAATATTATTAAAGGGAAGTGAAGATTTTTTTATCTCTGTACACGCATTTTTAAAAAAAAATTTTTTTATAATGAACGTACATTTTCATTTTTCGTTGATTACATCCTTTAGTTTGGCTTGTAAACATTGAGTAGGTTGTTCTTAAAAATCAACTTTCTACGGTTGGACATCATTACGTGGCTTTGGTCAACGTGTACGTAAAACAGTCATGTTAGTAGTAGAATGTTTGCAGCTTATTTTTCTTTCTTTTTTTTTTTTTAACAATTAAAAAAAAAATCAAACGTTTGCTGAGTTTTTATTTTAATGAATCTACAATAAAATGGAAAACTGATCCCGTGGTTGTCTTCAGTTGGGGTAGGAATGGTATAGTTGAAATTTGATCACCTAAAAATGAATCATCTGTTTATCTGTGTTAGTGGAAAATATTTACCAGATTATTTTAAATGTTTAAAATTTAATTTAAAAATATTGTTCCCCATGGAAAATTAACTATATCGATTTATTTTATGCCCAGATTCATCTATCAAATATAATGATGTGGATATTTATCTCTACGGGGTCAAAATTTGACAAAAGCGAGATAAACATTGGAGTCTCTTGTGGGGAGGGGTAGATACAGTTGGTCTAGTTTTCTCAACACTTGCCTTTTGGCACGCCCCAGGCATCAGGGAATGCAAAGGAGAAACTTGTCGCCTAGAATTAAACGTACTTTTTATTACCCTAGCTGCGATGTGTAAGTAGTATTAAATAGTTGTCAAAGCAAATGTTCTTAGTTTTGAGTGACCTTGTTTCAGATTTTTTTGTTTAAATTTAAACATTTCTAAACTGATCAGTATTCATTTTAAGTCTTAAAAAATGAAACTTTATTTTATTTTTTTAGGATATACTTCAACTTTGTTTTCTCGCACTATCTTCTGATCAATTAAAAGTTAGAACTATAAAAACAAAACAGCATTTACATGATTTTTCTTTTTTTTTCCTTTCAAAAGTAACATTTTTCCTGTTAAAATTGATTACAATTTTTTTAAATGTTAAATTAGATAATCCTTGTCTCAGTAAGTTGTTTGCTTTTTTTTTTTTTTTTTTTTTTTTTAATTGAACTTGTGGCTGATAATAGAAATATCTAACTATTTGGGTGTATTAAACTTTGTCCATTAAAATATTGTAGTTATATATTAATTAGTTTCATGAGTAATTTATTTTAAATATATAAATTGCTTTAAAATTGAATTTCGAGTTTGCATGTTTATGTGGATTACTGACTTGTGAAAATATCGTATCTTTTTGTACATTTTAGTCCTGATGGGTTGTATCATCTATATGGTTAGTTGAAAAAGAGCAAAAATATTTTGGAATCTGCTGAATATTTCTTATAGCTTTTTACCACTGGGATATATAGTTGATATTTAATTAGTAAAACCTATTGAGTACTTTTTAGAGCTGGTCTGTTTTGTAGTTCTAGTTATCTGATAAATATTGAATCCATCAATTTGACTCAATTGTTATCTCATCTGGGAATCTAATGAAACGGTTTAATCCAGATTAATTCGTATGAGATTTGTTTAAAGTAATCAACAATCAAACTTATTTTGATTTTTCTCTTGGGTTCCAGGAATTTTCCGTTGCATTGTAAAATCAATAAATAGATAAAACAATTTATGTAAGATAGGCACCAAACTTAAACCTTTTTTACTAAAACATTTCTCTTTCTATTCCTCAAATTTGCTGCCATTTTTTAAGTTTTGAGATTAAACATGTCATGAAACGTACAGATTAATATTGTCTTTGGTTGGGCTACCAGTCTGAATGATTCATAGAATCTACTGAGAATAATGGATATAAAATACAATGATTTAGTCATGCAGACTAGTCTCATACAGAGTAATAAGAAACTGTTATAGTAACAAGAAATTACTCTATCTTTAGTAAATATTTGTAAATTTTTTTTTTTTTTTTAATATAGAAAGGAAACTCTAATCTCCTTAGTTTTTCTTTCCTAGGCTTTCTCTTCTCTTTCAGTGACTTGGAAGGATTTTTTAAATTATCTCATGTACTTGTGTTCTCGCGTTTTTAACATGACTGTCACCATCTTGGTACCTTCGTAAACAATCAAGTGCTATACCATCCAGTCATTTATAACAAAGTAGACTTATAAAAGATCTTAAATTTTACTAGTTCCCAAAAAAATAAATGGAAATAAGTATGCCAAGTAAAAGATTTGCTCAAAATCATGATTCCTTTTTTTTTCTTTTTTCTTTTTTTTTTTTTTTTTCTTTTTTTTTTTTACGCTTACTTAAGAAAACTCTCTTCTGAACTCTAACGTCCCTAAAAGATATTTACATGGTTCGAGTATTTTGAGTAACAATAAAAACTTTTCTATGATCTAATAAATCTTAATCTGATTCTATTGCTCAGATAAGTACAAACTTTTGAAATGGATAAAGAGCATCATGCTTCAAGGTCAGATTGATATATATTAACTGTTTTCTCAAGTAAGCTATCAACAACAAAAGACGGCTTTCTCTATTCTTGACGTAAATAGGACAGAATTTTTCTCGTTCGTGAACTTGTATTCAGGAGTAAAATCTCTTAAACATCATTGTTTTTAGTGTTTTATATATATATATATATATATATATATACACACACACATGGTTCTCTTATTTTAGAATGTGATATGATTAAATTTTATGTTTAAGTAAGATCAGTATGTTTTTATTTTATCAATATTAGGATTAACAAGAAAAGGTAAATCAAAAGGTAATTTAAATATTGACTTCCCAAATATTGCTGCTTTCATGTTGATTCCCTGCTATTGAAGATGATTACCAGGTGTAACATTTTTCAAATTTTCCACTGTTGCTTTGCTTCAGTTCTCTGAAATCAGTGGGTCTTGGGATATTGATATTTTACATAAAAAGAATCAAAGATTATTTACTTTTGTCAATCTTACTATAAATAAAATCTGCCTTTCAATAAACATCACCATCACTTGTCATCTTCAGGCTTTTATCTTTTAGTTTTAAGAATTTTATTTAATTAATCACTGGCTTATTATTTTTCTTTTTTTTTTTTTCTTTTTTTTTGTGTGTGTATGTAAAATATATATATATATATATATATATGTGTTTTGTGGGGCTTTTAATTTTTTAAATTATAAATCTCAAATTTTATTTGGCTTCCTCATTTTAATGTACATCTTGCATAAATGAAAATTTAGTTACTGATTTAACATTTGAACTAGAAACTAGTTTTCATAAGAAAAAGTGATTGTCTAATTGTTATAATTTAGTCCAAATTAAGATAAAATGTGCCTAATTCATTAAATAATTGAGTTTATATTGAACTTTTAACGACCAAAGTTATAACACTTAAACATTGCATGCGACCTTATTGGCTTGGTCTAGGTGTTTCTCAAATTATTACATTCTTTGCTTTATCTTTTATTGCTTTTACCTTATTAATCAAACAATCTAATAAGGTCTTTTTGTTTTAAACTTTGTTATATGATCTATTGTTTGATAGACTGTATAATTTGTTTAGATTGAATACATAATTTTATTGGCTTTAGATATTAAACTTTTAGATAAAATAGAACTATTAGATGGTACAGATTTGATATTGAAGATTGAAATCTTTTGATAAACTTTATTACATCAAGTATCTTAGTTCATATTACACTGATTCATCAAATAAACCACATTTATAAGCATAAAACTCATGATATGAAAAAAAAGTGCTCAAAATTATTGTATTGAGCAAGAAAGTTACTTTAATGAGGATATACTATTTACATTCTAATTTGCACATTATAAATTGACTTATGAAATCATTGCTAAAAATCATGAGCCATATTATGTAAGTATTTTATTTTGTTGTTACTTTGCTTGGCACACCTAATTGTATTGATTTGCCTAGATTTCATGTTAAAACAAGTTCTCTTGGTTGATATGAGCCAGAACATGATCAGTTCCATAGGTTTAGTGTTTACATGTTTGGTTATGAGGTAATTTTGATTAAAGCAAGTAACCTATAGCAGTTCTTACTTATTTCACTGCTGTTGTTACTAAAATTTCTTGAATTTGCTGTTAATGCTGTTTTTCGTCTAAGACACTTGATGTGTATCAAAGTTTTTTTTTTCATTTGTATTTCTCAGTTCAATTGTGAAATATTTGAATGATTTTAATCTTTTGTCCAAGTTTAAATCAAAGTTGGTTTTTCACTTTAATAATTAGTTTGTATTTTTAAGTTTTACTTTGATTTAGATTTTATTTATTTTTACAAAAAATTGCTTTGTGGAAAATGTAAATATGGTTTATATACTTTGTCTATAGTTTTAAGCTTGATTTAATCTAACTTTTAATTGGATGTTTAAATTTATTCTTTCCTGGGAATGGTTATGGATTTTTTTGTTAAAAAAAATCACTTTCACTAAATCTGATAAATTTAATCTTTTAATTACAATCATTTTGTTCATATGTTCCAAAAGAGAGTAAAATATATTCTGAGTATGGGTTAATGCGGTAAGATTTAATTTGACCCTCTTTTATCAAAACTTTTATCATCTTATAGTTTGAATAGTCTCTCTTGCTATTTTCAATGATATTAGAATTGCTTTCAGCCTGATTAAAAAGCAATGAGTAGAAACCATTTAGCAAAAAGATAGCTTTAATCTCTATATATTAAGTAAAAAATATAAATTCACAGCAGCCAGCAATATAATTTTAAGCCATCTAAATTTATGTACCTGCAAATTATATTTGTATGTGACAATTTAGCTTGTTTAATAGTGGTAAAAATTAAAATTTATGAAGATAACAAAAATAGGAAATGGGGAGAGAAAAAACTTAGTTCAAAATTGAAGATCCTGCTTAGACACTCAAGATTATCTGGATTTTCTTTTTAGTGATTTCCATTTAAAGGAAAATGGAAATAAACTTCAATTGAAAGAAAATAGTGTAAAAACTGAACTTAAAAAAAAAAAAAATGAATCTGAATGTTTGTATTGAAAGCAATGCGTATGATTACTCTTCATTGAATGAGGTTTTATGGTGCTTTAAAAAAGAAAAGATCAATTTTCCTGTGGTTTGAATTCAGTATTAAATTATTGAACTGATTTCCATTAGAAAACTCATTTGATTAAAATGATATCAATGTTCCTCTTCCATATTTTTGCAAAATACAGAAAATAGTTAAGAATATTATCTGAGGGAGTGGTATCTAAGTCTAAACAACATAATCACCAATTCTTAGTGAAAAAATGTGACAAATCCATTTTTCAGTTTGTTTAAAGTTTGTTCTGCTGCTTGTATAGGTTTTTAAGAATAGTTTTATGTTGTATGATCAGTTACCTCTGGCAATATAATTGGATTGTCTAATTAGAAATGAGTGAAAAACATTTTTGACTGGATTTCTTAAACTTTGGAAATTGATTTTAAATATTTCAAATTTTTACTCGTTATGTCAAATAGAAAGTAATTATGTACATTTTTAAATTACTTATGGTCTAAAAGTTTATACTTTTTTTTTTTTTTTTTTTTTTTTTTTTTTTTAGTGATTAAAAAAAAAAAGCACCTGTGTTTCAGCAGAAAAAAACATTGCGTGATGGGGGGCACTAACTTTGCCCCCCCCCCTTTTTTTTTCCCTACTAATTTGGTTACACGTTCCTTTGCCACTATCTCTGGTCGTCAGTATTGCTTGCTGGTCCCGAAGTGGGTGATTATTTAAGTTAAAACTATATAACCATGATCCCCCTCCTAAATTCTTAACCCCCCCCCCCCAAAAAAAAAGTAGTCTGACTTTTAGTTTTCACTAAAATCTGGTGGTTTAAAGGGTCAAAATTTACTGAAAAATATTGATTGGAAAAATTGATTACCTATTAGATCTGTGTCACTATATTCAACTATTCCATTGCCCAGTCGGCTGGAGCTGTAGAATACACTGATTGCGCCTCTGCATAGGGGTAAGACCACCCAAAAACAATTGTCCAGGATATGACACTAAACAATCTGATGGTGAGTTTCCAGTGATGCTGGAGCGTTGAGGAATGCGGAGCACTCCTTCATTGCCATTGCTCCCAGTCCACTCTGGCCCAGAATGGTAGCACCTGATAGAGCCCTATCTATAGGTTAAATAGAACTAACTGCATACTTATGCTAAATGTAAACAAAATCTGTTATGTTAAACTGAATAGCTTGAAATAGAAATGTTTTTGACAATTAAACTGTGTACTCATACTGAACTGAATTGTTTGAAATAAAACCGATTATTTGCATAAAAATGGATTTAGCCTTAAATAACCTACAAAGGTTGATATGCCATAAACCCAACCAACCAACCATCAACTATTCCATTTTGTATTTGTAACTGTCTACAAATTTCTTCCCTCATTTCACACAAATAAACATAGAATTAAGCATACATACAAAGGTATAGCAACTGCCATTTTTTTATAATATAGATTCATTGAAGCATGGACTCTAATTACAGATGGCATATACTGTTCATGATGAATTAATCGATAAATTCTAACTTATGTTAATAATTCTTGTGTATCAGGGATGATACACCAGTTTAATAAACAGAAAAGGGGTGTCATTCTTCAGCATGTAATCATGAGAACTGAAAGTCTTACCTTATCCTCTATTTCTCACAAGATCTTATAGCCAGGATATTCAAAAATCAATATGTTGGACTTTATATATTGTGTGTAGGGACTAAAAAATTCATTTAGTTATTGTAATTACTAGCATCAATGAGGTCACTTTTTTCTTTTCTTTTTTTTTTTTTTTTTTTCTTTTTTTTTCTTTTAATTTTTTTTTATTTTATTTATTTATTTATTTTTTTTTTTTTAAACAATAGTAATGATTGAAATCAATTTTGTTCTATTTTTACCTCCTTGAGAATACTTTCAGAACAATCTATAATTGTTTTTTCATTATCTAGATTAACTGCTGCTATTGGTAGATTTGTGCTCTATCATCAGTTTTAATCTTAATAGATTCTTTTCACATTGTCATCTGAAAATGTTCTTAATAGAAACACTGTTCTTATTGTTTACCTCATCACTTCTAAATAAAAGTACGAAAAAAAATATTGTACCACTAATTTATATTCCAATAAAGGTTTTCCAATTTATGAATGATGCCTCCACCCCCTTCTTTGAAATTATCCATTTTTTTTCTAATACTGAAAAGATTCCAATATTTTGTTACTATAATGGATTTTTGGATTTTTTACTGCACAAACTTATTTGTCTTGTTTTCAGGTTTTGTATATAAGTGTTGTATATAAGTGTGTATGATGAGTACAGCCTTGAGCACTTCGCGTGCCAACAGTAGGTCTAGCAAAGAGAAGTCGTCTAAAACTGCAACACAAGCACAGAACGCAATGAAAATTGATGGCCCTCCTAAAGTGCAGGTAAGCACTTCTTGATGCAAATTCATTATTTTATTTATATATATATATATATATATATATATATATACACCTTTTTATTTATTTTTTTTTTTTATATTGATATAATGTAAATGTATGTTTCTGTAGAAACAGTTGCTGTTTATCATTTAGAAAACTTTTCAAATTCATGATTCCTCTTGTATTAAAAAAACAATGTTTCTCAAAGTGAAAAAGAATATTATCTAAAATTTCAAAAATGTCTTTAATATATGCAATATATTGTCATTTTGACTGATCTTATCACCTGTCTAATGTTTATAGTTCTATCAATGTTTGATAGTAAAGTTTCTTTGGCAATTGCAAACTGTCATAACAAAAACAAATTTGTCACACTTATGTGAAATCAGTATGAATTTTGACACAGATCTAGGCATTACTTTCTGTAACAATAGTAAATATCTTTCATGATTCTTAAGCCTGTGGGCTTTTTATCATTTACTTTCACATTTAGTTTTTGTCAAGCCTTTCACTGTATAGAATGTCAGTCCCCATTGCATAACTCCATTTTTAAATAAACTAAAATACATCTATAAAGTTGTTAAAAGAAATGACAGTTCTGACTTTATTATTTTATCAGGGACAATATATTAACTCATTTATTAAGACAACTGCCTGAAAACTAATGATGTAGAAGGAAAAAAAATTAAGTTGCTATGCATTAAACTGTATTGTGAAATGTAATTTTTTTTAGTTGGATGCCAGTACACATTTCTAATGTTTTGCTTGCAAATGATAAAACATAAATAAATGCCTAACTGTATAATTTTTTATAGGGGTTTTAAAATAGTTTTCATTATGATGGAGTTCTGATCGATTTGCTTATTATCCATAATTATTTGCATAATTCTTAATTCGTTTAGCCAACACCGGAGCAGATCCGCATTGCTCAGATGATTAATGACCGAGCTGAAAATGAGGATCCAGCTAACCGAAAGATTGAGAAGATTGAACAGGTAAAATAGCCATGTCCTGATACTTTTTTTTTTTTTTTTTTTTCTTTTTTTCCTCTTTAGTAAAAACAAATATTATTCATATCAGGGTATTAGTCTTAGAAAACAGTTTACTATTGAAAATTAACTATTCTATGATGTGTATTTAACATTAAAATCATGGACCTCATGATTTTTACTGATTTTCAAGAACACTAACTGCCTAGATGACAAGGTGTTAATATCCGTTATAAAGAGGTTTGGTTTATTTTCCTTGTGCTCCTTCAATTTCAATTTATGACTGGAAAATGGCTAACAATTTCTAAGAAAACCTTCACAAAACTGGAAGTAGCTGGTTTCACTCAAAAAAATGTCAGAAAGCCTGTTATCTAATGAGAACATTCAAGACAGCACTTTCTGAGAATGAAACCCATGATTCAGACTGGTTTGAGAATTTCATGTAGTGATTGATTCCTAGTTGGTACTTGCATGATACTCTTAAATAGTAACTTTTGTAGATCTGGTGAACAATTGAATCCTGACTGCATGTCTAGAACAAGGTTGATGGAGGTGCCGTTGTGATGTAGGAGTGCTTAAAGCAATTGTTGTTGATGAACTCTTGATCAATCTTTAAATGCTAGAGTACCAGAAAAGATAGCTTTCTGGCCTCCAACACTTATTTCCTTGAAGGAAGAAAACTCAAGATTATTTTTCAATAAGATAATACACTTGTACATACTTCAAAACCAACCAAAAAATATTTAGAGAAGACTATAAAATTATCTGCTGACCAAGTCAGTCTCCATTTTAAATCTGAAATCTATGATCCCATATTTAGCACAAAATGGTTGGTAAGAATTTGCAAATGGTAGAATATTGGCAGAAAAGGCTCTTTGCCAGTATGAGCAACAGACTTAAATGCCTAAAGAACATTTAATTTAATATTGAATATAGAAACTTATGTTTGTTCAGTTTTGGTTTATGTATTTGTTGTGGAAAATGTTCAAAAAGAATTTTACTTTATTTGTGTAAGTGAAACGAAATGTTCAATTGTGAATAGAATTAAATAAAATTTTGTTTCTTACTTATAAACTAGTAATATTCAGCTTACTCGTATTTAACTTTGCTGGTATATTTTTACAACTTGGTCAATAGTTTTTCTTTTCTGACATTACAGGTTATGGAAGCAACTGGCAAAAGTTATGATGAAGCAGCAGTAGCTTTGCATGATGCAGAGTTTGACCCAGAGAAAGCTGTCATCATGCTTCTTGAAGGTGAAAATGACCAGGTAAATATTACAAAATATAAATTCATTTTAGTCCAATGTATTTGGATGCCCTCTTTTTAAAGTTTGTACTCTGATATATATCAAAAACCTTTTTACAAAAAGGAATAAGGCCTCGAATTTACTAAAGCTCTGTAGCGGAAATTGTGTGTTTGAGTGATTGATTTCCAATTTGTACGTCCTGCAAATTAACTTAACAGCTTTGTAGGTATTTTGATGTATGTAATCGGTTGGGAAAGTTTTTAATCTTTGGCAAAATGTTTATCAATAACTTTTTTTCTTTTTTCTTTTTTTCTTCCCCCCCCCCCATAAAGAATGCATTTAGATTCGTGTTAGGCTTTAACTGCAATGTAGCTTATTCAACCAGTTATTAGTTTATCCAAACAGTTACTTTGCTCTTCAGTTAAATTTTTCTTTAAATGGTCATGGTATTTTTTTCCCCTCTGCCTGCATACACTTTGGTCCCTTAAAAATTACAAGCTCACATTAGATTCATTTCATTAGCAACCATTTTGTCTTGTACAGTTTTTTACCCTTGGATGAAGAAAAGTTTTCATTTTTGCTCTGGCTGTCAATTAAAATCCACTCATCTGTTAATATTGCAGCAAATTTTTAAAAAGCCATTTGTACTATTTAAATTAACTCTAAATGAAAAGCTACTGTTAGGTAGTTTCACTGTTGTATCTTAATTTTGTCTGGCAAGTGGTTAATCTTTTATTGTGCCAAATTACTAAGCAGAATATTGTCTATAGTTTTTTTTAAACATGATAGTTTTTAATCTATTTAGAACAAATGTATAACTTTTTTCTTTTCTGGCATTTTTTGGCCTTGAGAGTTTTCTGTTTTTACTGTTAGACTTTAGAAATCAATTCTTAGTAATTTTTCCTCTTCCACAGAAGTTATGTATATGAAATGAAAATAAAACAAAACAAGGTAATTAGAGGTTGATTTTATTTATCGTCAAATTACTTGCCAATGTTTAATGTTCCAGTTTTTATATTAAACCTTGATCAGGACACTTAATATATCTTCTGAATTATATTCAATTTTAAGATAAAACAAAAAGAATGAGAAAGCTTAACATTCTATTACCATTTTAGTAGCATTCTGTTTCAGATCTTTGATGTAATTAGTGTTCAAAGTTGCTTTTAAAAATAGAATAAACTTGACTATATAGAAAACTCCTTCACACAGCTTCAATATCATATTTGTATATTTACATTGTTGGATTTATTTCCATTTTCTGAGAGATATAAAATATAGTTAATTTCAAATGTTTATTACTAATGTAACATTTTTTAATCTTAACAATTTTATATTCTTTTTTTAGTATGTGTATCAATAGATGATTAATGCAGTTATCTTTCAAAAAAAAAAAAAAAAAAATTACAAATTGATCGATTTTATTCAACGAAGGCCAATAATCCAGTACAAAATATGAACTTATTTTAAAGAAAGCCTAGACCATTTCAAAATACTTCTTGAAAAGAACTGATAAAAATGCACCAATTAAAACCTGACCAAACTTGCAATACCATTAGCATAATGTCAAGATACAGAGCAGTTTGTAATAAGTAAAATTGGCGACCGTAGTCAAGGGCGACCAGAAGGCTCCCTTTTCAATAGCTTCTACACTGAGGTGTAGGGGAGGGCGCTACTCCTTTCTCCGGATTGCCCCACTTTACCCTAAATACGTACCTTGTATTGCTGAGTGTTAAGCAAGGAGGTATCAAGCACCGTTTTTAAAGTCTTTGGTATGACACAACCTGGGATTGAACACAAGTCTCCTGGACCATTGCAAAACAAATGAAAAGTAGTTGGGTGGGTGGGAGAACTTTTGTGTATTTAGATATGTAATGACAATCAACTTCAGTTGCTTGAAACTGGGCAAATTTAATAACTAAACCACTCGGTATGTGTAACCAAGGAATGAATTCTCAACAGCTATAATTTCTAGTCTTGAGATTGTTTTAATTCATTTTATTTGTAAATCTCAATGGAGGAGAGGAAAAAAACTTTTTACAATTAAAGTAAGGAAAACAGATTTATATAAACATTTTCATTACTGTCTTCACCCTTTGGGCCCTGATCTTAAGCTTAAATTTGCCCACTGCCATTTGAGTCATCATCACACCAGTAAACTAGTGCTATGGTGTGTGTGGGGGGGATTAAAGTACCATTAGTATACCAATATAGCGGGCTTAAAGGTTTAAGTAACAAATGTCTTAAGTGTAAATACTTAAATACAAAGATCAAGTCTTTTATGTTTAAGTATAGAAAAATAACTTTCTTTTTAAGCTGTTAGTGATATAAAATGCCACCACAAAAAACTCAGGCTTGTTTAGAAATGTTATCAACAATAAAGTGTTTACAAATCATGTATATTTAATATACATGTAAAAACAGGATTTAGCCTTAAATAACCTACAATGGTTGATATGCCATTAAAACCTAAGCAAACCAAACCTTTGAAAGATAGTTTGTAAACCTTGGTCTTCCTAAATATATAAGAGTTGTGTAAATTGCTTTTGTATTGGACTTACATGAATTGGTAAATTAAGGATTTTAAAATTATTTCGTCGATCTTGCATCAATGTTTTTGTTTTATCCCTCAGGGTGAGTGGAAAGAGTCTGGTAAAAAGAAAAAACGTACAAATACTGCTGCTGCTTCTGCTGCTGCCGCCGCTGCTGCTTCCTCAAATCAGAAATCTGAGCCTGTTGCTAATCACATTACTGAGAACAGGTCTGACACTAGAGAGCGAAGCAAAGATCGTGAACCCCGCACAGCTGATAAAGCTGACTTTGGACACAGGCGTGGTCGCCGAAGTGGACCCCTTCCTCCCCGTCATGCCCGTGGTAGAGGACGAGATAGAGGAGACTTCAGAGAGAATAAAGAAAATGAAGAGGAAAGTAATGAGGAAGGAGGTGGGCGAGATCGCAGCTTTGGAAGAGGACGAGGAAGAGGTATTTTTTGTCCAACCTTTTTAAAGCTTATATATGAAAATGAATTTTATTGCAATGATGAATTTTATTTCAAATTGTCTTCCAAAATAAATATTTCCATTAAATATTTCTTTAAATTTGTTTTAGGTTTGGGCAGAAGAGGGCGTGGACCACGGTAAGTTGCTGCACTTATTGTAATTTTATAAAACCACTGATTATCTAAATTTATTATAAGTGTTAGTTTATTGATAATATGAAGAAAATTTCAAATGTAGAAAAGCAGAAAAAATGTTTTGGACTTCTAAGAAAACCATTTTTAGCAGTTATTTGATAAAAGGTAGAATCCATCTATTCTCTTCTTCCAGCTATGGGTAAAATAGGGCAAAGTAGTTTAGAACTAAATTCAAAGCTAGGAGTTAGTCCTTAAGACATTCTGACATTAGTTTTAACTCTCTTGACAAGACTGGTGTCATAGTTGTATTAACCCTTGTCCTTCCTTTTTTTTTTTTTTTTTTTTTTTTTTTTTTTTTAATTTGATAACATCAGTAATGTGGAGAAGGAAGATTTGCTGTGTGGTCGACTGCTGGTCTTCCATGCAAACTTGCTTAGGTGCAGGTTTGTCTCACAAGATTAACAGATGTCACCGTATCGTTAACAGTTTATCATAAAATCTGTAATAGTTTAGGTAATGAAACTTTTAATGATAAATAATATTTCATTTGATAACTTTATTTGTCTTTCTTTAAAATTTCTTAAATTACATTCCAGAATTTGAACATTTAAATCTACTACGCAAAGTGAGGTTTAGTTAATGAAAAAATTACAATAGTTTGAATAGGTTGAATATTTTAATATCTGGTATCTGAATTTAAATTAGCAGTTTGCATTATTCAATTACATAATTCCAAACAATTATTCTCTTTTTTTGTGAAGTGTTATTTTTGCCAAGTAAGTTATTCTATTTCAAATCTAGTTCAGTGTTCTCTTTTTGTATATCCTCCTTTCTCCTTGTAGCATGACTCGTATATATATATCCCATTCCTTCATATGCAAATTACATAGAAATACTGTCCTGACGTATGGTCTAGTAACTCTGAAAGCGCCTTCAAGTTAAGCAGTGACGAGCTTGTTCAATACTTAGATGGGCAACCACTTCAGCAACAGCAATCAGTGCCATATCTAAGCAAAGCTTAGTAAATAACTACATGAAACCACTCTAATATCACCAATTAGTGAATGCTTTACAATTATTTAATGGCTTCTTATTGATGGTTTTTTAAGTCCCAATTGATTTCCAATATCAAAAATAGTCTGTTGCTAAATGTTTGGAAATTAAATAGCTTGTATTATTCCTATAAGTAAAATTTTTTGAATATATAGAATTTACTCTTTTCTGCTATATAATATATTAACTTTACAGCAATGTTTGAACATAGAGAAGTTATTATAGCTATAATAAAAAGGTTTGCTTAAACCATATTCTAGAAATTAGGTGTTATCAGTTATACGAAAGAATATGAAAACAACTTACTGCTTAATCAAAAAATAGATATATGGATATAAATGAAAAGTAGTAGCATTCACACTTGCTAATGTTCACCCATTTTTGAAAGGAATTCCATTTGTAAACATCTAACTGGTATGTTGCTTATTGTATTAACCATGATCAGTAAACTAGAGGCAACTTTATGGTACATTTAGAAATGATATTAATGCACATAGGCCTAAAGTAGTCTTGGCTCTAAAACTAACTTTTAAACTGCTTAAGTTATGGGTTACAGAATCAAGAAATAATATACTAGGTAATTAAAGTATTAGGATAGACCAGGGTCTACTTATTTGACAGAATTTTCATAGTCAATATTTTTCTGAAACTTGTGGATCTCTCTCTCTCTCGCACAGCAGCTGTATTAAGCTTGACCTGGCTGCTAAGTGTACTAGATGCTAAAGATGTAAAATGCACAACCCAGGCTTAAGTGGAGTTGCCACAGGAGTCTATGTTAATTGCTTTTTACTTCTGCCTTGTGTGTGGTTTGCATATTTTTACATTTTAATAATTTTTTTTAAACTTTGAAGAAGTGGGGGGAAAAAACGTCCAAGACAAGGAAAAGGGTAACTGAGAAGCTAAGCTTTTTATGGCAGTAAAATATGAAATGTATGTATACTTCTGCTGTATGGAAAGAATATGTTTAGTGATATGAGGTAATAGAGCAGTATTAAGTATTCATTGGAAATATGAGGGTGAGGAAGAAAAGATTGATCATCTTAACACTGCCTTTTTGAAGCAATGAAACTTTTTAAAACTAAAATCTTAAACTAGTTAAGCTGTAGTAAAAGCAAGTTTTACTTAAAATGATCAGAAAATTGTTTGCCCAGTTGGCTGGGGCTGTAGAATACACTGACATCTTCTCTGCAGAGGGGTAAGACGACCCCCCCCAAACGAGTATCCTAGATATGATACTAAACAATCTGATGGTGAGGTTCTATTCTAGTAATGCTGGAGCTTTGGGAAATGCAGAGTACCCCTTTATTGCCATCGCTCCCAGGTCCACTCTGGCCCGGAGTGGTAGCACCTGATATGGGGCTGTAGAATATACCAACTGCACCTCTGCAGAGCGGTAAGACCCAAACCCCCACCCCACCTCCGCATGAGTGTCCTGGATATGACACTAAACAATCTGATGGTGAGGTTCCAGTGATGCTGGGGCTTTGGGGAATGCGGAGCGCCCCTTCATTGACATTGCTCCCAGTCCACTCTGGCCCGGAATGGTAGCACCTGATAGAGCCCTATCTATTGGTTAAATAGAACTAATGGCATACTTATGCTAAACTGAATTATTTGACTAAACTGAATAACTTGAAATAGAAATGTTTTTGACAATTAAACTGCGTGCTTATGCTAAACTGAATTATTTGAAATGGTACTGTTTTTTGACATTGAAACACTACTTACACTAAACTGATTTGTTTAATATAGAAGTGTTTTGACATTTAACTCTGTGTAAACAAAATCTGTATTTATACTTAGCTGAATTAGAACTTCTTGATTCAACTGAATAGCTTGAAACAAATGTTGTTTTTTTTTTACATTTAAACTGCATATTTATCTTAAACTGAATTGTTTGAAAAAGAACTATTTTCATAAAAATGGATTTGGCATTAAATAACCTACAAAGGTTGATATGCCATAAAACCCAAACAACCAACCAATCAGAAAATTGTTACAACCATTCACTGAAGATAATTTTATCAAATACTGTTTCCAACAGTATCACTTAGTAAACACTTCATATCTTAATTGGTTTTTGCACTTGATGATTAAGTATAGGTCTTATAGACACTACTTACAATGCTGTCTTCATTTGAGTAGTTGATAAAAACTCCACTATCAGTGGTAAAAAAAAAATAGATTTACTTCTTTTTGAAGGAAATGCTGGAGTGGGACATTTCATGAAAAGGAAAGTTACCTTGAATATTGGGTTACTAAAAGTTCATGTTAGTTCACCTGTAATGTTGGTGTGGTTGGCTTCATTAAACAAAAACTGAACTTTGTATGCCTAATAGTTTTGTTTTGTTTTATAATATTTCTTACAAAATTATAGGTATGTGTTATATGTCAAGAAATACAATAACTCTGTTTACATTGTGGCCTTTTTTTTTTTTTTTTTTTTTGTATTGATAATTGTGAATTTGCTTTCAGAAGTTTTCGCAATCAGAGGTTTGACAAAGGTCCACAAATCGATACATGGACCAATGAGACTGCTGAAAATGCTGAAAAAGAGATCTCAAGTGAGTATGACTTTACCCTCCTACTCTTCTTTTTTTTTAGAAAATTACAAAAGATAAAGCAACTTTCAGTTTATTATTTACTGATTTTGTGTTTAAGAAAATTATGTATCTAAACTTTGTGACTTAAATAATTTTGTATCAGATATGAACAATGTTTTGGTTTTTATATATATATATATATATATATATATATATATATATATATATATATATATATATATATATATAATTAGCCACTATAATAACTAAAAGATGAAATTTCTTTTGTACTTTGAGATAAAAACTTTAACATACAGCATTTAGTAATTTTGATGATACATTATATTTTTTATTCACTAACACTTTGGTTGGCTCCTCTTTAAGATTATACGAAAAAAAAAATTTTTTTTCTTTTTTTTTTGTCTAGGTGCATTTAGTGTAACGATTATCTTTTGTAGAAAATCCATTCTGCAACCTGATTAAAATTCTAAGTAGGCTATTTTCATTTCACTTTATATTAATGCCATTGAGAAGTGTATGAATTAATTTTTTTCCCTCTCGGCTATAGGTAAATAGGGGAAAACAAGGCTCTTTTAGCCTTGGTAAGAAGGAAAATTCTAAATTCAAATCAGCTTGATTCTGCTTAAAAATTGACCTTGTATTGCATCCTGCTTGTGGTGGAGGGGTTAGTTAAATACATATACAAAGATTCTTTTTTTCCCTCTCTACAAAACAAAACCATAGATACAATGTTAATAATGAGGGCAGATTTAATATATAGTTTGAGGTTTGCTTTTTGTTTTTTATCTGAATATTTTAGAGGAATCTATCTGTTTCAGCTTGGAATGATACAATGTCTTCAGCAGAAGACTGGAATGATGACAGCTGGACAGGAAGTGTGAGTATAATGGTTGATTGTCTTCAGTTTTCATTATTTTATCTTCCCCTTTCAAATTTTGCTCTAATGATTCTTCTGTTGTCCTGAATGAGCTTGGCTTTGTCATTTACTAGGCTTGACAATTACTGACATTGCCAACAGTAAAATCTTGATATTTTTTTCTCTCTCCTTTCCTAATGCCTCTTTTTTTTTTTTCTTTTTCTTTCTCTAAGAAAAAAAAACCCTTTTACTCTACTTCTGTTTAATAAAGATATAAGGACACTACTTATTTGCAGCTTTCCTGTTTATCTAGCTACCACATTAAGTAATAGATTGTTTTGTGTGTCTGTGTTTATGCTGATTGAAGAAAAGCTTTGAAAAATAGCTGCATTATTTCAGATCTAGTTTTAAAAAAAAAATTTTAATGGATGTTTTCTCCAAACCTTGTATTTGATTTTCAACTTGTTTTTCTTTAGATTTTGTCTCTAAAATTTGAACTAAGAAAATTTTACCTCAGTATAAAATTTATATTTCTGAACCCCCCCCCACTCTGCATGCTTGGATGTACAGATTTTTTTCAACTTTTGAAAGAAAGTGATTTTGCTGCACAGAAGCAATTCCTACTTTATACACACTGAAAAGTGGATTGTAGGATAAAAACATTTTCATAGTTTGAAATGTTTTAAACTCAATAAAATTTAAGTGTTTGGTTAGATTATTATAAAGATTACGAAGTTTTTAATGAATTGTCAATCATGTTTTATAAAGTGCATATCTTTGGTTTCAGTAATTGACCCAGCTTAAATCTTGAGCTGACATGATTTTTGAATGTTATGTTTTTCTCATTGGCTACAAAAATCAATCCTCATTTATTTTACCAAAAGATTGTTTGTTCGACTTAGTCAATATTAGTCTTCTGTGCATGTGTTTGTTTTATTTATTTAAAAAATTTTTTTTTGCTTTCAGTAGTTTGTTTTAATTGATCTAGTCTAGGTTAAAAGCATGGTTAGAGCAAGCTGAGCATTTTTTAAATTTTTTAGACCTTATTTTCCCAGTGCAGGTATCCTTGGTGATTGAGGAGTTTTGGTAAGTGGGCCAGGTTCTGGCCTGTTCAACTTTTCTCATTCTCCAATATCTGCATTGGTAAAATGTCTTTTAAAAAAATTCAGCTTTGTGTTACCCTTATTGCACTTTTAACCTGGACTAATCCCTTATGGTAACGTTTACTCATAGACAAATTGAAAATTTCTTGGAAATTTTTTAATATGGTGGCTGTATACGAGAAGTTTGAATATTGTGCATTTAGTAAATAACTTTGTCGTTTTCTGTTAGTTTTCGTTTTTATACTTATGATTTGCTGATTTCTATTATATATCTCAGCTCCCCCCTTTATTTTATTTATTTAATTTATTTTTTTAAAATTCATTTTGAGTGGCTTTGGCCTATTTATATAGGCACAAGTCCATTTTAAACACATAAAGTTATTTTGCAGTTAATATTTTTAATAACAGGCAGATATATAATTTTTTTTTTTTTTTTTTCAAATTCACAAGCAGTATTCACTGGAGAAAATCTTCTACCCTCTTTCTTTAACCCTCTTTTCCTTCCTGCCCTTATCTCAGCACTTAACATTCATTATAATCTAATCTTATTAAATGGGAGAAAATAAATTAGCTTGTATTCATTTTATTTCATTTTGTTTGCTTTCTAGCTGAGGATTTTTCATTTATTGCTAGAATCGGCCAAACTGTACTGCATCCTTTTCCAAATTTGTTCATTTAAGTGCCAGATTGTTGTATTTGTCAAAGCACTCAACAAATAGAAACAAACTGTTAATACTTAAAACACAAATTGTCACAAATGCATTTTTATTTATTTTTTTAAGTGCAGGTTTTTGCTAACTTACATATTCTCTTCTCATGACTTAAAAGAAAAATTTTAATGAACTTTTATTTTCAGTTCATTGACAGCAGAGTGCATGTGTTAGTGTGTGTGTGTGTGTGCGCGCGCTTACTTGTGTGTAAGAGTGTTCATGTTTTTTGTATTTTTCCCTCCTCAAAAGTTAACAAAACATACCATTTAAAAGAAAAACAATTGGTTGTTTGCCATCTTTAATTTTAAGGGCGAAATAGTGTAATTAACGTATTTAATATCAAACTGAGATTTTCATAAATATTGTTATCTAAGGTCATGGAATTCACTTGAATTTTCCAATTGCTTTTTATCTTAAGATATCTCTTCAGTTTTGTATTTAAGTTTTCTTAAAACTAAATCTTGAAGCTTAGTCATAGGTTTCATTTGAACAGTTAATTTTTCTCTTCTGAATCAAACCTTTTAATTTTCACCAGAATTTTATCAATTCTCTGAGTTTTTTTTTTTTTAATATTAGAATCTTCCAACTGCAATTTATGGCATTAGTTATCAAACTAATCTATGTAAATAAAACATCTTACAGCAAATAAGAACTATTTTGAAAATTCATTTGGGCTATTTGAATGTTTTTATATTTAAGATTTAATATTATGCTAATACTTTTATTCAAAAATGTTTTAAGATAAAAATAATTTGGGGTAAAACCTGAAGTTTATTACAAACTTGGTAAAAGCACTATATATTGATAGTTTCCATATAAAGAACACTTGTTTTGATTTGTGTGTGATACATAATGGGTTGATTGTACATATCTTTTTTTATCAAAAGATCTGTATACAACTTAGTTACAGTTTAACCTAACATTTCAATGTTATATTTGTAGCTAAACTAGGTTTCTTCTGGCTATTTAAATCAATAAGTTCCATCATTTAATTGTAATGTATTTTTTTAAATTTATCCTCTAAAAATACAAATTGATAGCAGAGAAATTATTCAACCTGGTTGATTATATATTCTGTTAAGACTAATATCTTGATCTATTAGTTCATGAATAAGTTCAGATTTTGTTATGAGTTTTCAGGTTGCTGAAAGACATTCTATAAAATTCTATAAAAAAATTCAAAAAGTGGTATTTGATGAATTTGGAAGAGGAAAAAAATGTACTAATATCAAACATTTACCTCCTAAATTATAATTGATTTTTTTCTCCCCCCCTCTTAAGCATAGAACATTGTACATTCTATTTTGTACAGCATTTTATTCCCTCCCCCCTCCTTGTTCTCAGATTTAAACAAAAATGCCAATAATATGAAATTTTAGGTATCAAAATGAAAGTTAATAGAATTAATCCTGCTGAAAAATCATGTCACATATGGTGAAAACATATTCACATAATTTGGCTTGTAAAATTACTTTTTGCTTTTTTTTTTTTTTTTTTTTTTTTTTTTTCTTAAATGAAATTAATAGTTGTAGCTTTTCTTTCAAACTTGGAATTAAAGGCTACTTGACTGAAAGTAGAAGTCTTCATTGCATTTAAGTTTCATAATTTTTAGGAAATTAAGAATAGTTAAATATTTCATTTTGCCTTTAAAACAAAAATGCAAAATGATACTGGCTGGGTTTTACGCTATACTAAACTATCAATTACTTAGTACCAAACTTTACTCCCATATTTCTTATAGCATTTTCTATTAGACAAAAATATTTAATAAGCAAGTAGATTTCCTTTTTATTATAAAGAAAATGTATATAGCTAATTTGATAAATTTTAAGTCTTAAATAGAAGCATTTTTCATTTTATTTATACAGAAATCTTCAGTTAAAAACTAGACTTTAGTATTGTGTTCAATAAAAGATTTTCAGTTCATGCAACTTTATAGTTTTTGGTATTGCTTATTAGATATCTTATATTATGTATTATAGTACATAATATGATTATAAGAAATATTTTTAAGCAGCATTTAAAAAGAATGTTCAACCGTTAATTTTAGAATGTTGTTAAATTAGCTTTGTGAAACATATTTTTAACGTCTAGTTGGTGGTTGATACTTTATCATGAATCTTATCAAATTGCAATTTCTTTTTACTGGTATTATCCATTGGTATATAATTATGTGAGAGGGGTGTGTGAGTTATATATAATCATTCAATGTTTTTAGATTTATCAATAGTTAAGAGTAAATATCATGTAAATGTGGATTTCTATAATTTAAAAAGTTGAAGAAATTGGTTTTATCAAATTAAAAAGGCTTAAATGCAAATAGCAATTCTTTGGCCTTTTGTTGATTAAATTTTTTTAATGTCTACTTCAGTAAACTCTAAAAGTCTTTTGACTTTAAAAAAAAAAAAAAAAAATCAAGTAAAAATGTACACCTTAGTATTTTATTTCTGCTGAATAAGATAAAAAGGAATGATTTAATTAACATTTAACACCACCAGTATTCTTAGATTTTTATTGAACAATGCAAGTTTAGTTTCAACATTTTTTTTCTTTCCTCATTTCATCAACTAACTTTTAAAAAAATTAACATTGAATTGATATTTTTTATTGACCCCCCTCTCCCTAAAATTCAATTTGCTATATGAATTTCTATTAAACTCTATTAAGGTTCTGTTTTAGGCATTTGTTCACTAAATTACTTCTTCCCTCTTCATAACAATCTCTATTGATTTGGTTTTTAATTCTGCTTCAGTAGAAAGTTTCCAAATTAGATAATTGAGTTGAAAAGGAAGTATTTACCTCTTAATATATTGCAGTGGCATAATTGGTGACCTTTGTATGACTGGAATTAAATTTTAATTTCCTAGAATTGGTATTATACAAGCTGGTATGGTTTTTGTTAAAAGTATTTTTTAATGGCAAGTTATTCTATTTGGTTTAGATTTCTACTAGTGACTTTCAGTATTTTAAAGTTGGTTCTTGCTTGTACTTGGGCATAGTTTCATGCACACTGATTTTCTTTTATTGGCAAGCTAAAAAAGATATTTAAATGGGTGGTTGGAAGGGAGTTGACTTTAAGATTGATTACTTACTTAGTTTTCAAGACTAAATTATTTAAGTTATATGGTTTATTTTGAATTATTTTAAAACATAACATCCTTTGTCTCATTAGATATTTTTTTTCTTGTATTGTATCTAAAATAGGATTACTAATCATTTTTACAAAATTACATTAGAGAAAAAAAAAAGTTTCTCAAGAAGCTAAAGAGCTCTTATTAACTGCTGCTAATAAAGCAAACATTTCTACTTCTACTGCAGTCCAATGTTTGTCTTTATGGTACTTGCTTTTCTTACCTACCTCTGGGTGTTGTGTCATTCACTTTACCACTGCTCTGTCTTAACAGTCCATGGGTGCAGCCATTTTACCTCTGGAGCCCTTAATGTGTGACTCAGCATTTTCGGTAAGTATCGCTCATTATAGTGGAGATGGAACGCTTTTATTGTATGTCCATTATACGACGTCACTAATGTAATACTTTTCCCTTTTTTCCTTTCTCTTTCTCTCTTCCCCTTTTTCTCTTTTTCTTTTCTTTTCTTTTTTCTTTTTTTTTTTTTTTTTTTTTTTTTCTTTTGAGTTAATAGAAAAAAAATATCTAAATTGGGTCAATTCAACTTGCTTTGCAGGGGTGCCGATTCTAGCAATAAATTGATGTGTTTTAATAAGTCTCTGACAAGATTTTTTTTTTTTTTTTTTTTTTTTTCCCCTCCCCTTTAATGTCTTTGACAGAAACTTTACTTCCCCTATTTTATTAAAGAGCACAAAATTGGCATTTTATTTTCAGTTTGGGAAATTTTTTCCCCTTGGCTACCCCCACATTTCTGCATGTGCTTCTGCCTTTAAAAAAAAACAAACAAACCCCTTCCTTGTGCTCAGCT
>OY757920.1:70761642-70794142 GCA_963585895.1 Sepioteuthis lessoniana | reverse complement strand
GTAACAGTATACAGATTGTTTTTCATTATTAAAATGTTTCCAGCTTCCTTATTCAACACTCATTTTAAATCAAATATTCTCACTTCACGTCTATCTCATTATCAATTGTACATCTCTATTTCTGACAGTTTTGTCTGCATTGGATCATGTATAGGTTTACTTAACACAGTAGATGTGAAATAACATCAAAAAATAGGCAATTACAAACCTATCATTGGATGGAATGGCTCTTTCTCTCCATATGAGCTCAAATTTAATATGTCATTATGCAGAGGTGCTTTCAAAGATAATTCAGTAAAAAAAAAATGTTGATAGGTAATTTGCATAGAAACAAATTTTCTGAATTTCTTTAAAGAAACTACCATCTATATTATTTATGTATTAAATTCAAAAGCATAGAGGTTTTTTAAATTTCTTTAAGTTTATAATTCAAAATTTTTGTGTAGACAGAAAAAAAAACTTTATATTGAAAAAGAATTTTTTTTTAATGTAATCTTTAAATAATAATAAAAACAAAAAGTATCATGTATGATTCTGAATGTTTTAGCAAATGATTTATATAAGTTGCTGAACTAATCAAAATGTAATGATTTTTATTTACTAATACTCCTGAGTAAAAATATTTATAAGTTGTTTACACTTATCTTTAGTTTTTATTGACACTATTATTATATACACCTATATACATACACCTCTCTCCATCTTATATCCTAATAATTGGTTTAATGTACACCTTGGCATAGAATTGTACTAGACTAATAACTAAACACCCCTGTTTGACATTGTCCCATAATTATATTTGAATATAGAAACATAACTACAGATGGATCATTTGTTGAATATCAAAAACCTTTTTATAAATTTATAACAGCAGTTTGATGCAGTAGATTCAAGATGTTGTTCATGTAACAGTAATTCTTTGGGCAATGCTGGTTTGCTCCTGCCATAATGTAAAAAGTTATGCAAAACAAAAAATGTGTGGTGTTACTGCTACTTGTGGTTTTTTATTTATTTTTTTTAGTTAATGCTATATTTATCTTATGTTGGGTTGTAAAGTTATGTCACTGTATTTATAATCAGTTGTTAGTGGCAAATTAGAATTTAGTAACAATTATTACTTATCTGCCAAATACTATTGACAAATTTTACTATAAACTTCTAACACTAAGAACAATGTACTGAATAATTGAAATATCAGTGTAAACCATACTTGGGCTATGGGATTCTATTAAAGGATAGCTGTATAGACCCCTACTGCTTTAGCAATGCTGTAGTTTGTGAACTAACATGTATAGCAGGTTAGTCAAAACGGTGATTTCTGAATACAAGTATGATATTCATGAGGTTAGTTGTCTGTATTTAAGTATTTCCAGTTGTCTGCAATCTTGGACCAAAACTATTGAGAGGGTTACAAAGTCAGTGAAAATTGTGAGTTTTTAGTATGTTTGTTTTATATATTTTTGTGTTTTATATATTTGTCGCCAAATTATAACATGTTATACTCAGGGATATATAGTCTATTGCAAAATCCATTCCAAGTAGAATTTTCTAGTATAAATTATAGATATTATTTATGCACGTATCTTCACAACAAAATGTATCAGTTTATTTACATTAATTTTTCTGTGTATTTAGATATTTGTAGATATCCTAATGGTTGGACTGGTTCTTTGGTTTGATTTGATTTAATAGTATAACCTACTTTCGAGATATCCTTGTTTGGCACACTTGAATATTTGAAAGTCGCTGAATGTATTGTTTCATGCTGGATTCTTGAAAAAGTTAGTTCCTTCCTGTCTCTATTCGTTTGAATCAGTTTGTGTGCATGTAATATTGCAATCAGGATTAGCTTAATAGTCTTGAAAATTTGGTATTTAGCAATGTTCTATCAATGTAGAGAAGACTATAGCTTTGGAGAAGTTACCCACCTTTGAGATTTAAAGAGAAACTGAAAAAACTTGATTACATGTTACTCTAAAAATATATAGAATCTTTAATGTCTCCTCTCTCCAATCTTGAATTTTTGAAGTCTTTGTAACTAATAATACATCATGTCAGTTCATTAAGAGGTAAAATCAGACTTAAAAATTTTTGGTAAATCTAGTTGTGGCTGTTGGCAATGAAAAAGTAAACTTTATATATTATTCAATTTAAATAAAAATAAGAGTACCTAACTGGAGATGTTGGCTATGTATGTAGAGGTTTGGTGTTAAATAATCACAATTTAATCTTTTTTATTCTTCCAGGAATGGTGTTCTTTCCGTTTCCTTCAAATTATACAGCATATTAAAAGCTTTCCAAAATGAGCATTTATCAACTTGTAATAAATTGCTTATCTGCTGTCATGGTTTATATTCTTCAGCTGGCTGAATCCAAGGTTTTCACAGCATCATCTGTGCAAAGTGCTCCCGCTTCTGAACCATGTGCAGCTGCCCCGTCTGCTTCACCACCCATGAATGATGCCACTAACACTGCCCTGCCACGGTAAGTATCCTTTTGTGTGAACCTCTTCGCATATGCTCGTTTACTTTTATACTTGCGAAATATCTTTAGGGTTGGCAATATAAAAATCCAATTCTTGAAGAAAGTAGACATTTTATCATCTACAATGTCTTAAGATTAAATGCATCTTTGTGTAGTGTCTACGGTATTTTTTCTCTTAAGGTTTCATTCTGTGCTCATCACACAATTATTGTAAAAAAATTGGTTTTATAATGTGCCATTTAGATTGTGATGTTGACTTTTATTTTATACTGTGTGCAATTTTAGTTGGAATATTTAAAAAATTGTCTTATGAAAATTCAGTAGTATACTATAAAAACCTTGTAGAGTTTATGCAATAAATTTATAGTGAATAGGTTAATGAATTAGTTTAGATTATTAAGTTATGTTATGACAGTTTGCATTTCAGTCTTCCATTTTAGATTCAACTTTCACATAAATCTGAATAACAAATTATGTATAATCCTATTAACATTACAATTAATGTTTACCAGCACTATTTAAGAGTTGGATATTGCATCTATTATTTATGTTTTCCTAATATTTTATGTTTTGGTGTGTGGGTATTTTGAAAAGAGATAAAGATGAACTTTTTATAAAGTTTGTTTCAGAATCCTTCATAAGTTTCCTAACTTCTTTTCATTGTTTTAAATGATTTGATTTTCCCAATGTTAAAATACTTGGTAAAGATTTCTCATTGCATTAAAAAAGATAAACTTCAACTGATACTAGTGTAAAATATAAACAAATAAAATGGTAGTGGTGTTTGGAGGAATGGAATAGGCTAAATTTGAATGATCCTCCTAGTTGAGAGGTTCACATGGTATCATTAAAAAACGACTCGGCAACTTGAGTTTAAATCTTAGATGACTGTTTTTCTTTAATGCTAATACCCTTGAGAAATGTCTGGATCTATTTCTTCTCCATTCCACCACCCTACCAGCTATGGCTAACTAATAAGGCAGACTGGGTTCTTTAGCCTTGGTACGGCAACCAGTCTTGAAGAAAAAAAATTCTGACCATGTCATATTCTGCACATAGCAAAGGGGAAGGTAAATACATACAGGTTAGCTTTTGAAAGAGTGGCACTTAAGATGAGTTTAATTCTTGTCAGGTTTACTCGTTCTGATGAGCTACTTAACCATCATAAGTATGATACAAAGAAATAAGAATCAAAATAGTAAAAAATATGAATTGAAGTTTCTATGAAATAGAAATAGCAAACTCTTATAGCTTGTAGAGATGGTAGTGCACAAAGCTCTTGTTTTTAAAGTTAACTTTTTTTTTTTTTTTTTTTTTGTATTAGTTTGGATTGTATTTACTGTTTTTTTTTTTGTTTTTGTTTTTTTATCGCTCAAAATATCAGCTTTATTTTCAACTCTTATTTTTATCTGTTTAAAAAAAAAAATGCTTATTTTAGATTTCTTATTAAATTTTGTTTATCTCCCTCAATTCAAAATATAAAGGTCATAAGAAGGTGGAGTATTTTTATTTATTTTTTTTTACACAACCAGGTTACTAAGTTGATGCTTGAATTTTCATTAAATTTTTAAAATTGTCTTTCCCATATGTTGTTAGATTTGATGGATGAAATGGTTATTCATTAAATATAAGGTCACAAGTATTTGGCACATAGGAAAGAATAAACTCCCTATTTAGTAATTGATCTTCAAGGCTAACTTATTTACCATTGCACCACAGAGGTGCCCCAACTTACAAAGCCAGAAGTATGGGGCATTTATAGAGAATCAACTGGTCTACTCATCTACTTCCCTAACCATTACCTAACTGAGGTGCGTGTGGATGAAATGTATGAAAACGTATATGATTGAAATAGTTTAACAAAAAAGTGTTTTTACCATGTTGCTTTTTTCCCTAATTTTTTAAAATTATTTAATCAATTTTTAAATTTTTATTTATCTTCAATTATTCCTCCATTTCTATAGTTGTTTTGTCTTGACCCTTAAAAAAAAACAAATTCATTAGCATTTCCTTTTGAGAAATTTACTTTGTAAACATTTTTTGGTTTTTGTTTATAAAATGATTTTCAGATTATTTATCAAATTATAGCCTCTGTCTGTGTTGTTTTTATTTCATTTATTTTTTCTCCCCTTCTCAGTGGGTAACAAAAACCAACTGACTGTAATTGAACTTGGCTCACTGGGATAATTAATCTATATTTAGTGCTTGCCTTTAATTGCTATGTTTTAAAGTTAACATTTTCATAATTTTAAAATTTAGCCTTTGTTGTAAACCTGTGTAAATCTTGGCTCACTAAATTAATGGATGTTTTGCATTAAGAATAAAACTTGTGTTAATTTTATCTTTGTCAGATTGGCTTTTGAAACCTCATGTATTAAATTGATTACTTTGTGTGAAATTCATGAAGTTTGCTTAATTTCTTTGTAAATATTTTGAAACTATTACACTTTCAGTAATCAATGATGGCAACATAGCTGTTTTATAGACTGTATTTTGAAAGTTTTAAAAGAATTTTTTTAAGTTTAACTTATTAAAGAACCTTATTTTGATTAAGATTGCTTAATTATTTTGACAAATTTTTTTGGTTAACTTTATTGCTTTGTATCTCATACTTGCAAAGTTAATGACTAACTTATAAATGAAACTATGGCTTCAATAGTAGACATTTTAGTAATAATTTTAATAAAAAATCAATAGGGGAAAAGAAAATCTTTCCTTCAATCCCCATATATATATATATATATATATATATATATATATATATATATATATATGGCAAAGTATTATTTTTATTAATTAGCTATTAAAATGGATTTTTAAAAAGTAAATCCAATGATTTAAAGAACCATGAATATTTATTGAAAGTAACTGCACAGTAAATATGATAGTAATTTTCTTCATGAGATATAATACAAGGTATTCTTGAAAATGGACTTGGGGTGGTGAAAGTAGTAATATAAGGTGGCTTTTAAGTAAAGCAAAAAATTTTTTTTTTTTTTTTTGCCTGTAGAATCTTCTGCTTTTGTTGTTGCATGCACTTTAGCTTTTTTTTTTTTTTTTTAATAGTTGACTAATAACTGCAAATTTAAAAAAATTCTTTTTTAAACCACTACACTCCTAGGTTTTTCTGTTGCTATATAATATATAGCGCACCTTTCCTTATCATAACACACACAGTTTGTTGTTTGTTTTGTTTTTGTTTTTTTTTTTTGTTTTTTTTCCACTGGAAGTTTTTCTAAAAAATCATTTGGTTCTTAATTTTACCTGTCACCAAAACTGTTCCTTCATTATTTTATGCCAGCAAAATCATCTTCATATTTTTCATTTCTCTTAAATTTCTGATCTTTTAAAAGGTTAATAAAGAGAATGCTTTTTTCCTGCAGAAAAATGGAACAAAAAAATCATAATTGAACATAGTTACTTATTGTCTTGTCAGTTTTGAAAGGGTAGCTTTTCTTTTTTTAAAAAAAAATTACAGCTGAAAATTAAAAGATAATTTGATCTTTAATTGCAGGCAATCATTTTTGAGTCACTTTTTCCCCCCACTGCTTAAAAGCAGTTATTTTGGCATTTTTTTTTTTTTTTATTATTCTTTGGATATTTCTTTTGTTACCTTTTATTGAAATTGGATTTCCATTCCAAATTTATTTTATAGCTGAGTATTTTTTAATGTTAAATTTTTTTTTTTTTTTTTTTTTTTTTTTTTTTGTACATTATCACATAAATTATAAAAAATATTATTTGTAACTCTTAAATTTATACTAGCTCGTGTTTTAGGAAGCATACCTTTATCATACACTGGGAATCCTTTAATAACTACCATAAGTATGTTGTGTAATTTCACTCTCACAGTGGTTAATGTAGCTTCACAGTCTGTGTGTGTGTGTGTGTGTGTGTGTCTGTCTCTCTCTCTCTCTCTCCCTCTCTAACTGATCTTTCTCCCTTTCACACACACCCAAAATTGTCGATATAAACAAGACTTTACTTAGTAATGTTGTGCATTCAGATAACTTAAGAGAAAAATACTTCCAGTCCCACCCCCTCCTCGATGTGCAAAAAAATGCATGATCCTTTTAGTTAGTTATTTTACTTGATTTTTTTTTTTTTTTTTTTTTTTTTTTTTTTTTTCTTTCCATTCTAGATGCTTCCTTATTCTGTTTAGAATTCCTTTCTCTTTGTTATTTAGTGTTGTGACTTTTTGTTTTGTTTTTTTATATATATATATATATATATATCTGCTTTCTTGTCACATTTAGTTTGTTAGAAATAATTTTCACTTTTTTAAGCATACCAGTTTCATTATGTTCATTCCTTCCTCTTTGCTTTCTTAATTTCTAAACTGGTTGTATTCGGAAAAAAATACTGTATTAATTGCTCTCCTCACTAATTCTCTCTTGGTTACTCCTACAATTTCCTTTCCTCTGCATTGCTTTGATATGAGTCTCATACCATTTTTCAATTTTTATTTTATTTTTTTTATAGAAATATATTCAAAAAAATCAATGGGAGTGAGGAAGTTGAGAGGCATCAAAACCTGTAAGTTCATTCCTAAGCTGGCTCCATCTTGGATCTATGTCATTATACCATCTTTCTTTTCCATTTATCTTTCTCTCTGTTCGTTGTCTTTGGTCTTTCTATATACAACACAATATACACAATCATATTTATTTGAGCTTATAGAATTTTTAAAGTTAATTTTTTTTTTTTTTTTGGCCAGTCTCTTCAAAGATTTTTCTTGCATTTTCATTTGGCATACAAATGGTGTTTTTTTTTTTTGTTTTGTTTTTTTTTTCTCCCCCCTCTCCAGTATCTTGTTTAGAAATCTAAATTTATATCACAACAAAAAACAAACTTTCATTTGCAAGAATTGAGCCATTCGAGACCTATCAATTTAGCAACTATTGCATTGGTGTAAGTTAGGGTTTGGGTGTTTTGTGTGTGTGTGTGTTTTTTTTTTCCCACTCTTTCAATGTTTAGAAGATTAGGCTGTTTAAAATTTTTTCTTTTATTTTCTTTTGTCAATTTCACTTAGAGGCAAGATGTTTAAAGCAAGCTTTTATTTTAGGTTACTTAGAAAAAATTGGCATTGATAAGTGAACATGTGAAGTACAATTTGAGATAACTAGTAAACAGATTTTGTAGATTAAGGGATGTTATGAATTAGCATCATTTGTTCGGGTTAATCTTTTCAACTTAGAAAATTATCATTATGGCATTTTATGTTTGCTGAATTATTCACCAAGATTTTTGTAAAAAAAAGAAAAATAATTCACATCAAACTAATCCATTTTCATAGTGCTTTTTATCAGCATTGTCTTAAATCTAATATAGCCAATATCAGTCATTTTAAAATAAGCAATTTTTTATACATGCTCTATCACTGTATATTTACCATTTATTTATTCATTATTCTGGGTTTATTTTATATCCGTTTTATATTTTACCTTCAAAATTTAGCAAAAGTAGAACTAATGTAACATTCTCCCTCCTCGCCTTGATTTCTTGTCAACATGTTCTTGTCTCCAAAAAGGGTTCAGTAGCTCTCTTTTCTTTTTTTTACTTTACTTAATGGTGTCTTGAATTCAAAGCATTATCAATAGTATTGATTATTTTTTTTTTTTTTTTTTTTTTTCCACCCAATTTCAGCCATCCACCCAGCTGTGTTTACAGAATTTCTATTTTCCTCATTGGATGTGGCCATTGTTTCTATCATTTTGATTAAATTTTCAGTCAAACTTTTTAAATACTAGTATTGTTTCTTTTTAATTTTAGCATTTATTCATTAAATTATTTAAACTTTCTTTGTTACTGTAAAACAGTGTGAAGCCAGATTTTGAGGTGTTCATTGTGTGTTGCAGCTGGGAATTGTGTGGCCTTCTGCATGTATGTTTTTGATTTTCAAATACCATTAGATATTGAGTTTGGAAGAAAAAAATTTTCATTCACTCAAGGACTTCTTTGAAAATATTTTGCTTTTTCACAGGCTATTCAAAAATGGAGAGATCTACAAGGATTTTTAAATTTTTTCGTTTGCTCCACTCTAAAAATGTAAACACTGCCAATGTATCTTCTAAATTCTATTAAATCAATTTTTTTTTTCTTTTCCTTTCCTGATTGCCTGAGAATTAATACTGTTTATAAGCAAACTTTCTATCTCATTCAGCAGATTTCTAATATTTGGATATTGTTTTTCTAACTAAATTTATCAGTAAAATTGGTTCATTTAGAATTGTGAAATATGTATATAAAGTATTTCTGCTTTTTCTATTATCAAACTGACTGAATGACTAGAACATGTGCTAAAAAATTGTTTTTGAATGTGATTTGTGCCTAACTGATTTCGCTATATTTTCATTTCCTTCCACTTGTGTGTCACAACCACCTCCCCCACTATGTATTAGATATTTTCAAGGAAAAATAACACTGGTGTATAAGTTAATTTGATTGCCAACATTTTTGTACCATCAGGAAGAAATGGAAATTGAAGATCCCTTTCTCTCTTTTTTGTATTTTATTTTATTTTATTTTTTGTGTAGCATATTTGGTGCCAAATGAGATTAATTACATAATGTCCCCTTTTGGAAATTTGTATCTTGTCATCACTTTGCCCTGACTAATGATACCTGCTTTTTCAGAGATTCTATTTAAGCGGTGGATCTTCATTGTTTGATTCTTAGCATCTGCTTATCAGCAAGAAAGACATTGAAAGTGTTAAACTGTAAGGCTGAAAATATTGCATAATATTCTCACACACATTGAGGGAGAGATATGGAAATTATTGGATTTTAATAAAACTTTATTTTGTGACCCATTTAAATTCAAGATTTTGTTTCTCAGAAGTAGAATAATTCCTTTTATATGAATATACTCCCCTTCCTTATTTTGAAATTAAATTTGCTTCTGTGTGTTTATAAGAGAAACATCACTCTAAAAGAAAATTTTCAAAGAACTTTGTTTTATTCAAATCTTTTAAGTTTAAATCTTTTTTATTCAACATGTGGTGGCTTATAAGCCTTCAAGATTTAGTAAGTTCTGTTATTCTTTCATGAATTCTGTACATTATATTTATTTTAAAAAGGTACTTTTTTTTTTTTTTTTTTTTTTTCCTTTTTATCCCTCTCTAATGCTTGATTCCTGATATTTCAATTTGTGTAAGCTGTTTCTTTTTATAAAACCTTATACAGAAAAAAAGTAATTGTTCATTTGCAGAAGGAAAAACTGTTTTTCTGCAAGTAACTGTTTCCAGGTTGTTGGAACTTGTCAATACGCTGAAGAATTTGATCACTGTTATCTTTGACCTGTGACAGATTTGATTTCTCGTGTGTGTGTGTGTGTGTGTGTGTGTGTGTGTGTGTGTAAGCACGCGTGTGGTTGGTTTGTTTGTTTCTTTGTTGTTTTTTTTTGTTTGTTTGTTTTTGTTTTTTTTTGTTTTTTTTTTTTTTTAACTCAGCCCAACAATTAATTTACAATAATTACTTAATTATTTTGCAGTAAATTTAGCTTCTTTTTATTCTAATTACAGGGCTTTAAAAATCCATTTAAATATGAAGAAAAACCTATAGCAAAACTTTTTTTTGACCGTTTAATGCAAACATTAACTTTTAAAACTCTTTCTGCTTGAAATTAATAAAATGGATATTTTTGTGTGAAGAGAAAAGTTTTTTTTGTTTTTTTTTTTCCCCATGAGTGGGTATTGTGCATTGCTGTCTACTCAGAATATGTCTTTAATTCATTCCCATGCATTGTTTGTATAATTTTTACATGGGTGTTTGAATTTGGCAATATTATTACTAAATTGTTTGTTTTTAGGCTGGACCTTGGTGCACTTCTTCAAAAAGCACAAGACCCTGTGACAGAAGCTCAGTATATTGCCCAGTATAACCAGCAAGCAACAGAGTCCCTAAAAAATACTATAGGGGTGAGTTAAACCTGACTGACTTTTGTGGGAAGATTTGCAAAAAAAACTTGTTCTAATATTGTTACTTATTCAAATTCCCAACTATATAAACATAAATTTCTATGCATGTTTCTGCACTCATGATTACATCAAAATGGCCTACATCATGTTAGATTAATATGTATAATCAGTGTGTTATATATTAACATAAACACACAGACAATGAGTCCATCACTTGTTATACCAGAGACAGTATTTGTATACAAAAAAGTATTTCATTTTTAAGAACTTAAACTCTTAAAATAAAAATCTTGGTACTACAGCTAGTGTGTGCAAAATATATACGCACGCAAAAACCATCCTAAATATTGATAAATGAGAATCTTTTGGCATGTGTATGCATTCTGAAAAATTCTGTAATCAGGTTATGTATTGCCAGTTGGAAATACTTGCTGCATTATGATAATAACTAAAGATTACAATTTGCTATGAGTGCACTTTTAATTAAATTTTTTGCTTATGAATAAAACTGAAAGTACTTAGGAGTTTTGAAATTTTCTTTTCTCAGATTGGAACTTCAAGCAACCAGTCGTCTGGGCTGCCGTCATCTCTTGGTAGCCAGTCAGTGAATGCTATGGCCTCTCTAAGTAGTCTGTCCCAGCAGCAGTCGTCTGGAAGCCATTTGCCATCCACATTGTCGGCTGCTGCTGCAGCTGCTGCTGCTGGTCATCCAGTGACCACTCAGGCAGTATCAGTTAGCACCACAGTCACACAGTCGAGCCAGCACTCAATACAGCAGCAACAGCAACAGAGAGCAAGGCCACAAAGAACAAAACTACCCCCACCTTCAAAAGTAAGTCTTCATATAATCTTCCTTATACCTCCAATGTTTACTGACTTGTTAACATGTTTACTTATGAAGCAGATACTATTTTGTAAATATTATCTATGGCGTAGTGGCTGACATGCTGGACTGCAAAATTATAGTAAGCAAGTTTGAACTCCAGTTGTGCTATTATGTTCATTTTTGCCCAGTCGGCTGTGGCTGTAGAATACACTGACTGGACCTCCTGCAGAGAGGTAAGAACCCCCCCTTCCCTCCCCAACGAGTGTCCTGGATATGACACTAAACAATCTGAGTGTGAGGTTCCAGTGATGCTGGGGCTTTGGGGAATGCAATGCTCCCAGGTCCTCTTGGGCCAGGAATGGTAGCACTTGATTGGGCCCTATCTATGGGTTAAATAGAACTAAACTGCATACTTATGCTAAACTGAATTGTTTGAATTAGAACTGTTTGACTAAACCAAATAGCTTGAAATAGAAATGTTTTTCACCATAAAACTGTGTACTTATGCTAAACTGAATTGTTTGAAGTGGAACTGTTTTTGACATTGAAACTGTATTTACACATGATTAAATTGTTTAATATAGAACTGTTTTGACATTTAAGTGTGTAAACAAAATCTATACTTGTACTAAACTGAATTGGCTGAATTAGAACTCTTTGAATAGCTTGAAATAGAAGTGTTTTTAGACAAACTGTGTACTCATGCTAAACTGAATTATTTGAAATAGAACTATTGGCATAAAAATAGATTTGGCATTAGATAACCTAAAAATATTGATATGTCATAAAACCAAACCATTATGTTCATTTTTGTACTCCCTCTAACTATGGGTGAAATAGTACCACTATTGTCCTACAAGGATGACTTGGATATTAAATAACCTTCTAATGTTGATATGCCATTAAACAAAATAGATACCAAGCCCTTACAATCTTTACTATTTTCTATGTGTTTCATAAGACATTTTAAAAAAGGCATTTCTTTAGATCCAATATTTTGGATTAAAACTATAACTGAGACAAAAATGTCTCCCTGGTATGTAGCACAGAATTAGGAATGAGATGGGGGTAGGGTATATGCGACTTTTAGAATTGAAAATGTTTAAAACTTATAAGAGGTTTCTTTACTTGTCTTTACTAATTTAATTGTTAGTCTCTTCTGTTTCCTCTGCATAATGTAAATTGTTAAACCAAGTTTGTTTTTTTGTTACTTTTTTTTTTTTTTTTTTTTTTTTTTTGACATTTCATAATTCAATAACTTGACAAATTCTTTCAAATGATCTCATATTTTAACAGCATATCTAGAAACAACTCAAAATTCTATGCTTAATGTTTACATGCCTTTTTCCAGTGAATGGAATTTTTATACCTCAAAACAAAACAAAACAGAATTTTGAGGTGTTCCTAGATATGCTGTAAAAAATTTGAGATCATTTGAATGACAATTGGTCAAGTTATTAGATTATGAAGTATCTATTTTTCTGAGATGCCCTGTATTTAATGACAATTATTTTGATATAACAATTACACTGATGAGAATAGTTACTTTCGTTTTTGTAAACTGTTTGTAATTTTTGTATTTAAGAATTTTAATGATAGCAAACCTAATAGATCAAAATAGTGGCTTTCAGTAGATTAACTATAAACAAGATCATATAAAAATTTGTTTAAAGATAAATTTTGACTTAATTCTGATGCATTGTGTTCATGCTATTGACTGATTATATAGATTCCAGCTAGTGCTGTGGAGATGCCGCATCACTTGATGCCTCACCTGGATGTTCAATTTGGAAACCTTGAGTTTGGAGCAGACAGTTCTCCCTTTAGTTTTACTGTGAATGATACATCAGTAACCAGCAGCTTTACCACTTCTGTGACAAATAGGTAAGTTTTTGCATATCAAACTTTAACATTTAACTTGACTAGTATGTTAATTGTATTATTAGCTGGAGCTAAGAGTTCTAATTTATGTATTTTTTAGCTTCTGCACAGTGTTGTTCTGGTTATGTTGGTATGTTTTTGAATTGGAATCTCTAAAAACTGGCAACAGTATGTAAAACTTGTGGAAATATTTTTTAAATAATTTCCAGTTTAATTTTTCTTACAAATTTTTTTTTTAAGTTCAACAAGTGGTATGGTTAACCATATGAATTCACAAAGTCAACAATCTGCAGATTCGCCTATGACGTCATCAATTTTGTCGTCGCCTAGTCCCTCCACAAAGCCTATCAGTCATCTGGAACAAACCTCAAGCCGCACAAACATCTTTACAAATACGTATCAATCTCCATCTAAAAAGGATGTTACTGCTAATGCTCTAGTAGGACAAACAACCAAGGTATGTTTTTATTTTTAGATTATTAAATTTCATAATTGTTGGTAATTAAGAGTTGAAGGGAAGAGAATACCTTTTTATAATCACTTAATCTGTTTTAAGTTAATGTTTGAAATTGTCTTATCTTCTTTTATACTTTAAAAAAAAAACAAAAAAAAATGCTTTTTATAGTTTTGCTATTTGTATAATTAATACCTTTTTCACCCTCTTTTCTAAGTAAATATCTATTAATATAAAACATTAAATGTCCAGTATCTATTGTTGGATAGAAGCATAAAATTGTAAAGGAGTTTGAATCACAAGTAATTACAGTATCTGAAAAATGTTTGATTCATACTCGGTTTTTGTTGTTAGAATATTCTGAAGCTTCTCAAAATTTGTAATAACCTTAAGAAAACAAAAAAATTTAAGTTGTATCTAAAATATTCTATTTTTCTCATCCTCGTTTTATCTTCTAGATTGCAACACCTGATCCCATCCCATTTCCTCCATCCCCTAATGAACGGAAGTCCAGTCCACTTATTGGGCCCGGTCAACGAACTGGTCAATCTCCAAGTTCTCTCAGTCAGGGTGAGTGTCATTCTTTCTTATTGTTATAAACAAAAGTTTTGTTGTTTGTTTTTTTTTTTTTGTTTTTTTTTTTGTTGTTTGGTTTGTTTGTTTTTTTTGTTCCCACAATACCCACTGATTTTTGAGAAATATTTCCAATGAGCCATTTTGGCATGTATTAATCAGCTCTTCGGAAAAAAAAAAAATTTTTCCCCAAATTTCTTGAATTACAATGTTCTGGGTTTTTTTATATATATATATATATATATATATACACACACACACACACCTAACAGTATATTTGGATAAAGTTAGAAACTGTCAAACTGAAATTGCTTTCTGTTAAATTCACCTAATCAGATTTATTAAAGAAAATATTTACTTATTCATCTGCAGGTGCTGTTCCTAGCCAGAAGAATGATTCCAACAGTCTAAGTTCTTTTACTCCTCCTGGTAGTACTTACCCAACTCCTAGTTATCAAAGCCACAAGACAGCAAATGTAACGTCATCATTGTCATCTTCCACCCCAGTGTTTACGCACCATTCCAACAACATGTCTCAGTCTAGCTCATCAGCCTACCCAGCACAATACCAAGTCAGCCAGAACCAATACCCAGCCACTCCTTCACAATATACTCATCAGAGCTATCCAGGTAGTTCTTCATTTCAATCACAGTCTAGTTACACATCAAATCCGCCTACTCAGAACTCTTTGTATCAGAGCTCTGCACAAACGAGTTCCTACCAAGCTCAAGGCAGTAATAGTAATTCAACGACAGCATACCACCCTCGGGACTCACAATCAGCCCCTGCCAATTCCTATCCGGCTGCTGTAGCTAGTCAGTCATCATATCAACGGAATAACCAGGCTGCGTTAGCAGCCACATCTCAGACACAACCTGTTGTATACAGTACACAAACTTATGGATCTGCTCATCCAAGTACTTTACAAACCTCTCCTCTCACAGATGCTAAATTAACTGAATCTCTTTCTAAAATGTCAGTTAAGGACAACACATTGGAAAATTCCCAATCTTCAACTCAGGTATGTACCAAATTCCATTTATTTTATTTATATTTTCATATTTGATCTTTTCAACTGTTGTAAGACAATGACCAATTATGATTATCTTGAAGTTGTCTGAAGATGAAATATCCATCAGTTTTAATTTTGAGCTGAAGTTTCTTTCGTCAGCAGTCTGGAACTGTTTGGTTCTTTGCCTCTTTCTCTCTCTTTTTTTTTTTTTGCTGGATGAAGCTTTGCTTGTGGTCAATAATCCATCTTAAAAATAACCCATTTCAATATAGCTTTGGTGTCTTTGAGTTTGGTCACCACAAATATGGCATTAGTTAACATTTGGGGATTAACAGAAACTGGTTTACTCAGTTTGTTGATCCTATCAAAAATAATTGAAATCTTGATATTTTGAATTTAAATCCTTACAAGTTAAACAGTGCCAGACTTGCTTGTACCACATATTGATGAACCTTTCTGTTGATTCTTTTCATGGATAATTCTCTTTAGTATAAGCTAAGAGGCTTACAAAATGTCTGTAGATAAAGTTGAAATCAAAAGTTCTGGTGATAAATTTGATATATAGCTATTTTCAAATCATGTAAAGGAAAAAAACTACACTGACCAATTTTGAATATTGAAATTTACAAGCTAAATTTATAAACTAAAATTGTTAAACCAGCTGGAAATCAAACTAGTAACACCAAACTGTTTTTGTGAGAATTTAGGTAATAAATGCCAAGGGGTTAAATATTTTGGTCTCCTGATGGCCATTGCTCATGCCACATGTAAATTGCACAATTTCTTAAAATCCTAACACTTAGGTCAGTTTAAAATTATGCTTACATTGTAAAGCAAAACCATTGCCAAGAAAAAATTTTTGAAATAGTAATATACTAAAATAATGCCCCATGATCCCACTACTCAAGAGAAAATTTGATGGCTATATAACTTGATTAGAGCTTATGAAAAATACTTTGCTCTCCCTTATCTATAACTAGAATTATCAGATATGTATAAATTTATATTGGCATTGTTTATCTTAAACCATTAAAAAAAAAATTTGGTAGTATGCAATTTCTATAAGCAGAAGTATTGGTTTCCTTATCAAAATAGAGGATAATTGGATATTAATGGATAATTTAAGTGAAAATAAACCTGATGTAACAAAGTTACTGAGGTTGTGTGTGTGTGTGGATAATATTAAATAAGGTATTCCTTGGCAGTTCTAATTTTAAAAAATGGGAGGGGGGGCATATATTGTGAATCCCATCTGGATCATGAAACCTGTTGCTGTTAGATGCTCATTTTCTCAAACTAAGTTGTTTGTTTTTTTTTTGTTTTTTTTGGGTTTTTTTATTCGTTGTTTAAGAGGTCAACACTGAGAAGCTATCCAAATTGTCTTATAACATCATAACTACACAAAACTTTCAGTATTAAGGTGATTCAATTTGCATGTTTTATATTGTTTCATAAAGAGATTTAGAGCTATCAAAGGAAAAAGGATAGGGCCTGCAATAGGGTAGGATATTTTTCCTTTTCTTATACTGCATAAGGAATATTAGAATTTAAAGAGCTCATTGTAATTTTTGGCATGATTGGTTAAATTCATAGGATTGATTTCAGTTAGTCATAATCTTATAGTTTAAATAAACTTCTCTTCTGGTGATTTTTCTTTTCTTTCACTTTCTCTCCAAGGAATAGAAACTTTTTGAGAACCATCTACTCCCCTCCTTTCTTTTATTTCTAGAATTTTATTTTTATCTTTGATACTTTTTTGCATGTGTTTATGCTCAGAATTTAGTCACTGTCTTTTTGAAAACTGATACTTATAACTCTGCAGTTCTTGTCAATAGATGCCTTTCTATTCAAATGTTCAAATATAAAAATTTTGAAAATATTAAATAACCAAAATCCAGTAGGTAATCAGTATCTCATTTTTGATAGAAATTTTCATGAAAAATTATTTTAATGTGAAATGGCAATTTTTATTCATCTTTTTGAAATAAACTTTGTGTGTAAACTGTTTAGCTGCCTCTACTTTTTTATGACTAAATTTTCAGTGTATTCTGAAGTTTCCAGCTATCATCAGAAAACAACCAATTTAAACTGAATAGGTTGTGACCAACAATATTGACTCCTTAATAAGATTGTGGTGTAGCTTAGTTAGTAAAAAGATTAAAGAATAGCAAAACTGAAGGGTCAGAAGTAAAATTCTTCTCAGTATTAAATGAAAAAAAAAAGCTTATGATTCATTAACTGTTATTTTTTTCATTGCCCAACCATCCACCCAATTCAGTTTCTTTCTCATGAAATTTAAACACTTGACAAGTAAATTACCAGTTCCCTAAAATATTCTGAAACAATTTTATACAAGTAACTATTGATTAATATTTAGAAAGTGACTGGATTTGGTCCAGATAAAGTAATATTCTATAAACCATTCTTTTTTTTTATATTGTGGGTAGTTTAGGGAGACTATCAAATTGGCCCTAAATTTAAACTTTCCAATGCTAAGTTTGTTCAAGAATGTAATACATCTTCACATCCTTATACAGTTATTAAGATTTTTATCCAAAAGAGATCAATTTTTAGGTAATCAAGAAATTAGCAGATTTAAGAGAAGGAAATAAGAAATTCCAATACTTATATTTAAACTTTTCATAAGATATTCTAAATATACATTTAAAAAATATTGTTAAAAAAGATTAACATTTTACCTTTTGATATAATTCTTTAAAACCCTATTACATGTGATTCCAAAAAAATTTTAAGTGGTATGTGAGGCTTTTAAATCTATACTTATGGAAACCTGTAAAATGTTCCTTAATGACTTATCTGGTAAGATAGAAGCAAGTCCTGCTAACAGTAATTTTTTTTCATTTTATTTGTTTTGATCCCTTGCCTTAGGGAAAGGTATTTTTTAATATTTTGAGAACAGGTTGTGCAGCCTTGATGTAACTTGACAACCAAACAGGAGACCTTAATGCATGTATGAACATTCTTCTATATAGTTACTTGGTCAGCAATCAGACACAATGGAACAAGCTTGTGTATTCTGTTGTATTCATCATGTTGATGAACCTGCCCATTCTTAATCTTGTATATTGGTGGCAGGGTATTTTTATATATAATCATCTCCTCACCTAGATATGTCTATTCTTCATGTAGTCCAGATTTAGTTCCCTGCTATTTCTGACTTTCCAGACCTAAAATCACTGTTAAATAGCTAGAAACTTTAGGTAGTAGATAAATTTAAGGGGGAATGCAACTGATGGCAATTCCAAAAGAGGATTTTGGAGACTTTTTTGAAAAGTGAGAAGGGTGCTATAAATGTATTAGGTCTCAAAAAGAGTACTTTGAATGAAACTGAAGTGCCATTGCCCTAGGTAGGTTATTCTTACTTCCCTGTTTATAAATGCATTTGCATAACCTGTCTAAAGTGTCTACTTATGACTGAAGTGATAAAATCTCCATCCCATCTTCAAATCTGTCCAAAATTTATGATCCTGAAGATACTGGTGTTGGTAGTAAAGTACTTTGCTCATTTATTTACTTTCCCCCCTTCATGTTTATTTATTTATTTATTTATATATATATATATATATATATATATATATATAAAAAAATTTTTTTTTTTTTTTCTTTTTCTTTTTTTTTTTTTTTTTTTTGCATTGTAACTATATAACTTGAGCTCTTCAACTTCTGGAGTTGAGTTGCTCAATTGGAAGTTTACCTTTTTAATTTTCTAAAATTTGCACCTAAAAATGTTGCACTAAATATCTCTCGTTTCTGAAATGAACAAAACGAATCCTATTTTATCATTTGATTTCTTTCTTAAACATTTGATGCTAACGGTTATTTTTTTTTTTTTTTTTTTTTTCCCCAAATGTCTTAATATAGTATGACCACTCTGTCTCGTCTGCCACAACTTCTGTGAGTTTGACGACGACAACCAGCACTACGCCATCCTTGACCAGCTCTACGACATCAGGTTCTGTAATGGCTGTCACTACAACAACACCATCCACTAAGGCAGCTCCCCAGTTGGCTAATAGTAAGTGCTCATCAATTGTGAAAATATGGAGTCTTGAAATTATTGTACTAATACAAATTTTTTAATTGGTCGGATGTTTACAATTTCTATCTTCTAAATCTAAACTGTTTTTAAGCTTAAGGACTTTCATTTATATACATTATCCCAAAGTAAAGTTAGAACCTTCCTCCCAGCTTATTAGTTTACTAGGATGTCTGTTTTTAAGATTGCTTAATCTAATTTTAATTGTATAGTATAAAAATGATTTATGAATCAAGTTGTTTTTCCTTGGGGAAAATTTATTTTATAGATTTTTGTTAAATAACTTGTCGAATTTAAAATCTAATGAAACACTTCTTCTTTTTAAGCTGGGAAAGCACCTCCTAATTTACCTCCAGGTGTCCCACTTCTTGGCCATCAGTATATTATGGGACAAGGGACATTACCTCCCTATTTCGTGAGTAAATCTACTTGTTCTTTTTATTGTTTTTAGCTTTTAATTTTTCAAATCAGTTTAATTTATATATTTACCTACTCTTCTGCACATGCAAGATAAAACCAAGTGCCACCAACATGTCACCGGAGTTTTACAGATTTAAATCCAATTTTCCTTCTAGACTGGTTGCCGTTGCTACTTTAAATTATCCTCCTATTAATTTGCTTTGAAACTAGGGTTTTTTAAAATTCATATCTTTGATTATCTTTTGACAAATCTAGACGTTTTTTATTGTATCTTCAAGCAACTATTCTCTGCCTGCTACTGAAATTTCTTTCTCAATCATTTAATATTGTGCAATATTTTTGTATTCTTATAAATGATATCAAAGAAATTTATTTTTAATTTATTTTATTTTAAATGATTCTTAGCAATATTGTCAATTTTTTAATCCCAAGGAAATATTGCTTAGTTTTAAATACATTATACCAATGAACTGATACCTTATGAATCAAGATATTGATTGATAAATTACTAATAAAAAATTTTGTGATGAATTTGTCAGCATGACCTATGTATTATTGCTATTATATAGGTTTTTCTAGTATTGAGATCTTTAGATTTTTTTTTCCTTTTTGTTTAGTTGAATAATTTCTAATTCATTTGGAGTCAAATACACGAGTTTGTTCATTTTATATATATATATATATATATATATATATATATATATATATATATAATCTTTCAAATAGGAAACAAATTTAAATTTTTAAAACTACCATATAAGGTGCACTCTTATCTTTTTTTTTTTTTTTTTTTTTTTTTTAAATCCCTTACTAAAAACCTTTAAAATTCCCCTGCATTTTATGTCATGTAGATTTAAAATTTGCAAAATTAGCTACATGACAACTCCTATTGGTTTAGACTTTAAAGTAATTTTCATATACCTATTAGCATTTTTTTTTTTTTTTTTTAATAAATTTTCATGTTCATGTTTGATTTTTATCATCTTGATTTAAGAACTTCAGCACAAAAACAATTTTAATCTCATAAATATTGAATAAAGCAATCTCCTGAAGAAATGTTCTTAGAACTTTATTGCTTGCTTTCAAGAAGTCTATTTGATTTTATCTTGTTTCTTTTGTTTAAACCAAAATAACTACCTGTAAATGTGGATTACTACTTTTAAAAAAAAAAAATCTTAATGCAATTAGTATATTATAACTTGCAAATATTAAAACAATACATTATAATTTTTGTGCCTTGTTTGTTGTTTTTTGTTTCTCTCTCTATTCTCCTGGATGCAAGTGTCTTAAATTCATCTGAATTTGTTGAAATTATTGCTTTTGGCTACATGTAAGTTTTCATTAGGATATATTTACTTCAATCTTTTTCCTGGCATCTTTTCATTATTCGATAAAGTGGCCATCTAATTTGCATTATTTCTCATTCAATCTTAATTAGTATTCTTATGGTAATAACTGTTTGGAAAACTTGTCAAAGTCTGTTTTGTCTGCTTGATTTACCAACTTTTGTTTAGGGTCGTCAATGATGTTTATATTTTTCACTAGTGCCATTTATCTATTCCACCCCAATTTGCCCTGACAGATTTTAGCATCACATGACCATCCTTGGTTATTAATAGTAATATTAAATTAATAAGTTCCCAACCTCATTTATTTTCTCACTTACTAATTACAACTACCCTTTTGTACAGTCGCTTTCTCAGAGTCTCCAGCAACCGTTGTATACCAGTTATGAAGAGCTGCAAATGATTCAGCAGAGGATGCCATTGGTAAATATTTTTCTTTTGAGCATTTCAAGCCTCCTGCTGTATATAATCTATTAAAGTATGGTTGATGTGTTCATCTGAATGTATTATTTAAAAAAAAAAAAAAAAAAAAAAAAAAATACACACACAAAAGGCTTGTATTATGAATATCATTAATGTGAATATTGATAAATTTATGCCTCCAAGTTCTGTTAAGGAAACTTTTTACTTATTCTGTTTTTCTCTTACCATCTCTTAAAAATTTGCCTGTATTAAAACTATTTTATCACATTTTTATTTATACTTAGTCAGTATAAACCCAAAACATCTTATATTTAAAGATGTCTTATTATCCTTTTAAAAAAAACATGAATTTTAAACATTTATGCTTTAAATTTTATTCTATTTTTTAATTTCTATTTCACTGTTCCTCCAATTTGTTCTTGTCAGCTTTATTTGTGTTTTTTTTTTCTCTACATAGGCAAGTAATTACTATGATATGGCAACATTCCCAGTGCCAACCACATTGACTAGTCGAGAGCAAGCTACTCTAGCCAGTGTTCCAGGTTATTCAGGTAAGTTGATACATACTTATTCAGTACAGTATGCAAGCCTATATGAATTCTGAGAACTGATTTTAAAATAATCTAATATATTGGTGCTATAGGCATATATTATTGATGTTCAAAATCTGGCCTAGATTACAATATTAAATAAGAGTAGGATTAGTTTATTAGAGGCTTATGACTAACTAATGTCAGGTAGAGTCAACTATCACTGTTATTATGCTTAACAAATCTGAATTTAAAAAAATATATATATTAAATTGAAACAAATATTAAAAATATCATTTAATGTAAAGATAAAAAATAAAGCATGGCAGTGATGAGCATTTTACTACTTAATGGTTTTGTACCTTTTATTTAACATTAGAATTTTTAATTCATTATGCATAGATATTAGACTTTCCTACTGATAAGTAAATGTTTACTATTAAAATTGACTTATTTTTATTTTACTCTGCAACTCCCTTAAAAATCCATGGATAAGTGCATTAATGTATTCATGCATGTTCTCTTTTAGCCACTGATAATAAACTGAGTCGGGTGGAAGCCCAATCACCAATACCCACCACCCAGCAACAGTCCACCCAGTCAGCCCATCAGCAGCCATATATAAACTTGCATTATCCTTACTACTACCCTTCAGTATTGCCTGGAGCTGCTGGATTCCAGTATCACACAATGTTTGCTGTAAGTGATCCTTTAATCGTCACTTGAACTGTATTTCATCATGTAGCTTTATTCAACTGAGGGGAAAAACTAATTTAGTTAGGAATAAAATTGACTTTAGTTTTTAATTTGTTAATCAAAAACTTTGTTATTTGTAGTTCTTTCAAAGTTAGTGAATATGAATTTCAATGAAGTGGGGGGGGGTATTTACTTGATCTGAAGTGCCCCTTGATTTTTTTTTTTTTTTTTTTTTTTAATCTTTATCTTGCTAAGATTCAAAGGTAAATAACGTGCAAACAAACTTTTTTTTTTTCTTTAAAAAACATTCTGGGATTTTTTTATTTAAAAAAATTTTTTTTAAGGAAACACAAAACCTTAGAGAAAACTACTTTTTCAGCATTTTTGTAACATTCTAAGTGTAACTTCAATAAATTACCAGCCACTAGATTTGCTTTTATTCAAGTTATCATTTGCTCAATTGGGGACAGATGGAAGGGGCTTTAATTTTGTTAATGCTTCTATATAGTGTGGTGTAATTTTTTTGTACCTATTTCATGTATTTGATAATTCAATCAATGATCAGTTTATCTTTATTATTGCCAGATGCCACCTGTGACCAATACTGCACATGGAGGGAATACTGGTACTACCCAGTATCAAAAAACTTATGGATCTCATGCTTATAATACTGGTGGGAAAGGTAGGAATTTTTTAATTTTTTTTCCTTCCATTTCCTTAAACAATAAAGTACTTGACTAATTTGAAATTAGAATCTTCCTTATGTTAAAAACCAATTTCTTCTTAGCACACTCTTTTAGGATAACCCTAGGCAAGGTATTAAAGAAACATAACTCTGTGTAATATGTGTGCATTACAATAATTTAAAACATGGCTGTACATTTCCTTCTAGTTAAAAGACAAATAAAACCAATAGTATTTTGTACTGCCTTAACTTTTGATCCTGATTGAGTGAACATATAAACATGATTTTTGTAATGTTGTAAAATAGAATTTAAAATGATTGTATTTTTCTCTTTTCCTTATACTCATGAAATTTTTCTTAATGCAGCAAGTGGTGTTGGTTCTGGTGCAGCATCTACTGCTGACATCCCTGGATCAGGTTATGGCAAATCTCATGCTCCAGTACGTTTTTATTTATTACTTTTTACACTTTTTCTTTCTCATAACATTAGCTTCACTTCTGTTCTTTTCCTACTTTATCATATGATTTTAATATGCAGATTATAATTTCTCACAAAGAAAAACGTTCTATGCTGTATATAGGGGTAGGGTTAATGATAGTTTTAATCTGGTTTAGATAATGAATTAGATATTTCTCTAGAAGCTTTTTGACCAAAAGATGTCTGAAGTTGGTGCAAAATTTGAGATTATATTCACTTTTTTTTTCTCCACCTTTACTACCTTATTTTAATTGCTAAGATCAAGGTACGTTCTTAGCAATGTTTATAAAGTTTTTTTATTAATTTTTATTTTCCTTTCTTCTGTTTTAGTTACTGAAGTTTTTTTTATGTGTTTGCAAAGATTAATCATCACAATCAATATAAAAATGTCTCAAGTTGTGAAATATTCTTTACTCTAGAGGTTGTTTCTAAGATTTTGTATTGAATCAAAGCTACATTTACTAACTGACGTTTATTTGAGATGATTTCAATTTTTTAAATATTTCATACCATGCAACTTATTTCAATATGATGCATTTATGGATATTAAACATGCAATAGCTGAATGGTAGTAGAAATCTTAATACTAAGCAAGTGACAATTTTGAAGTCTAATATTATATATAATCAGTAACTTGGTTATCCTTGATGTGTCTATATATAGATGGCTACAAAATCAGTGACAAATACTCATCTAACACTTACACAAAATATACCTTTTTTAATAATTAGTTGAGCAAAACTAAGCATTTTTTTTTATAAAGTCTTATTTTTATTCTAAAGGCATTTGAGAAACCAGGCTTCCATACAGGGACACCGCCACCATTTAATTTGCCACTGGCAACTCAAACCCAGGCTGGACCAATGGGTGCTCCAACAACTCCTTATGGGACTCCATTTGTTCCACTTGTGACTCACCAGCCTCACTCACAGATGCTACATCATCCTATGCAACAGGTCAGTACAGTGACAGGCTGTGTTTCTGTCACTTATTGTGGTTGGTTAATGAATAAAAAGTAAAATAGTTGATTGGTTTGAATTGATTATAGAACTATTAAGATTTTAATTTAACTTCTTTGCTTCATGTATGTTTGAATTTTTCTTAGATTAAACCTAGATTTTCAAATTCTCTTCTGAAGTTAAAAGACAGTAATCAATAGTTTCAAATATAAACTATTGAAAGGAGCCTATAACATTTTTGGAGAATATTGCAAAGAATAAATGGTAGTGAGCAGATAATTGGCAGGCAAGTATATCTGAAGAAATTTCTAAACCTGTATTCGGAAGTAGATTATAAAACATTTTGAGAATCCCCCCCCCTTCCCTTAAGTGTTTAGTATTAGTATTGTTTAGTATTCTTATTGTGTGTTTGGTATTAGGCTGATGTAAGTTTCCAGCAATGTTTATTCTTAAAATTATTTACTCACTCAAGCTATTTTCATGGCTTTTTATAGCTATGCTCTACTTTTCAACTAAATTCTTTATTTCAACATAAAAGGATTTTTGGTTATGATTCATTGAAAAATTCCTCAAAGAATCCATTATCTCAAATCTGATAAATGGACAACAAGTGTTATCAATACACTTAAAAGACCTTCCCTTCTCAACATTATTTTTTATTGGACAGATTTCATGCAGCAAATTCATTAATTTCTTTGCTTGGACATTGTTCAAATAAAACAATTGCTGTCATATTGCATAGGAACATTTTATTAGGTTTTAGCAACTTCTAATAAAGAATCATCCTACCAAACATGGAATTTTTCTCCTTGGTATTTTCCATTTAGGTGGATGTTGAAGACTTTCCTCAATTAACCATGATTTATTTTGGCTTTTTATAAGTATTTTTTTTTCCAACACCAGTGATTATCTTGTTGAAAAATTAATTTAAATGATAATCATGTTCATTTTCATTAGTTCATCTAGAACCCATTTTTGTAACTTCTGAATTTTGGGTAAGGTTTGTAAACAATGTTGACCAATTGGATAAGCAGTAAAGAACCAAGTTAACTTCAAAATGCATTTCTAAGATTTTACTAACATTATGTAAAAAAAAATGGTTCATGGAAATTTTGTATCTACCTAATATTATGAATGAAAAACCTGGGTAATTCTTTGAATTTTCATCTTTCCCCTTTTTCTGTTGATTGCAGGATTCCAGTGGTGGCTCAAGCCGCGGTTCCCAACAAGCCAGTACCCAACCTAAATCTGGAGGTTCTAAAAATTATGGGACCACCTACTGGAGTGCTAGTTAGGCACAGCTCTCTTTCTCTTCCCCTTCTCTCACCCCCTCTATCTTTCTTGCTATCTAATTATCCTCCTCTTTCTCCGCCTCCTACTTTCCATGCTCACTTCACCCAATCAGCTACTTTCAAGTCCATGCAGCAGGAGTCTGGTCCTTTTTCTGAAATAGTTGCCATGGTAACAAACTTGCTGCTGTTGCAGTCTCTGGGTGGACTTTATAGTTGTCTGACTGGTTGTTGATGGTGGCTTGGTTGGTTGAGCTGTTGGTGGCCCCTCCCACCTCCTTTTTTCTCCCCCTTCTTTCAAAAGACGTCTGTGTGAATTTCCTACTCTAGGGTTGGCTGCATCTCTCAGCACTGTGCTGTTGTAGCAATACTAACTAGCTAATAGTCTCTTAGCAGCTCTGTGTACAGTTTCGGCTCCTCCTTTGTTTATCGTAAAGTTTTGTGCCAGAATCCCTGGCACAGAGACCTTGAAACATCTCTTTTTGCCAGATAGGAACAGTGGCATGTGATATTGTGCCTTAAATGGACTACATTGTGTACCTTGCACCAAAATGGCAAGCCTTGCCATGGAAATGATTTATTATAAAGAAAAAACTAAATCCTATCAAATTAAAAACAGGTTTGTTTGTTTGTTTATTTATTTATATATATATATATATATATGTACACATACATATGTTATAAAATATATATATATATATATGCATAAATAGATATATATTTATATATGTGTGTGCGTGTGTCTTTGTACCTGCATGTGTGCATAGGTGACTGTGAGTATGTCTCTATATATTTCCCTATACATATATATATATCTGCTGAATAAGTAGATATGGGATTTGCATGATATGTAATATACACATTGTGAAAATGAAATGAATGGAGAAAAAAATTGCTGACAGGTGTGTGAATCTACAAATAAATGGTATAATAGACTGCTTGTGTATGTATGTGTGTGTGTGTATATATATATATATATATATATATATATATACACATGTGTGTATACATATGATAAACATGTTTGCATATTTGTATATACACAAACATTTAAATGCACATATGACAGTTTGGGTTATATATAAATTTCAAACAAAAACCTTGGCATATGTGTATTAATGTCATTGTGCTTATCTCCTTATGCTTATATTCAAACATGTAATTATATATTTACATATATGCACATGAGTACACTCACACACATGTATATATTTATATAAAGAAAGTGCTCCTGGGAATCGGAGTTACTTTGGTATTAAAAAAAAAAATATATATATAAGGAATTAGCTGCGTTGACAGCAGCCATATTTGTCAGTTTCATTGCTGTAAACTTCTAGGGTCACGTCATTCAAACATAAAAGCATAAAAATACAAACTTAAAAACAAGACAAAACAAAAAAATTTGTTTCTAACCTGACCGCTGTCGGCTGAATATTTTGTGTGCATGTGATGATACTGTTAGTGGATTCACCTTAATATTTTAGATTAGGTGAATCTCTTTATTTCTCTCCCCCTTCCCTATTCTCCTTTCCCTTCCCCCCTCTCTCTCTCTTTCTCATATATATATATATATATATATATATATATATATATATTCTTTTCAGCTGTGTAATCTGCAAAAAGAAAAAAAATTGTATAAAAAATGAAAAAAAAAAACAAAAATCTGAGGAAAAAAGACCAAAGAAAAAACTTTAAAAAAAATAAAAAAATTAAAAAAAAAAAATGTCATGTTTGCTTTTTTTAAATGGAAGCTGAAGTGGGCGTAAATTTCTAATTGTCAATAAAGAAATTTAACTTCCCTGGCCAAAGGGTATGTTTTTGTTTCGTTGCTAAATGTTTTTTTTATTTTAAGGGGAGTGAGTGGGTGTGCTAGTCCTCAAAATTGCTTTGGTTTTATCTTTTGTTCTAATTTTCTAAAATTTGGATGCTGTCATGTTTCTTTACCATTGACTTGCTCTATTTTATCTCTGTTCATTTTTTAATTCCTCTAGCTATCAAATCTGTCTTTTTAGAGTTTTCATTTTCATGTACTGATTCTGTGGCAATATTTCATCACAGTTGCTCAGTCTTGCCTACTAAAAAAACTCAACTTCATATCATATACACTATTTTAAGACTAAGATTAGTCGGCTACAAATTTTGGCCCAAACTACATAAGTAACAAGTCAGCTCCAAGGAAAAAGATACAAAAATGAATTCCAAGAATTCACTTGCTGTTTCCTTTATTTAATTAATCAATGTGTGTGGGGTGGGGGTTGAGACTTTGCAATTTGAACTTGGGTGCTGATCTTTCACTAATATTATTCAATTCTCTTTGTCTATGCATTCTCTTATCTCTACAGTTGTCTGGTCTTCTGGTTTCACTTAGGTGATATGCTTTTAAGTGACTTTTTTTCTTTTTTTTTCTTTTTTTGTCTTTCTCTACAAATATCTGCCAATATTTTTGTATTCTTCTTTCCTATCCCCAAATACTAATTACCAACAAGATTTACTTAAACGATTGGGTACATGATCTACTGAGGATGAAACCTAATTTGTGAGTCAACAAATATTCACTCCAATAAAGGGATCCAAGATTAGATATTAAACTCAAACTCATGGTCACCCATTGAGAAGCCTCATAACTACACCTATATTATTTGAAGGGAATATTGATCAGTTAGGAAGGATTATCATATAGTGTTTTAAATTTATTCAATCTATGTTCTCATTCCAGTGCTAGGGTATCAATTGTGCTTCTGCAAAACAATAACTAAGTGTGAACTCAATCACCAGGTAATGAGAATAAGCCTTTATTCTGTTGGACAATCATTCTGAAATTTTTAGCTTTAAAACATGATACAGTATTCATTTCAAATCAACTGATATATTCAATACATCTATGAAGAAATAAGCCTTTTCTAAAATATACAGTAAATTATGTTATTACCTTATGGTCATAAAGGTTGCCTTGCTAAATAGTCCATTTTCATGTTCTCTCAAAAGAGCTAGGGACAAGACAAGTGCTCTTAAGTTATCTATGCAATCTCAAAAATAGGAGTTATTTTAAAAGGCTCTTAGAATTAGCACAGCTACTGAGTCACATGATAGCATCACTAGGTATGTGGGGGGGGTCCACACCAACAACAGCCATGACATTCCAGTTAGTATGGTGCTAGAAACTTTTGGGTGGGGAAAAACAGCAATTATTTCATGATTATTTTGACAATAGTTTCTAATAAAACCTTATGGGTTGGAAACATCAGAGATAGTTTCAGTTTTGAATACTGTGATTTTCTTAAACACTAGAAAATATTACTGCAATGAGGCTATTTCTCCACAATATTTATGTACCTCTATTTCCTTGCCCTTAGGGTTATAATAATTACACGATGCGTATTTCCAATCCTCTTGGGAAGACTTGGCCCTGAGGGTGACCCTGTCCTCTGTAAAGAGTACAGATGTAACTTACTAGAAATTCAGGTTAACTGGCTGCACAATTACCATAACTAGTTAATTTGGAATTAATTGTGTGCAATGTGGATTGTTGGCTTTGCATTCTGTGGTTGCTGGTTTGATCTCCAGTGGGGGAGATCACTTTATACACTGCTGATGAGACCTAATAAAGTCAAAACAGCTGTCCAATGGTTCTGTATGTTGCACACAAGTGTTTGCCAGATTTTCTGATCATGGTAATTCAATTAGCAGTTGCTTGTTAGAATTTATGCTGAGCAGAGTTGAAGAAAAATCCTGAAGGAATATGTACACCCCATCTGTGAGCCATCCCAGTCTTTCAAAGTGTGCCATCTTTTGCTTTTTTTTTTTTTTTTTTTTTTTTATTATGTGTGTGTCTTTGTGATACTGCTGTCTCCTGGGCAGCGTGTACAGTAGGCAGGTTGATTTGTCACTTGGAAATTCAATGTCTTTCGTGGCAAAAGCTGATGTTTGGTGTTGTAGAACTGACATCAAAAATTAGATTCCTAACTTTAAAACTCAGAGCATTTGATTTTAAAGATTGTCAGCAAAAATATATAGAAATACTTCATTTCTGCAGGATTTTGCAGACAATAATAGATCCAAATGAAATTGATATTTTTCATTAGATACAATGAATGGAAAATATATACAATGTTTTAAATCTGCATTGAACATTGCACCAAAACCTACTACAATGCTCAAGAGCATATAACAATAGAACTAAATTCTTCAGTGTATTTTCTTTTTGATGAAAATGCAGGTCTTATTTGGTGGCACAATGACTTGGTTACAATGTGCTTGTGCCTTCCTGTCCATACACAATCTGTGAAGATTCCATTGTTAATTTAACAGCTCTTTTCATGCCTTGTGAGTGTGCAGATAAATTTGGAAATTTCAATTCTGTTTCATTCAATAAAGATTATAGTTCATTCCTTGAAAAAACTTAGCAAGTGCAGGTTCACAAACCCCGCTGTTTGAGAGGTCAACTTTGATTGACTAATGTGTGGCTTAATTTTTTAATCTCTCTGGTAGTTGGCTACTGAGGGTGGGGATTTATCCATGCTTGATTATATTTTTGTGATGTAAATTGAATAAAACTTATAAGTATTCTTGTAAATTGACATTAAGTATGAATAAATGTTTATTTACCTAATGGACAAAATCTTTATGGCCTCTTCCCTCACCTCCAATCCATCAGACTTCAACATTGCTTCTGGAAAATATTTCATCATCAGAGCAAAAGCATTGTGCTGTAATTTTTGTTTTTAATGCTACATTCTGGATTTCAGTTGACTTGTTTTATTCTCTGGATCATATTAAATATATACAGAAAATTATATAGAAATTATAGTTGCTTTTTATTTTGAACCTACTGCATACACTTAAATTACACACCATTGTCCAATTTGTCATTCATCTTGACAATTGTGGTGGATATGCACATATGGTCCATAAGCACATTAATCTTATAGCTAAAGTTAGCTATCTTGCTTGATACAGTTTTAATCTTCCAAGCAATAAATCTAGGATTCACTTTTCCTTGAGAAATGCCTACAGCATATTCAAGAAGTAATTACCATGATTTACAGCAGTGGCCCTTTGCAGAAGCAATGAATGATCTCAGAGGTATTACCTCTTAGATCATTCATTGCTTCTACAAAGGGCCACTGGGGTAAATCATGGTAATTACTTCCACAAAACTTCCTTAAAGGACCAGTGAAAGTAGTAGGGCTCCTTGTATTTCCATCAATTACTTTAAAGATGGCTCTAAATGGAAATTCATTTAGATGAAGGGAACAGGCAATAATGTGCACCTTCCTTTTTTCTTTTTCTCCCCATCCCTGCTTCATAACCAGTGTTTGTACTGGTATTGTCCACCAGAACTGGCTCAACAGTATTTACACTGTTGTACTCTTCTAGAACAGCAGTAACATCCTCTGCTAGATGAACACATGTTACACCATTGTTGGGTATGACTCAATGAGTGAGAGATTTACTTGAAGTGCCCATTTCTCTTGTGATGTTAAGCGGTGCTCTGGTCCCTTTTTAATCTTTTTGTCACTATTTTCTTCTGTAATCTCCTTGTATAGCAAAGTGTCTTTATTTACTCTGCAATCAACTCCAATACAGATGAGATTGATAGTTACTTTTACTCTTGCCTTTTCCCTATTTTATAGAATATCTTGGGACTTTTAAAAACTGTAAGGTTCCTTTAACTTTCTCCCTCACTCAAAACTGTCATCCATTGCTTCTTCACTGGAAGATGTCAGTGAAAAAATATCATGTCGAGGAAGCAACATGAAGAATCTTGTCTATCTAACCTCTCTGCTTCCTTAATTTTTTTTTTTTTTTTTTTTTTTTTTTTACAGCATTTTCGTCAATAGGACCAAAAGGCAGTTTCCAGCTGGGATCTATTTTCTGTCTCTGAACTTTTAAATATTCCCTCTCTTCAATGGGAACCTGAAATTTCAAAACTTGCTTGTGTTTAAATAACAGGTCTTGTATACATGACAAATATTAAGGAAAATGTCACAATTATTTACAAGAAAAAGGAAGATTGGAGGTAAACTTAGATTTTGAAAATTATGACAAACTAGTCCAAATTAAATAATGAAAACAGAATTAAGATTACCTTCTTGTGAGGAGGACAAGTGCAAACTTTATGCCTTGTTTGACAATTTTCTTTGTTGCTCTTCACGGCAAAGTCCTCACATCTTAAGATGGGCAGTTTACAGCGAAATGAAGAAATATCAAATAATCTGTCCAGCTGTTCCTCAAGTCTTTTCACTTCGCGTGTTTAAGAGATTTTCTGTTAATCTGTCTGGCCTGCTTGAAACAAAATATATTGACCTTCTGCCCTATATGATATTCCCTTAACAAAGGCAATTGTGGGTTTACTGCTTGCCAAATGCTGATTATTTCCTTCGCAATTGTTTTGGAAATCTCTGAATTTGTGAAGTAGTGATAGGTATTTTTAAGGAAATAACTGAACTAAATTTGTAAAATTGGGGG
>OY757920.1:70498166-70761442 GCA_963585895.1 Sepioteuthis lessoniana | reverse complement strand
GGGATTAATAGGGTTCCCATAATATTTTAAAATTAATTATATAAGGAGAAGATTGCACAATATCACTTGAATCCTCAAAAAGGCAATATTTCTTGGGGGGGGGGATCCCTTTTTTGAAGATATATTTGTTTGTATAAGTTTGTTTCATAAGAAATTATAATAAAATACTTAAGATTAGAAATTAATGTCCTTTCTTTATTTTCTTTGACAAAAGATGTTTTTTTGCAAGTTTTGCTGCTCACAAAGAGTATCAATATTTTAAACCAAGGATCGCCAAAGTTGATGATATTGACCCCTGGGGGTTGATGGGACTATTGAAAGGGTTGATAAATGTGGTTAAGAAATAAAATGTACACTGATTACTCTAGCTATGCCAAATGACAGCAAACAGATTTTTCGTGCTGTATTTCCCTATATTTTATGTGACATTCATTTATCATACCATACTTCCATAGGATTGAAAACTTTCATGTTGAATTCCAGAATTATATTTGATATTTTTTTTTCTTTTACATTTCTCATGATTTCCACAACAATACTAAACAGTTTTTCCTTTTTGTGTCTATATTTTAAGAATGATATTCACAAGAGGAAGGGTTACAGAACAACAATCTTGCAGGGGTTGGTATGCAGTTTCCTTCCAATGATGGATATGGAAGCCACACATCTATCTATTTATTCATTTATTGTACCTGCCTGGGGAGGGATCAATGAAGGATCAAGAATTCCATGAAGGGGTCAATGTTTGGCGACCCCTGTTTTAAACTAGTACTAAAATCTTTTCAAGAATTTGGTATATATTTGTTTGTTTCTTTCATACACTTCTCACAAAAATACCTTTTAATTTCATTATTTAAAAAAAATTTTTTTTAAAAATGTCAAAGCAGTTCTCATTTTGTTTTGTGTTTTTGTGATATGTCGCCTGTTTGAATACCAAGAGAACAGCAGCAATTTGCACAATAATTATGTGCAATTTTAAATTATTTTGCATCAATAATGTTGATCATGCAGGGTGCTCTGATTTTTTTTTCATGAGGCAGGAAATGTTATTGAGAAGAATTTACAATATTATGAAGGAAAAAAAAAAACAACAAAAAAACCCAACAAAAAACAAAAAAAAAAACAAAACAAAACAAAAAACAACCAGCAATGCATGGGGTAAATAAAATAAAGGAAAAAAGAAAATAAAAAGAAAAAAATTGTATACAAGAATTTTTTTTAATTATGATTTTTAAAAAATTATTTTCAAAATTTGGGATACAAAAACAGAATAAACTCAGTTTGTCAGCAGCAGGACAAAGAAATAAAAGAAAAGAAAAAAAGAAAAGAAAAACAAAAAATTAAAAAAATGTTAGCATAAACCACATAAAAAAAAAAAAAAAAAAAAGAAAAAAAGAATTCTTTTTTGATTCTAAGAAGCAGTACATATCTCCCCAAAATTAAGGTTAAAAAAAAAAAAAAAAGTTTTGTCATATATATATATATATATATATATATATATATATTTTTAACCTGGCATTTATATTCTGAATATGCATTTTGAATGAATTTCAAACCTTTTTCTGAATAATGAAAGAAAAAAAAAGTTTAGAAAGCAATTGTAGGAGGAAAAAAAAAAATTCATCTGTAGATGATTTATGATGAATTATTCATGTGACCAAGCAAACATCTTTCAAAAAATTCTCTTTGTTTTGCATGCGTAAATAGGATTTGTATTGTATGATAGAGGTCCTTGTTTACAGAAAATTCTAATTAATGATTTTAAGACTATAAATGTTTATATTTAAAATAAAATGCAAATCTAGAATATAATGCCTGATAACTTTAAAGAAAATTATTTAACAAAAAAAGGATCAAGAAAGATTAAATCTATTGATTCCATCTCTATTCTTGATATTTGAAATTTGGGGTGAGGAGGTTAAAAAAAAATTTGGGGAGTCAAAAGTTCTTTTTTTTTTCTTCTTTCTTTAAGTAGAGCCCCCCCCAAAAAAAAGAAGAAAAAAAAAAGAGGGACGTGGGAGGGTTTAAATGGCCAGACTGAATGGAATGTGATCAAAAACCTAACATTTTACATTTTTGGTGGAAGTTGGGGAGGGAGAGAGAATTTTAGAAAAAAAATATGAATTGATATCTGTGTATTATATATTATATATAGATGTGTGTGTGTGTGTGTGTGAGATAATAGAGAATCTTAATTTGTGAATATGGAGATGAATACTGTATATACTCACATATCATGTAACTTTCTGGGACCTAAATTTTAGGGCAATATTAAGGGATAGTACCAAATGTTAAATACAAATTTTGTGTGCAGTTAGCCAAAGCTAAGGCTAGTTTGTATCTTATGCATAGTACAACCCCTTAATATTAGGCTAAAATTCAAGTCTCAGAAAGTTGCATGATATGAGAGTATATATGGTAAATGTAATGTTTGTATGTCTATGTTTAAGGCTATGAGTGGTGTACATATATACTTTCTTAAAACAGGAAAGATTGTGTAAATATGTACATGTTGTGTGTGTGTGTGTGTGTGTGTGTGTGTAAATATAATCAGCAAGTTAAGTGTGGTGACAGAAACCACACACATAAAAAATAAAGGCCAGCAGGACAACATAAAAAGAACATTAGTTAAAAAAAAAAAAAAAAAAAAAAAAAAAAAGAAGGGAAACGCCCCTTTTTTCTTCAAAGTTTTTTTTCTTCTCTTCTTAGAGATTGTGTACAGATGCACACAATCTCATCGCCTCACTTGCATCCATAATCTCTTCCATTCACACATGCATTCAGACACACTAACATTCAAATTTTACCATCAGTTTTACTTGTTTGTTTTTTGTCTTTCTTTGCTTCTTTCTTTCTTTTTTTTTTTTTTTTTTTTTACTTCCTTCTCCATCTAAGTTTTCTTCCAATTTTTTTTTTTTTCAAGGAAAAGAAAAAAAAAAAAAAGAAAAAAAAAGTCAAGTGACCATCTCTCTTTTCTTTTATTATATATACTTGAGAGTAGATGTGTGATGTGTTTGTGTGTGTGTATATATATTCTTTGTCCAGGTATGTTGTTTACGTGTCTGCCCTTGACCACAGCTGCTGCCAATGGTGCTGCCATCATTGTTTATCATCATCTTTACCATCCTCATCATCAGTGTCCAGCATCTCACCTACTCAACAGCATCTGCAGAAAGCAGCCGATAAAACGAGGAAGGAAAAATATTTCACATTCGAGATCCTTTCTGCTGTAATACCTGACAAAAAATAAAAAATAACCTATAAAATCAGCAGTAGTAATTTAAATAAATCAAACATCAATCTACATGCAGTCTTTGTAGCACCTTTGATGGTTCAAGGCAGTGTTTACTTATAAAATATATCAAGAGTACATTTACAGGGTTTCATTAATGACTGAAATCTAATCAAAATTTGTGTCTATTTGATCTTACTGTAAGATAGAGAATTACTTTTTAACACACTTTTGTTATTTTGCATGGAAATATAAAAAATTCGTTATAGTAGAATGTTACTAGTAAATAGTAGTAACCGGGACATTGGCCCAGCGGTTAGAGTGTTCGCCAATGGGCCGGGAGACCTGGGTTCAATCCGAGGTCGAGTCATACCAAAGACTTTAAAAATGGTACTTGATACTACCTTGCTTAACACTCAGCATTATAAGGTACGGTTCAAGGGTAAAGTGGAGCAATCCTGGGAATGGAGTAGCGCCCTCCCCTACACCTAGGTGTAGTAGCTATCGAAAAGGGAGCCTTCGGGTCACCCTCGACTATGGTCGCTAACTTTACTTTACTTATTTAGTTTTTATTTTAAATAATAATAAATAAATAAGTTGATAAAATAGATAAATTAATAAATACACAAGTTGAATAAATAAAAATGGATGATTAATTAATAATACAAAAAAATTCCTTGAATTTGTTTAGAACTTCACAAAGAGTGGCTGTCAGTGACAATTCCATACTAAATACACTAGAAGGGTGGAGGCTATGGTATAAATGTTGTGAACAAAGAACAACAGAGGCAAGAAAAATAGTTGGTCTAATAATAAAATTAATCTTAAAGTAACTTAATATAACTAACAGTTAAAGAATAGATTGTTTATAGTGGTTGAAATATCTAGTGCCCTAGGCCCTTGAAAAGTCTCCCTGCTTGGCAAAATGGGTTCTTTAGGCTTCGTTACACAACCAGTCGAGGAGAAGGAAAACCCTGAATTCAAACTAGCTTTGCTCTGCTTAAAAGTTGGTTGGTTGGGTTTTATGGCATATCAATCTTAGGTTATTTAACACCAAATCCATTTTTATGTAAATAATCAGTTCTATTTAAAACAATTCAGTTTAGCATGAGTACACAGTTTAATTGTCAAAATATTTCTATTTCAAACTATTCAGTTTATTCAAACAGTTCTAATTCAGTTTAGTACAAGTACAGATTTTGTTTACACAGTTAAATGTCAAAACAGTTCTATATTAAACAAATCAGTTTAGTGTAAATACAATTTCAATGTCAAAAAACAGTTCTATTTCAAATAATTCAGTTTAGCATAAGCACACAGTTTAAATGTAAGTGCGGTTTAATTGTCAAAACCATTTCTATTTTAAGCTATTCAGTTTAGTCAAACAGTTCAGTTTAACATAAGTATGCTGTTAGTTCTATTTAACCTATAGATATGGCCCTATCAGGTGCTACCATGCTAGGCCAGAGTGGACCTGGGAGCAATGGCAATGAAGAGGTGCTCTGTATTCCCCAAAGCCCCAGCATTACTGGAACTTCACCATCATTTTGTTTAGTGTCATATCCAGGACACTCGTTGGAGGGGGTATAACCCCTCTGCAGAGGTGCAGTTAGTGTATTCTACAGCCCCAGCTGACTGGGTAATCTGCTTAAAAATTAACCTTGTATCACATCATGCCTGTGGTGGAAGGGTTGGTTTTGTTTAGTTGTGTTTGATGGCATATCAACCCTCACACATTATTTAATGTCAAATCCTGTTTAGATATAATTTGTAAACAAATAATTTGTAGATAACATTTTTTAAACCAGCCAGAGCTTGTGTGTTTGCACACAGTTAAATGGTTTTAAGTATTGTTATCTCAGTGCAATTGATCCTCAACCACGTTTAAGATAAAATGGGACTGGGTAATAGTTTGCTACAGGAGCAATTTGAAGAATACAATTGGAACAATCATATTAGGTGTTAGAGCTTGAAATGACTGGCTGATTGATAAAATATGGCCTCCCTGACTGCTCTTCTAGTCCAGTAAGAGCCTAAGTAGAGTGTTGCAGGTCACAAGACCACTTCAGTTGCCAGGTCACAGATTACTCAGCCACCAAAGGTCCTATTCTCCAAGCAGGTGGCCTTTTTTGGGGGTGGGGGTCCATATACCTTGACAGGTACCATCGTGTATTCTACAGTCTCAGTTGACAGGATGCAGGAGGGGTTTGGGTAAATACATATTCTGCCAGACTGGTTAAAAACTTCTAGTCTTGAAGGTTGAATACCTATTTCAAAGAGTTTCTCTCTGCCATTCTTCAAAACAATATATTTTCAATTCTTTCAGGCAGAATTGTGGTTTGGACGTTTTTTTTAATAATAATATATATATATATATATATATATATATATATATATATATAAAAGAATAAATCTTAGTTACAGCAGTTTCAAAAGAATTCTATAGTTCCTTTCTTTCATGAGTTATCTCCCCTCAATTTCATAGCTTTTATATCTAATAGAGAGCTGTGATCTATAATTTCCAGAAAGTTGTGTTATCACCACACTTTTATCCTTGTAAACAAAGAAAAGAACTAAAATGACCTTCTGGATCATTGAATTACGAGTTTCATTTGTTCAAATAATTCAAAATTAAAAATTGGAAAAGAATTAGGGTTTCTAGACCCAGAGTGCTAATTTTAAGAACTTAGACAAATTGGCCTTTTCAATCTTTTTAGGGTTACAGTTCAACCAGATTTGAAAAGTTTACAAATTCAGTTGAAAGAAATTAATGAATTGTTCTTTGAAGAATCATTATGTTCTTGAATAAAAGTGATATAATTAAAAATAAAGTCTCAAAAATAGAATGACTTACTTTTGCTCTGTCAGTGGGTTCATTTTCTTGCCCATTAACAATATTAGGACATTCTTTGGATACAACACAGAGAAATTCTACATGGTCTTCTGTTCCATATGTATATTGAGAACCAATATTTATTAGCTGAAAAATAAGAAAAATAACTTAAAATAAAAAATCACAAGAAAGTAATTAACTTTCAGAGATATGCATGTACCAACTTATCATTCATGTGCTTGAAGTTATAAAAATACACACTGTGAGACAGAGAAAGATCTTAAATAAGCTGCTCAGAAGTTCAATTCATTTATTGTGTGTGTGTGTGTGTGTGTTATTCAGATATATATGTAACTCATAAATAAAACATAAGTGTCATATTGAAAACAGAAGGGAAGATGCTGGCAGCTACTTGGCATTCATGACAAGATGTCTGTAAACTATTCAGTTTAGTTCCATGGGGCCTTCTCAGACAGAACCTGCTCTTTCACCTAAAAAGAGAGAGGGTTTGGCTTATTGCTCAGTACCTGAGGAACTCCTGAAGAGAAATTCTAAGAGGCAGGTTTCCTATGGGGCACCCCATGTTAATCTGACCTTGTGTCACATTCCAACACTGTGGGGGTTAGTTAAATACTATGAAAAGTCTTAACCTCCAGTGAAAATGCTAATTAATTGGTAGATTTTTATATAAATAAATCAAACATACAGAATTCTTTGCTTAATAGGAACATTTTGAAAACTTGGCTATCTATAAGAATGATCTTTTATAGAAATGAAAATTTATTAGAAGTACATAGAAAATGAGTAATTTTCATTCAAAATATAAACTGGTTTCAAGTTCTACTTTATATTTTTATTCATGTCATAATTGGTGCATATTGGTTAAAGCAGGTTTTTTCCCAAGTATTTCCGTCATTCACTTTTAAGTCTTATCACATTAATCACTGGGATTAAATTAATTTTTTTTAAAAATCACTTTCATCTTATAACCTCTTTTTGCATATTATTATTATTACTATTATTATTTTTAATTTATTTTTATTTTTATTTTTTTTTAGAGATGTTTATTTAAGTTTTTCAACAGGCTGTAAAGCAAACTTGGAATAAATATTAGCTCAGAAAAATTATTTTAATTTTTCTACTTTAGTTAGTAAATCTTAAACTCTTAGGAACAATATGTTCTAATTGTTTATCTCAAACGTTTTGCTTTTTAAGTATAGAAAAAGTATGAGTAAATTATGTTTCATTCACCCTAAAAATAATTTCATTTATTGAGAAACACTGAATCAAAGTAGCATTTAGAGATTTTTTTATTAGAGCACATCTGATAATGTCAAAAACCCTAACTCAAAATTGAATGTATCAGATTATTTGTGAAAGCAGCAAATAAACAAAACTATTATTTATTATTCCTCTTTAAAAGATGAAAAGCTTTCTCAGTAAAAATCTTCAATTTACAGATATAGGTGCCTTGCATAGTATATTGTGTAGATTTATTGTACTAGGCTAAAGGAACATTGATAGTGAGTTTGATTTTCAGTGGATGCCTCATACTTTTGTCTTTTGTGCTAAACTAAACTCAGCAAATAATTCATATACACACCATCTCCCTATATATAAAGAGAGAGTTTTAAAACAAGATGTGTTTTTGACAACTAGTATTTAAACTATTTTGACTTCTTTGTAAGTTTTTGCTGACCAGCCAACACCAGTGTGTCCATATGCAGAGGTCCAAAGAACATTGTTTATGAGTTTGTTCTTACTTATCCAGCAGTGCCCAGAATGTCTTGCTCATCTTAATTAGATGGTTTGAGAGATAGTACATAAGTGGCCATACAGTTGTTGTTGTTTTATAGGATACTGCTTCCAGGAATTGTTCAAAACTGCACACAGCATTCTTGTGTAGTTCCCATCTAACTGTTTCTCCAGGCATTTCATTAGAGTCAGTAGTGCAACTAGACAGTAGTACTGACACAGCTATAGCTTGGAAAAATTCTCATTTTATTTTATCAGGTTGGTTGGGTTTTATGGCATATCAACCTTTGTAGGTTATTTAATGCCAAATCTATTTTATACAAATAATCAGTTCTATTTCAAATAATTCAGTTTAGAGTAGTAGTTTCAATGTCAAAAACAGTCCCATTTCAAAAAAATTCAGTTTAGCATAAGTTTAAATATCAAAACAGTTCTATTTCAAGTAATTTAGTTTAGCATAAGTACACAGATTAGTTCTATTTTACCCATAGATAGGGCCCCATCAGGTGCTACCACTCCAAGCCAGAGTGGATCTGGGAGCAATGGCAATGAAGTGGTGCTCCACATTCCCCAAAGCTCCAGCATCATATTTTATCAGAGTATTAACAGTGATTGTATATTGCGGGCTATTAAGACAGTGTTAAAACCAACTTTCAATCAAAATATTAAAATGATAGAATTCAGTTAAAATATATATTTTAAAGTTTCCAAAATGTACCTTCAGGAAGTCAGTTAATGTAAAATCCTACCAATACCCACCCAGCAAGTTCTACTTTCTACCATACACCAAATTCAAGTGAAGATTAATCTATTTAGAATTGCAAAAAACCCTAAAATTATATGCAACAAATGATAGCACTTAGCTAACTATGGTGACTCATAAAGAACATAAATTCTTTAAAGTCACATATATAAAACTTATCAGAAAGGTTACACAGCAGGATTGCAACTAATTTTTATTTCCTTGAGAGTTACTTTTATTTTCACAGATGACAAATGTTAACAGTCAGAAATAGTTTAGTGGCTGCTGGTATAAAGGCATTTTTTAAAAGCAAGTTAATATACATGTTCAGTTCAAGTGATCAACCAGCAAATGCATTTAAACTGTAAAAAATTTAGAACCTGTGTTTAGTGTGAATCCTTTTTAATTTAAAAAAATAAAAAATAAAAAAAAATAAAAAAAAAATCAATATTTGCTTTTTAAGAGAGACAAAAATGGCTATGCAAATAATTTCCTGAAGAATTTGTAATGGAGATTGATATTACAATATGAAACTATTGATTACTGAATCAAATTATTTCTATCTATCCAAGAAAAATATATTTCATATGATAGGACAAATCCATTTTTTATGTCTTACTTGAAGATGAAAATAAGGCTGAGGAGGAACAGATACTTTACTTGGATCCCAACCAGAAGGTCAAAGAGTGACACTAATCTTAGACACTATGCCTACAAAATCTGATACAAGGTAGAAGTGCCAAACCATATATAATAAATTCCACTATTTTTGATAGGTAATATGAATGTAAAATGATATTGATTTTTTACAACTAATATGAATGTCAAATTAGTTTTGAGTTCTGTGGACGGCTAAATGTCATCCGAACATCAAAATAATTGTTCGATAGCATCATTTCATGAAAGTTCTAAGTAAAATGTTTGTAAAGTGTTGAGATTTTTTAAATAACTTTTTTTAAAAAAAGGTAACCGAAAAATAAAAAAAGAGCAAATCAAAATGAAATAAAACGAATTTCCACAACGAAAAGACAAATTATTTTTCATTTTAGTCACAATTTTAGGTTGAAGATTCTTTTAATTTATATCTGAAACCATCATTATTACAAAAGGAAAGGAGAGAGAGAAGGGGAAAAAAAAAATCAAGCGTGACAATGTTAGATTTTTCAAGATGATATCATTTAATACATTTTTCAAAATAGTTATTAGATTTTGTCCTTTTATGAAAAACTAAGGAAAATGTTCACAAAGAGTTTAGAAAAAAATGTCAATGAAAAGCAGATATTATAACAATATCATATATCCTTTTTTCTTAAGTATTTCCTTAACATATAATATACAACTATTTAGGAAAATACAAAAAGAAAAATTTCATAAATTTTGAGAACATCATAGTCCTCTTTTCAATAGTGTTTTGATCAAAGATTGTAGGCTACTGACTATTTTCCTACTGAACTACATCAGCAAAAGAAGAAACTAACTTTATAAATTACTCTTAAGCTAATCTGCTTTGGCTAGTTTGCTTGGGGTTTTATACTGTAACTCACAAAGTACTACAAGCTTAGGCATCTTCCTCTTGTGACCAGAAAATGGCTTATAGCAATATTTAAATCAACCAGTATATTGGTTATTTTATGACCTGTGATTCAAGTGGTTTAAAAGTTAGCATTGCAGCTTAGACTACCATATGCCCTTGTGTATTGGTAGTATCCCCAAAGTATTATGTTTAACATTTATAATAATATTCATTGATTTCTGGTATGTTCTAATAAACAGATTATTACAGTAAAACACCTGTTAGATGTTTACAGTCCAAATACAAAGTATAAACAATATAGTACTATAACTCCTTCCAAAAATAGATCTGTCAGCAAGTGGTAATGGTACCATTCTTCATTTTTATTTTGTATAACTGACAACACTCAACTTGCAGGATATGGTTTCTGCAAAGCTTTTCTTCAATGTAGGCATTGTAATTTCTATCTTCAAAACATTTCACTGTTGACTGAAAGTTTATAGTACTAACAGCAACAATAGCCATTTTGTATCTACAAACATCAAGGATCTATAATAATCTTCCAAATTTCAATATTTATCTAAAGCTTCATCAATACTTATAAAAATGTTTATCTTTATTCTCCATATTTTAACAGGGGTTTTTAGGTGTTAGTCTACCCAAACCAAATTACTAGAGTATATATTTACATTTTTTTTTAAATACAAAGTGGGAAATATGGTATAATATATATAACAAGACATTTTCTTTTTCGTAAATATGGATCAAATATATTTATCTGATTCAAATATTTATATTAGAGATCAAACATCTTTATATTCGAGTGGCTTGTTTTGTCTGAATGCACAATTATTTATAACTAAGGTTTTTCTCATAATTATATTGCCTGTTAGAACATGAAATATGATGTTTGCAATGTAACTCAAGAACAGTTTGAATAACAATTAAATTAGGCAGCTAAAATGAATATCTGATTTTATGCAAACAGATTTTTTTGTTTCTTGTTCATCTTTATATGGTTCTCTGAAAGCAAAGTGAGAATACTCTATTCTATCATAAATAGGAAGTGGAATTAAATTGCTAACCTAATTATTTTTTGAGGGAAAAGAAGTATAAATATGTAGAATAATAATGTCAACTCTTTAGAGATAAAAAATTTGACAGCTATATTGTCATTACTAGAATAAAATAATATCATACCTCAAATCTTTTTCTTTTTCCACAGCAAACATTAGATACAGTAAAGTTCAGCTCCCTTGGTAGTCAAGAGACTTCCATGGTGATAATTTGGTTTTATGTAGTTATAAACCTATATACATGTGAACAACTTTACAAGACTATGTACATTTTCTTTTTTAAGTAGAGGAGTTATAAATTGAATTACCATGACCAGCATTGTTTGTATGCAATGCGGACCAGTAGCTCAGTGGTAGAGTTTTGGCTTCGCATTCTGTGGTTGCTGGTTTGATCTCCAGTGGGGGAGACCCTGGTAAACACTGCTGATGAGACCTGATAAGGTCGAAACAGCTGTCCAGTGGCTATGTCGCCAGGTGTTTACCAGATTTTCTGGTCATAATAATACAATTTATTTCCAAGACCAATTTTTCACCTCAAAAACAAGGAGTTGTTCATTACATGAGATATGTTTTTGAACAAGATGAAGTTTACCATTGTTCATTTCACACAATATATGATAAAAACACCTTTTCTGTGGCTAAAATTTAGAGGTCATTCATTACTCCAGTATATAAGTAGTGCATTGTCAAAGTATTAGAAATGTATCTTGGTATGTTTTAGAGTGATCAGGATTCTAAAAATTCCAAAAAGAGGTTTGCCAATACACAACTGAAAGGAGATCCTGTACATAAGACAAGTCTTTGTTTAATGAATTAAAAAAACAAAAAATATCAATTTGTGCATAGTGTATATACTTTTAATAATTATGTCAGTAGGTAAAGAAATATATATATATTAGATAATTCTTTAAATAGCCTGCCATAATAATTCAAGCTAATATTATTTAATACATTGTTTCAATATGCAATGAACAGTAGTAGGATTGCTGTGTAATCATATAATATTCTTTTTTCCTCCAAAAATCTTAAAATTCTTTAAATTAAACATTGTTACTTACTAACATTTCACTATTTATTTATCTTTTTAGCACAAACATTTGTTTTTCTTAAAAAGGTGATTGTTACTTAAAAAAAAATTTTTTTTTTCAACATAAAACATTTTTTGTTACAGACTAAATTCCACTTTCTACATAGTAATTAGGCGAATAAAATAACTAGCAGAAAGACTGAAATGGTACATACAGGTTATCCAATTCAATTACTTCTTTTTATTCACATTTATAAATGTGAATAAAATGATATCAATATTTCTGTCAGGATTTTTCAGAACATTGCGGTTATTTAATTACCTGTTCAAACTTCCAACCATCTGACATTGTTGAGACCATCTGTGTCAATTCTTCTTCTGAACACTGAAGAACTCTATAAACATTTTTCATGTGTGTCTGAAAAATAAAAACAAGGAGTTACTTTTTCATCAAATCAAAATATAAATACATTGGAAACTATTTACAAGGAAATGTTGAAAATTCCTTGGCCCAACCAAGTTGCGAAATTACAGAAACTTGAGAAACTATGTGCTAAGAGTGTTCAACTTCAGGATGGACGTGTGGAATAGTATCTACGTTTCCTGGCTCTGGGTCATTGCTTCTGGGTCAGGTTGAGAACTTTTCAATATCTCTCATACATATATGAACTAATGTAAGAAGCTGCTATATTACTCATGGATCTATTAATCATTTCATTATATATGATTTAAAAAAATCTTCAATATTTTTAAAAAATCTAAAATTTGGTATATATTTGCAACTCATCAGTAACCTTTTTTCTTTTTTTTTTTTTTAATAGCAAAAGCAGAAAAGAATACAACATGAAAAAAAGAATATTTTTCTTAGACTTCCTTAAGTTTTATCACTCAGTTTAGAAAAATTAGCCATCTTTCTTAACTACAATAGTAAAGAGTGTAGTAATACCAGGTTTTAACCATACTTTTTGGTTTTGATTCTTTGTTTAATGGCATATCAACCTTTGAGAGTTATTTAATGCCAAAGCCATCCTTATAGAAAAACAGTGATAATTTATCATGCATTTAGGGGGAGGGGGACAAGAGGTTCATACTTTTCCAAAGATATTGGTCTGAAAGTTTGGTTTGGTTTTATGGCATATCAACCATTGTAGGTTATTTAACACCAAATCATGTTTATACATATATATTAAATCTATATCATTTGTAAATACATTTTTTTGATAATATTTTTAAATGAGCCCGAGCTTTTTTTTTTTTTTTTTTTTTTTTTTTTTTTTAAAAACACAGTTAAATAGTTTCAAGTATTGCTATATAACAGTCATAATTTAATATCAGTCATTTTGTTTGCAATAGATATACATGATATGTAAGAGATTAGTTTGTTGGTAATTTTATTTTTAAATGAGTTAGAACTAATTTTGTTTGCACTCCACTATTGCTATTATTTCTACATAGTCAAATGGTTTCAATTATTGCTATCTAACACTTATAATTCTATTCAATATTAATCATTTGTTTGCAAACAGTTAAATAGTTCCAAGTACTGTTATGTATCACTAACAATTTAAATAAGCATCAGTCATTAAAAATGAATTTGGCATTAAATAACCTACAAAGGTTGATATGCTATAAGACCCAACCAACCAACATCAGTCATTTGTTTGCACACAGTTAAATGATCAAACAGTTCTATTTGACTGATAGATAGGACCCTATCAGGTGCTACCACTCTGAGCCAGAGTGGACCTGGGAGCGATGGCAAGAAAGGGTACTCCACATTCCCCAAAGCTGCAACATTACTGGAGTCTCACCATCAAATTGTTTAGTATCATATCCAGGACACTTGTTGGAGGAGAGGGTCTTACTCCCCTGCAGAAATGCAGTCGGTGTATTCTACAGCCCCAAGACAACTGGGCTATAGTCCAAAAGTGAATGCAAAGGAATAACTGGAGTTTAAACTCCCTATGATGCCGTAGTTCAAAACATTAGCCTCTATGTCATGGAGACTCCCCATTTAACTATATTTGATCAAGTTCTTTAATGTTAAGGATTTTTCCATTAAATATATATAAATTTGCAAATGAAAAATACCCTATTTAAACTGTAAATAATGATTTTGCTTCCCTGCATTATTAAAACATCTGTTATTCTATTCTTAAATAAATTTTCTAGTGGTTCTACAAGTAAACATAGCATAGGTGACTTTGAAGCATATTTTTGAGAACAAACAAACCAGCTTTTCTGCTTTCTGACATACATAATTATCTACTGCCACCCTAGCTGTCCCACCGCCAATGACTAATCTTTTATAATTGATGCTGGGGGACACAGATATTTACTATACTGTGCCCACAGGTGATTGTTTTTCATCTATCATTTTCAGACTTCATTATAATCAAAGATCATAGCTACAAGCCTAATTTTTCCCCCTCTTAACATAATAAATAATATTAAAGTTAGCAAGCTTAATGTAAACCAACTTGTTCTTTTACTACATTATATATATATATATATATATATATATATATATATATATATATATATATATATATATATAAAAAAGAGATTTATTCTTACATTTATTTAGTTGCTACTTAAAAGAATCTTTGGGAAAAGAAATTAATACTTTTGTTTCATAATTGTTACATTTAGTGTAGGAAATTCATATGAAATTATGACTATTCTAGAGGAAGTAAAAGAAAGAAGTGGTAAATAAAAGTGGAAGTTTAAGGTGAGGAGGAGACTATTTATCACTTCATATATCTACACACACACACACACACACAGAGTAGCATTGAAAAAAAAAAAAAAAAAAGCTAAACTATTTTAACTTTGTAGCCTTGAAAACAATAATTGTAGACAGCCCAATCTTCAAAGATAGCTCATTTAAGAGATTTTTCTGCATAAAACATCAAGAAGTTGGCAGTTATCAGCTTTTTCCATCCTGTATATTTCAAGTCTTAAAAAAATTATCACCTGAAAGTAATATTATCAACTTGCCTAGAAGTGTAGACTGAGGAAATTTCTACATTAAATCCATCAATCACATCATTTAAGATTTATATGCAAAGTAGATTCATACTCTAAAAATAACACACCTGACACATAACATGAATATAAGCTCAAATGAGGCTGATGCATAATGAAATCAATTCAACTACTAAATATAATCTTTTCTGGATTACATTGTCCCCCAACTCCAATTAATAATGTAGCATAAAATTTACATAAATTCTACTCTCCTATCCTTAGGACTGTGTCCTTTATGAAACACCTTGGCAAAAAAGTTATAAGAAATGGACTCAGCAAACCAAGTAGACTGGATGAAGACATTTGTGTTTCATTTTGCATTAATGCCCTTGGGAAAGGCAGGACACCATCTCTTCTCACCTCAGCTTTGGATAAAATTGTAGCACAAATTGGGTTCTTTAGCCACAGTATGGAAAATGGTCTAGAAGAAAGTAAACTCTGATTTTATTATTTTGTTTTTTTTAATAGCATCTAACCTTCTTGGGTTATTTAATGCCAAAGTCATTCTTGTAGAAGAACAGCAGTGACACTATTTAACCCATAGCTAGGGGGAATAAGAGGTTTATACGTTTCTCAAGAGTATTAGTCTGAAAGTGAGTTTGAACTCTAGTCGCGCTACTTTGAGGCCACAGTCCAGCAATTTAGCCATTATGCCAGAGGGACTCCCATAAACTCTGAATTAAAACCAACTGTACTTAAAATTTGACAATGTGTACATATTATATTGAAATTTGTAGTTTTGAGTACATGTCAAAGGATCACAGTGAAACAAAGTCTTCAGAGAACTAATTTTTTTTGTATGGTTATAGTTGATTTTACAGCATGTAAACCCTTGCTGGGTTATATTATGCCAAAATCAATTTAATAGTTATGGTTTTCAATTGTATATAGTATAAAAATGTATCTTCATAAGCATTTTAAACAGGTAAGTACTTCATCTCAAATTTTATCTCTATGTGACCAATAGATGGGATCCTAACAGGTACTACACCACTCCAGGTCAGAGAGGACATGAGAGTAATGACAATAAAAGGGTGACCCCACACTCCCTTGAGCTTTAAAACTGTAGCCTCACTACTGAATACACTTTATTGTTATACCCAAGACACTTCAAGTTCCTATAGACAATACAAAGTTGATCCCTGAAGTCACTACATGGTAAAACAGTCAGATAGAGAATGTGATAGGGAGTACAAAATGTTTTTTAACCTTATTTATATGGTGAAACTTAAGAGAATAGAGCAATTATCTGTATAATGTGAATTGTTAATGATTTTACTACAGAAATGCATAGAAAATAAGGAAGAAAAAAAGACTGTCAGTAGTTAAAAATTAATGATAGGGTGGACTTACACCATAACCTAGTTTTGGTTGCTGCAGACACTATACATGTAGCATGTCTTGGGGAGGAATAGCCCAGCAGAGCTCATCTCTCTAGGTTTGGTTTGAAGTCAGTTTTTCTTTTCCTAGACTGGTTGCCATATCAGAGTTGAAGAACCTGCCCTACTATTTACCCATAGCTGGAGGAAGAATAATAGGATTTATATCTTTCTCAGAGGTATTAGTATTGTGTGAAATGCAAACAGCTTTATCCAGGATTTGAACTTGGGTAGTAGGGTCCATTTCCTACAATGATAACCATTACTCTATGAGCATCTCCATTTAATGGATTAGGTTATCATTGATATCTAACAGGAATTAATTAACTCATAATCTTTCTGCATTTGCTTTTTATGATTTGAAGAATTTGTTTGTTTTCTCAGATCATTATGCAAAACAACAGATAAGGTAATTTTTTGGTCTTCTGATATAAATATGAAATTCTATTTGTAATCAGATAGGATACAATTAAAAAAAACTAAAATCTGAAATGCAATTTTTTAAACTAAAAAGATGATTTTAAAAAAAAATGATGCAATTTTCAAAATTGAATAAACTGAAATAAAGAGTTTTACAAGTTTTCTTTTGATGCTAAAAGAAAAAAAAATCAAAAACAAAAAGGACAACTTACTTGATCTTGTTTTGCATTACGTTCTGTAATCTTTTCTTTCACCAATTTTATTAATGGAGTTATGTTATAAAATTCTGCTTCTTCTAAAACGCCTGAAACAGAAAAAAAGGGTGGTTAAAGAAAAAAAAAAAGTTACAAAACAAGACAGTAAAATCTATAGGATCAAAGATGGACAATAGCAATGGTTTGAAGTTACTCTTATTTTCTTCCTTCTGAGTGATCTATAGTTATTTACTAAGCTTAGCTTACATCTGGCACAAGGCCAGAAGATGGAGGCACTCAGTAGGAATCAAACATACTAACAATGGTTTGTAGATCTAACCATTACACTATGTGAGGTACTCTTCTGAGTGATCTATACCAACACTTAACTATCAGTCAAATTACCAAGACTTTAATTGATCAACAAGACAATTTCACCAACCCCTTTTCAGAGAGGGAGAAAATGTCAAGGTAGTTAGCTAAGGACCTAACTGGTCACTATGAAATCATATTTAGAGCTCATGTCCAGCCCATTTCTTTATAGTGTCTGTCAATAGAACTGTGAATGGCTGGACATTGTTTGACCTGATGTTGCCAATCATCAAACATGAAGCATGGTGATCAGAGATGTTGTCAATTCAACATATGGAGCTGGCTTAACTCGTGAATGAATGCCATCACGCAGATGCTTTAAGTTGATTTCTCTTTCCAATACTCTACAATGGTTATAACTTAAAAGTAATGAGTAGAAAGTCATTTTAAAAGCTCAACTAATAATTTATCTCTGAACAACAGATGCATAAGAGTTTTAGATTAGTGAGCAGGACAGCAGACTGGCAAAATTACCTTTTATTGCTTCAGTATTACGTAGTTCAACTTTAATAATCATCTAATAGAAATCACTAACTCTCAGAGCAAATTATCCAGTAGTTAACATGAATAAAAGCTCAACATTTCCTCATTATTACAAAGCTGTATTAAGCAGATGTAAAACTTTGTATCTTTAAATAATTCTGAAGTACCAAGTATAAGTATTTTTTCTGTATAAATCAAACAAATTGTCAGTATGAAAATTGCTATAATTTAAGATTGCTAGATTACTCACAAAAGAATGAACAGAAATTCTCTAGTTCACAAAACTAATATTATAGGTAGAGAACTGGGTGGTGTCTGCCACTGAGTAATATCTAACAAACTAAACTTATACAAATTCCCAGCATTAGTGAATGGTCAATATCATAACCATGAGTTGCAACCTAGTAAATATGTATTTACCTAGCCCTTCTGACACAGGCACAAGATCAATTTTTAAATAGAGTAAAGTTCATATGAATTCAAGATTTGCCTTTTCCTAGATTGGTTACCTAACTAAAAGAACCCAGTCTGCTCTACTATAAACCCATAGCTGGGAGGAAGGAGGAGAGAACAGTTGACTCATACCTTTCCCTAGGGCATTAGCAGGAAGTGAAACTAACAGCTTCATCCAGAATTTGAACTCCATTTTCTATGATGATAATGTCACGTGATAGCTCACGGAGACGAAGAGGTAAGACTAATACTATCCTCCCGTATTTGAATTGACAGTATCAAGCCGTCAAACAAGTGACCGTTAGGAAGGAATGTGGGTCACGCAGGGGAGACCAGATGTTGGTACTTAGTGACCTCAGGTCGCCGGACATCGGAAGGGGAAAGAGAGAGAAGCCAAATGATTGGCTGGGACCCCAGAACGGAAGTGGGGCTCCCTTCCCCTCAGCGGAAGTAAATAGGAAGAAGTTTAGTTTTTGAGCAGGGTTCATAGCGGGCAGACGAACCATAGCCATTTTACTCCGGGTTGAAGACAAAAGATTAACTGAGACACGAAGGACTCCAAATCCTTCAAGCCAGTATTAAAAACAGAACAAAGTCTATTGGCCCGTGAAAGAAGAAAATTTTCCAGTGGAACCCCGTCAAAAATAAGATAAGTAACTTTGGGGACATTTTTCCTTTATACCCAAATTTCGTTTACCACTCTCTCTCTCTCTCAATTTGAAGAAGGATAAAAGCCAAGAAAAGACATTGATATTCGTGGACTGTCCAATTATATGTTTTGACACTCTGAACGTGTATATATAAGTAGTAAAGGATTTTATGTATTTTCATTTTACCATGTGGTCTATGTTGTTACTTCATGCTTTCTTTTCAGCTTCTATTCGCCTTATGTTATCTTGCTTAGAATTGTCCTATTAATTCCTAAAGTATCACACGGGAAACCGGAGTTGCCGACTACTACAATATTAATATTATTACGACTAAGACCTATAGGCCCGTATTCTTCTGTTATCTAAGGGAAAGAAGTTTAGTGGCCTGGTGGGTGTGTGATAGTGTGAAATTTGGAACCCCTTCGCCAGCGGTGGTCAGTCTGGCCCTAAATTATTCCCTCATGTAATATGCCAGTTCTTATGTGCCTGAGAGAAGAACTCTGAACAGGACTTATTCTGTAGGGGATCAAGTGCCAACCTGCCCCGTCTTCACACGTGCGAAAATAAAGTCCCGTTTTGGGATTTTAGTCGATTTGCCGTCACAATAACCATTATACTAATTGTACCTCGTGACCTAATAAATACCTAAAGGTAAAAGTATTAACCAATTCAGAAGGCCAAAAAATAAATTAAAAAATTAAATAGAAACAAGTTAAAAAATTGTTTAAATTGTTGCAAATATACAAATGAACTTATGAAGTATGTTTAAATAGTATCAAGATCAAAGCTCTATTTACCAAGAAAGAAATGAACACAAATTGAAACAATTTTCGAAATAATCATCTTGGCATTCAAAATGGCAATATAAAAAAACTTTCATAAAAGATGAGCACTATCAAGTAATCCCCATTGCCTTGAGACACCATGAAAAGGAATTACAATACCCTCAAAGACCAATCAGGTTATAAAGAAATATCCAGTGAATTTTCTATTAGTTAAAGCACTTTTGAAACTCTTCTTTTGATATGATGTGAAAACATGCTGTTGTATTTCTTTTAATGTTCTCCATTGTACTCAAGTTGCACAGAACAAATTCAGGTGTATATGGCAGGTGCTACACTTGCACAATACAGTGTTTCACTAAAAACAGCAAATCAAAATGAATTGAAACTGCTGATTAAAAAAAAAATGGTAAGAATTGGCATTGACTTGACTTGATATTATCACTTTATTATATAAGTTGCCAATTGTATATTAAATTTAAGGCTTCCCTTTAAAAAAAAAAAAAAATCAAATCTTGTATCATTTTTGAAAACTTTGTTATTTACTAAGCATTGCATAGTCTAGCTTACAGTACCTGCTGTTCCTAAGTGGTTACTCTAAGCTAATGACTTTTACAAATAATGAAATATCAAAATTATCATTGTGATGATGAGACCAATTCATCAGATATCAAAGTAATCCCCATTGCTTTGAGATGCCATGAAAGGGGGAATTACAATACCCTAAAGACCAAAAATGGTTATGGGGAAATATCCACAATATGATTTATAAAATAACATTAAAACTGTGCTTAGTATAATGGTTATTGTTGTAGGAAATAAATTTGAAGATAAGAATTCAAATCTTAGATGAGGCTGTTTGTATTTTATTCTGCACTAATGCTCTTGAGAAAGGCATGAACCCAACTCTTCCAACCCAGCTATGGGTAAATCGTAGGGAAAATAAGATTCTATAACCTTGGCATGGCAACCAATCTCGGAGAAGGAAAACTAATCAAAACTGCTTTAACCTGTTTAAAAATTGAACTAGTGTCACATTCTACTCTGTGGCGGAAAGGCTGGGGAAATATAAACATAAAAATGGACCACCATACTAAAGATGGAAAGAGTGAAATAGATAGAAAAAAAAAATTCTTTGAAAATATAAAGTCCCAAACCAAAACAAAAGAAATATACATGCATACATATTCATTGAAACAAACAGTTGTAATAACTAAGTCAATCATTATTAGCTTTAAACTTCAAAGGGGGGGATCAATATTATTGAATGGATCTCCATGCTTTTCCTTCATTAGTAATGACAAACACCAATAGAAATATACATGAGAATAATCTATATACGAATCAGTTGCAACATTAGTAGTAGTAGCAAGTACATGTAAGATGTGAGGAGATCAATAAATAGAAAATAGATAATATTCAGAAGAGTAAGAAGGGATTGAGTGATACATAGTATAAGAAGAGTATATGATTCCTAAAGAAGCAGTGTTGCAGAAAGGAGAAAAAGGACACAAAGAAAAAAAGAAAAAACAAAACAAACAAACTTATATAATATATATCATCCAGTTGGTGGGTGGCTGGCTGGCTGGAAGTAATGACGTTACTTTCCATTTAGATTTTATTGATTCTTTTAAATGAGATGATGAATTTGAGAGCTGCATGATCATCCTGCTCATTTTCCTCAAGCTAAGTATGCCATCATTGGAAGTACATGTCTACACGTAGTAGTTAAAGGAAAGGATAGAGACAGATTTTTCAGGTATGTAAATGACTGCAAGAGATGGTACTTGCTTTGTTTAAATGCACACATGGCATTAAGACTAATGCCAGAATAGTCAATGGAAAAGTTACATAAAATCTATATCAATCTATAAGAGAGTTGAAGAGAGAGTGGGGGGGGTATGAGTGAGTGAGTGAGTGAGCGAGATTTTTTCCTCAATATGCCAAAATTAATTTGAACATAACCTATGCCTAAGGTTTATGGATAAGGATTAGATTTAGGAAAAAAAAAATGTATAATCAAGATTTGAACTCTAAAATCATGAAATATAAGAAATGATGCATAGAAATATATCATGTTATCTTGTTTTGTTGTATTAGAAAAATAAAGAAAACAATTGAGATGGCATCGATTGGATTAGTTAAGAAAAAAAGAAAAAAAAAAAAGAGATAATAGATCAAATGCACCCACCCTCCCTCTTGGATTTCTATGAGCAAGTTTCTTTCAATCTTAGAATATGCACCATTTATTTATTTGAACTTGTGGTCTGTCTTGTGTCAGAGATAATAATTTCTCACTGCTGCCAGTGATTGAAATTTGAAGACAGGAAAAGAGCCAGGATTTTGAATATTAGTTGTTTTGTAGGGGTTTTTTGTCCCCCTATCCAATGCAGGGAGGAGGAAGGGATCTTCCTACATGCCATATCTCCTTTCAGATTAAACTAAGCTAGGTAAGTATCTATGAACATTTAAACTTTTTAGGAGAGTGAAAAGGTTTTCTATTATATTTATCAATACTTCTATCATGGAATAGAAGTTACATTTAGTACAATAAATATGTCATCATCATCAAATCAAATGACAGCATAGAGTTCCCTGACTCTGACCATCCATAGATCCTGGTAAGTCCTTTAAGCTGCATCCAGTGTCCATGCAGAGTTGATATAAGTCTTTGCTGGTTAGCCAACACTGATGTTGACATGTAGAGGAGTCAAAAAGACAATGTCACTTATGAATCTTGTTATTTCTCCAGCAGTGTCCTGTATGTCTTATTCATCTTACTTGGATGGTTTGTGAGATAGGGGTGCAGATGACCATACAGCTACTATTTTGATAAGTGTTGCTTTCAGGATTTGTTCAAAACAGTATGTATGATTTGGTTTGGTTTTATGGCACATCAACCATTGTAGGTTACTTAATGCCAAATCCATTTTTATACATATAAACAGTTCTATTTCAAACAATTCAGTTTAGTATTAGCACACAGTTTAGTTCTATTTGACCCATATCAGGTGCTACCACTCTATGCCAGAGTGGACCTGGAAGCAATGCCAATAAAGAGGTACTCTGGATTCCCCAAAAGCTCCAGCATTACTGGAGTCTCACCATCAGATTGTTTAGTGTCCTATCCAAGACACCTATGGGAGGAGTCTTACTCCTCTGCAGAGATAGAATTGGTGTATTCTGCAGCCCCAACTGACAGGGCCAAAAACAGCATGTAGCATTATTGCATAGTTCTCATCTAAAAGTAGCAACTATTAATGCACTGCTGTATGGTGCAAGGCCATAACAAAGAAAAAAAGTTTCAGCAAATTTCATTTTCCAATTTTCAGAAATTCTTAATGCCATAGTTTTCCATGCAGAGAGAGAGAGAGAGAGAGAGAGAGAGAGAGAGAGAGAGAGAAAAAAAAATAAGAAAAACTGTTTCAAACATTTAAAAATCACCATAAAATGTTATGATAATCAATGTAAACAGTATGAGCTGGTGTTAGAACAATACAAATAATGCTTCCTACATTATGTACAGCAGCATGTGTATCCGAGTCATCATAACATCATCACTAATTTTGCTCAATTCAGAGTCTGAACAATGCATACTATCTTCCAAAATATGCTCAGTATGAAATGACTGATATCTTATCTCTGAGTTTCCATGACAACAATCTGAATGAAAAATATGGCAAGATTGATGTCTAAATAACAAGAAACTTTTTACAAAATTCTCCAGTGGGTTAAAAATATGAATAAGCAAACAATGTATAATGAATGATACTAGGAATTAAATTATAACCACATACAACAGTGAAACAATAGTAAAACTGGTATTTTTGGGGTGCCTATGTTTAGTCATCAAATAGATCAATGTAAGTTGTAGGTATAGAAAATATATTTCCCTTTTGATGAAGATTTAGGATTGTTATTTGATAACCAAGTTTTGATCTATTCTATGGAATCATCGTGCATCTTGATACAAAGCTCTGAATACTATCAATGAAAAATTAAATACATACATACATACATTTCAGATGGGTTAGCAACAAATTGTTATTTAAACAGCATACCTTAGACTTGGCATAAAGCCATAACTACAAGACAGCTGATAAGGATTGAACTTACTACTCAGTAGTAACTTATCTGCTTGACCAACTTGCCGATCATTATATGATGAGACACTCTGGTTTACCAACATATTGAATAAAACCTGAAATTGTACATCATATAACTTGAAAACTACTGAAGAAAATATCTGATAAAAGAACATAAAAGATATAAGAATTATTTTCTTATTCTTTTTTTAAAATCTCTTTGAATCAAAAGGCCTTTTATTAAAGATCCTTCTGCAAGTCTTTTTTTGTTAAACCTTTTGGAGTGGCACATTTAGCAACAAAATTAATGGCTGGAAAGCAAATTTGATCATCAGATGAAAAAAAGTTTTGGAGTTTAAAAATTACAATACTATAATATACAACTGGCATTGGAGTTGGTTGGTTGGTCTTATGGCATATCAACTCTAGAAGGTTATTTAATGCCAAATTATGTTTATACATATACATCAAATATATATATAATTTGTAAATACATTTTGTTGGTAATATTTTTAAATGCACTTGAGCTCTTTTCTTTTTGCATACAAATGGCTTCAAGTATTTCAACTTAACACAAATAATTCTATTTAATATTAATCATTATTTGCACACAGTGAAGTGGTTCCAAGTCTAACAATTTAGCACTAATAATAATTCTATTTAACACTTTTCATTCATTTGCAGTCAAATAGCTTCAGGTATTGCTATGTAATACCAATAATTCTATTTTTGCTTGCAGTTAAATGGTTTCCAGTATTCCACTTGAATAGTTTTATTTGCACACAAGTAAATGGTTAAAAGTACTAAAATTTGCTATGTAATACTAATAATTTGATTGAGTTTCAAGTATTGCTATTCAACACTAATAATTCTATTCAACATTATTCATTTGTTTGCACAAAGTTAAATTGCTCCAAGTATTGCTATGTACCTTAAACAATTCAATTAAACAGTCATTTGTTTACACAGTTAAATACTTCTAAAAATGACTGTTTTACTAAGTATTTTTTCTTTTAATTTTAGAGGTAGAGTATATCAAACAAAAGGTATTATTGGCGGTGGGGAGTATATAGCACAAGATCCAAAGTAACATGGACTAAAATTATATCTCACCCACAGACATTAAGTATATTTCGGTGACTAGAGTTACTCTTCACACCAAAAGGGTTAACAGTTAGCCACAGATAGGCATCCTAACACAAACACTGACTTATTCTCTAATGGTACAAATAAGGAATGTATTTGATATACCTAAGGAAAGTGTGAGTATTGTATTGGTTATTGGTGTGGAAAATGAAATCAATGGACTGAGTTCCTATCAATGCTAATTGAATTGATTTCACACCAATGTCTTTGGGAAAGGCATAAAAATATTCTCTTCTCTCCCACACCAAGGTAATAAGGTCAACTAGGCTCTCTATACTTGGTGGAAGGCAACCAGACTAGGAGATATGCAATTCTGAATTTAAAACCTAAGAGAGTCAGATATTGTCTTCAACCTAGTTCTGACAATTCCTGCAACACCACCAATGCCAAGTTGTATAAATTCTTACTTTCTATTGAACATCAGTGGTGTGTGGGGAGAGACATGCTGCATAAGCAACTGCCAATCTTCCATACAACCTTGCTCAAGCCTGTATATTGATCCAGGGTCTCATGAGACTAACAGAAGGCACCAACTTTAAATTAAGTGCACTTAGCTATCACTAAGAAATGGAAGCAGCAACCTGAGTTCAAATCCTGGACGAGGTTATTTGCATTTTACTTTGTACTAATGTTCTTGGGAAAGACATGGATCCATCCCTTCTCTTCCCAGTCATGAAAAGAAAGTAGAACAAACTGAGTCCTTTTGCATTGGTTAGGCAACCAGTTAAGAAAACTTGGCATTCAAAATTGACTTTGTGTCACATCCTGCCCATAGTGGTAGGGTTGGGTAAATACATAGGTTTAATCATACCCAAATTAACCAACTGTCACTCAACTGTGCAAATACCTCTTTTGGTTCATGTTATTGTAAATAAGAAGTAATGTCTATGATGCCCAGTTCTTCACAACCTAGAAACCTTGACCCATAAAATTTCAACAAGGATAAGTATGATTAACTGTTTAATAAATAATTCTTTGTCAAATATCCAATCAAAATCACAGAGTGACACAGTACCAGAAATGGAGACCTTTATTTGCTGTCAAATAGAGCCATAAGCTGATCAATGTTCAGACTAAAAAAAAGAAAAGGTATAAATCCAACTATTCCTCCTTAGCTATAGGTAAATAGCAGGGCAGACTGACTCTTTAATCTTGAAATAGCAACCAGATTAGAAGGAAAACTGAATTCAAACCAATTGTACTCCACTTAAAAAATGACCTTGAGTTACATCCTGATTGTGGCAGAGAGGATGGGTAAATACATACTAAAAAGAAATTAATATTCTATATTCAAATAAGTCATCTACTTTTTATCTCAAACTGTAGAACAATGATGGCAACCAACTGATATTACAATGAAGCCAAGACATGCAGGTTGGAAGTCATGTTATATATTCTCGGGGAAGTGTGGTTAACACTCAATATAGGTTGTATGGTAAACTTGACACGTACGTTACTGTCTTGTTTTTTTATTGTTCATTTTTCTTAATGAGAAAAGCCAATACACATTATCAAAATTCAATTAAAAAATAAATGATAATCTATGAATGCTCATATTATCATGTAATCCTAAAGAAAAAAAATAGATAAGACTTATTAATCTGAGTCAGCTGATGTAAAGGTAAGTTTCCATTTTTCTCAGTTCTGACAGCAGGATCAAGCCACATAACTAGAATGAATGATTTTAATGGCATGGCAACCCATTTGAGGTTATCTTATGCTTAGAGATTAAGGAATTGTATATACTGTACATGTATATTTTTGGATATTTTAAGTTTTTTGCACACATTATATGATATCAAGTATTCCTATGTAATACAAATAATTCACAAATTTGATGGGACCCTAACAACTACTTTGGTTCATAATAGACCTAGAGTCTCATCATCAGATGTAGTTTTTTGTCATTAACTATGCTGAAAAAAAAAAAGGGGGGGTCCTGTCTAAGTCATGCTGACAGGGTGGTTCAACTAAAATGATTTGATCTTACAAATTAATTGTGTTGTATTTTGATCTTCGGCCCGGGCAAACATGCCATTCAAAGATAGCGGAAGTGACACATCCCAATGGCCATTAATCAAAAGAAATCACGCAGGTGAGCTCGGCTGATAATATGGGACAAGGTGAAGGTCCCACTGTGCCGCTACAGAGTGATGCACCGCAAGAGAGTGACCTGTGAACTGCATGACAGTTATTTCCACTTGATGACAATCAAACATGCCATTCCAAAGATTGAGTGGGTGATTGAGTGGGCATTGAACTATTATATAACTCAGTCAAGACAGAAGTCAGACAGTTGAAGATCGGATGGAGCTATAGATGAGATGTGGTAGGGAAAGCCACACCCGGCTGAAGGGGCCCTCGAGACCACCGATGGAGTTTGGGGACCAGACCAGTTTGTGATAAGATGCAGTAAAGAAAGCCATCATCCAGCAGAGAGCTGGGCCCCTGGGCCTCCAGTTGAGCAGCCCTGGAGGGTGAGAAAGACACAACGCTGATGGCCATAAGAGCGGGGTCAATATATTGCAGTTCTGTTCGGTCTCCAACTCCCTCTCACAGTAAGACCTTGAATAACCCTTTTCGAACCCTTACAATAAAGTGAGAGGTTACACATTTTAAGAAGTCTTCGCTCGTCCTTTATCATTGTGTCGTTGTGATTCATTCTGCATGTATATGTAGATGTGAATCTGCATATGACAATATAACAACTGGTGCATGTACATTGCAAACAATATGAATTTTTACATTCAATATCTAAATGAACATCAAATGAAAAATGTTACTGCATCAAAGTTATAGTTTGTAATACATTAGAGAGTGTAGCTTGACCTTAGGGACACTTAGTCATAATGGTTTGGTTTCTTTGTTTAATGGCATATCAAACCTTCATGGATTATCCAATACCAAAGCCATCCTTGCAGAACAGCAGTGATAATATTTAATCTATAGCTGGAGAGATAAGAGAATTCATACATTTCCCAAGGGTATTAGTCCGAAAGTGAATGTAATAGTACAACTGAAGTTTGAGCTTGTTTACTTCAAAGCTGCAGGCTAACACTTTAGCTATTATGCTATGGAGACTGACCTTGGTCATAACTGAAGACAGAACAATGTAATCAACTCAAATGATATATGATTACATAGCTTTAACCTTGAAAATATATATTAAAAAAAAAAAAAAAAAAAAGAAAAAAAAAAAAAAAAGAAAAAAAAAAAAAAGAAAAAGAAAAAAAGTAAACAGTTAACAACAGTGGGCAGTAACAGGAGCTAAAAGCTGAAGTAGTAAAGAAGAAGTCTTAAAACCTGCTGTTGCTCTCATATGTTCAGAGGAAATAGGTTTGATTGAAGAAAAAACTTCATTGCTGGTTTGACTTATTTTGTCTCCAACCAATATTTTGAATAAATCAAGAACTTAACTATACTGGCAGAAGTCCAAAGGTATTAGTTAGTTGGCCAACCATAGTCGATGAGGACCTGAAGGATCCCTTTTCAATAGCTACTACACTGATGTGTAAGGGAGGGTGCTACTTCTTTCCCTGGATTGCTCCACTTACCCTTGATCCATACCTTATAATGCCGAGTGTTAAGTAAGGAGGCACCAAACACTATTTTTTGAGTCTTTGGTATAACACAACCTGAAATTGAACCCTGGTTTCCCAGACTATTAGCAAATACTCTAACCATTATGTTAATGAGCCAGTTTCAAAAGGTACACCATAATCATTTGTGTATAAGACACTATTTTTTGAGATTTTCCAGCCAAAACATTAGAATGGTACATATTATACACAAAAACTATGTAATTAACTTTTTTCGGGCGACATGACTAACCATATTCAGATGACTGAAATTAAGTTATATCCATAGTTCAAACTAAGGTGTTTTAAACCTTTAGAGATAAATATCCACTGGAATGTGTTTTTGTTTATAATTTTGTTCCTCCTAATGTTAGCTTATTTTTGTCGCAAGTTTCTGGTATTTTTGTGTGAACATGTCCATGTTTGCTCTAAGTATTGTATAAATTTCTGTTTTAATACATAATGTAAACTATACGAATATTTATTTTCAGTCAGCACAACTTCCTAGACCTAAGTTAAGGGTGGATGTTATACACAAATAATTATGGTATTCTTTTTAATTTCAACCCTGAGATGAAGATCAATTAGAATAAAAATAAATTTCAGTGAGGTATTTTTTAGGAGATGAGGGACGATTATATTACAATTGATACTATGATTAACGATTATGCATTTTTTCATATTCTTCTGGTTGATGCTGGAATCCAGGTTTGGTTTGGTTTTATGGCATATCAACTATTGTAGGCAAATATATTTTAATACATATAAACAGTTCTATTTCAAACAATTCAATTTAGCATAAGTACAGAGTTTAGTTCTATTTGACCCATAGATAGGGTCCTATCAGGTGCTAACACTCCAGGCCAGAGTGGACCTTGGAGTGATGGCAATAAAGTGTACCCCACATTCCCCAAAACTGCAGCATTACAGGAGCCTCACCATCCAACTTTAGAGTCATATCCAAAAAATTTGTTGGGAGAGGGTCTTACCCCTCTGCAGAGATGCAGTCAGTGTATTCTGCAGTCCCAACTGACTGGACCATCAAGTCCAATTCTACAATTCTGAATGCTGATTTTCAAGGTAAGTAATCCCTCAACCACATGCAAAAATGTAGCAAACTTTCTACTCCTATTTTGCTTTGTCCTATGTAATTTTCACAGAAAGCAAAATGATCTCCATATAGTTGAAATCTGTTAAAGGCATTTGAATTTTGATCCTCATGGATCTAAGTCTTCAATTTTGCCATTCCCATTCCATATAAATCTAAGGAACAAGAAACAGATGATGCTTATACAAAAACCATAACTCCTTTATCTAGTAACAACACAAAGTGATTAAACTTAAAATACCACTAATTCTGTAGTAAATAACTATAGTAAGAATAAAGAGCAATATCATACAGAAGAGGCAACTACGACTTAAATCTGAAGCTACAATCATCTTAAATTATTCTAAATATCATTGCCTCAAATAGAAATTGGTCAGTTAAAAATAGAACTTAGGAAAATTATTATTATTAATCATGAAGAGGGTGACAATCATTCTTTGTCTCATTGTTATGATAGATTAATAACTTAAATTTCAATATATTCAGTGAAATTAATCAAGGCTTTGTCATTATCAATATCAAGAAACTTCACAAAATGAACTAGTGTGTGAGCAATGTGGAGAAGGGGTTAGAATTTTCATCCTTCAGAATTTAGGTTACTGATAATCAGTGACTCTTCAAATATTGAATTACAGCTGTTTAAACATGAACTTCTAGTTCAATATTTGACATCGGAGAACTTAAAAGAGTTTTACATGGGTTTAGAATTTTCCCCTCAGGTTTTAAGTTAACTAAAGACAGAACTATCGACCTTTAAAACCCCGATTTCAAAAGTAACCTCTGAGCTATCTGTTGTATTGCTGGGTCTCAATAAAAGTTACCAAAGACAATTGGTTGATTAATAGATTTTAATGACATGCCAACTCATCTAGGGTTATTTTATGCCTAGTGGTTAAGGAATTGCATTCATTGTATGTTCATATTTACATTTTTTGTATAGCTGTTTAAGACTTTTAAATACAAATAGTTTTTTAAACATTTATTCAACCTTAGAGGGAGACAGTAACAGGTACTACCAGTCCTGGTCAGAGTGGACCTGGGAGTGACGGCAATAAAGAGGTACTCCACACTCTCAGATCTCCAAATATGGAGCCTTACCATCAGATGCAGTTTAATATCATCCCCTTTGGGGGGGGGGAGTACTCCTCTGCAAGAGATACAATCAGAGTATTTCGAGCCCCACCAATAGGGCTGACAAAGCTGAGATGAAGAGAAGAATTAATAGAAAAGAAAAAGTCAGATAATAATTAAAAAAAAAAAAAAAAAACTTACTTTATTAGTATTTTAACTTTCCCCTAGACTGTCCTCAAATCAGGAAAATTTGAAGAGGTATTTTTTGAGCCAATGAAGGAAATGCTAAATCACAGCCCACCCTCCAATTGTTGCCTCTTATTAACTGCCTGACTGACCCTTTTCAAGATTCCCATCTAACACTGGAGATGACACAGCTGGTCAACAGGTTAACTGGTATTGGGAAGCTGCTACTACAATACATATCACTTGATAGTTAAACTTCAACTAAGTATCATAGGGATGAAATTAGAGACCTCATCTTCACCAGTCTAATATTGTTGACAGAGATTATCTTTCAGTTCTGTTGGAGGAAAAAAAACAAAAAAAACAAACTCATCCACTCAATCAAAGAATATGGTTTTGTATTAAACCTCAAGAATGGCAAACTGCCCAGCTTAGTGCAAAAAATATGTAGGGTGCCAAATACCCAAACCACAAATCTGCCATTTACTCTATACAAAATTGATATAACAAAAATGCTTTTAACCACTACAACAAATCAATGTATATCAACTATTGTTTCAACAATCAATGAATATCACAATTTAAAAAAAGGAAGAAAATAGTTTAATCTGGGGAAATACAATAAATAATGTTTAGAAAGCATTGTCAGTTCTTACTCAATATTTTCAGTTTTACTGAAATTATTAGATGAAACTGATGCAATTTTTCTATTACTCCATTAAACATATTAATGATTTTATTGTTAATAATTCATTCGATTCCTTTTTTCCATCTATTCATTTTCTTTATGAATTCTTTTTGGTGTTAAGTAATTTCAAAGATATGAGCATAAAACTTATTAATGCTTTGGCTAGATCTATAAAAGCTGTTCAGTATGTTTAACTACAAGCCTTTGAAGTAAATATTTAAAAAGGGTACTGTAATTAATCTTTTGCATGTAACGTTTGAAAGTTAGTTTTCAATATGTGTGTGTTCTTTTATATATTTATCCTTTGAACTTTCAGCTACTTTGCCTTTACATCACCTCTCTCAAATAACTAAGAACAAAATAAATTCAAGCTTTGCTTAGGATACAAACATCTTTGTTTAAAGCAATCTTATTCCATTAAAAGAAAGACTGAGAATGGTTATTAATGTTTGATGTTTCTCTGATTCCAGAAATAATAGGCTTATAGTGTATAGTAAAATAACCTGATATTGGACTTATGAACTCAAAAGCTTAATGAAATGATGAGCTCAAACAATTTTTCTAATATTAGAATGTTGTAAACAGTAGCTTGATTGTTGATACTCTTTTTTAATTACTTTCTTAGAGATTATATATATATATATATATATATATATATATATATATATATATATATACATACATACATATGTGTGTGTGTGTGTGTGTGTGTGTGTGTATGCACACGCGTGAAAAAATAAGTGAAAAGTGGATAAACCGAAACACAAACAAGATTCAAAAATGATATTTCTTCTTTATTTCAAAAAGACTTCATCAAAACATGCCCCCCTCCCTAAAATTCAGCATAGGAGGGAATATATCCTATGCAACTACAGGAGTTTTTCTCGAGGCTTCATCCAAGGAATTATTCTCGCCTGTTTCTCAACCAAACAATTCATCCCTTCCTAAAAGATATATATATATATATATATATATATATATATATATATATATATATATATATATATATATATATATGCACTATGTAACCTAACCCAAAACCCAAACATCGTCCCCCCTCCCTGCCTGTCGATAAAAGTGCTGGTATTGTAATTATGTATAAACATGTACGCAGACAAAATCAGTTGACTTCTAGATGACACAAATATTTATGAAATAGCTAGTTTAATTACCATCAACAAAGATATTATTTCATTCAAAAACTCGTCAGAAACAACAAAAAAAAAAAACAGACTTCCCTCATTGAACACCACCCTACAATCCCCACATTATATAGCCTACCCAAAATCCATATACCCTCTATGACCCATTATTTTCAGCATTGGTAGTGCCACTCACAAAATAGCTTGCGCCATAGCTTAAATGTTAATGCCCAAACTAGGCACAATCAGTCCCTCACACATTATTAACTCCGACAATTAAGAACACTGATATACAAAATAAAACTATGAACAGCTTAGATATAATTTCCCTTTACACAAATATACCTATCAAAAAATGCCTCAACCTTTTTGCTATTCACTTAAGAAAAATTAAATTCAACTCATCACTCCCCATGAACACTCTGATCTACACCTGCAAACACATAACTAACATTATTCATTTTAAAGGTAATAAATTTTATAAAAAGAAATCTGGTCTCCCTATGGGAAACCCACTTAGCAGAGTTCCACCCAGTCAATTTTTAGAAAATGACCCTTTTAAATATAGATCACCCATTAACATTACATATTTTAGATATACTGACAACATACTCATTTTCCTACCTCAAAACATAAAAATTGAAAAGATTGCAGAGAAACTAAACAATGTTGAACCTTCTATCAATTTCACCTATGAAAAAGAATCAAACAATACCATACCTTTCCTGGACATCCTAATTATTAAATCCCAAAATAATTTGACTTTTAAAGTCTAGCACAAATCCACTAGCAAAAATGATTATATACACATTTATTCATTCTCACCACAACAGCAAAATTAAGACATGCCTCATAACTGTTTTTTATTTATGAGCACTTAAAATATGTAGCCCACAATACCTAAATGAAGAGTTTAAATATATTGAACATTCCCTTAAAACCTTAAAATACCCTAAATTTTTCATATGGAATGATAGAACCCCCCCCAAAAAAACTCTCAACATACATTTGTCAAACTTAAAAACACTCCCACTATTCCTATTACCCTATCTCTCTACCCACTAACACACAAAAAACCACACATGACAAATTAACTAAATTAGGAATACCGATTATACAAACCATTAAAAAAACACACCAACAACATAACCACTTCTCATGCAAGTGTATATTCCTTTCCATGTAAAGAGTGTGACAAATATTACATCAGTGAAATCCAACGTAATCAAGAAAAAAGATTTCTGAACATAAACAATCAATTAAATTAAATGACAACCGAAATGCCCTTTTCTTCCACATGTTAGATTTCAAACACACTTACAATTTTTCCCACTCTGATTAAACCCATACATTGCAAAATCCCTGTTGACTATTAGAATCTACAGTCATCTCATTCCAAACATTAAACAACGACCTGCCTTCTACCAGATTTCATCCTACTTGGCAGATATATGTGAGAATATTGAAATTGAAAATGGATTTATACTTCTGGATGATTTTTCATTTAGATATTCCATTTCTGTTGATCAAGTCTTTGTTGAAATCTGATACAATTGACTATGGCTGTAGCTCCCCCTCCCCAACCAGTCTACTTAGCCATGGTCAGATGTTCCAAAAATGAATCACAGTCACAGTCAACAACCCCTGCCGCCACCACTCTGATATATATCTATATCTTTCCCTTTCTTTCTCATTTTATTTATTTCCTTCTTTTTTTAGGAAAAAAAAATCCACATTCTGATGAAGTCTTTTTGAAATAAAGACGAAATATCATTTTAAATCCATTGTCTGTGTTTTGGTTTATCCATTTTACCATTTATTTTTTCACATCTTGTTGGATTTACCAAATCTACCATTTCTCTCTCTTTCTTTATATATATATATTATACACAGGAGAGAGAGAGAATATTATTCATAGGTGACACTTCTACATCAGAATATTCCATTACAACAAGGGGAACTGAATGAGAAAATATTTTGTTATAGTAACAGGAGATATGCTTAGCATCACTTGAAACAAGCAAGCATCCTAATAAAAAAACTAAATGATAATTGAATAAATCCTACAGTAAATATTTATAAATACATGTAAATATGTCATTATATATAAATAAAAAATCATAGAAATTCAAATATTTCATGGATTTTTTTCCCCATGTAAAAACTAGTACATAATAATGAATACTGTGACCTTTTCTGTATATTTCTTTGTTTCTATGTAAGTTCAGTTATACTAAAGTAGAGAGAATATATAAAATATCGAATTAACAAATGAATCTTGCCCTGATTTGAACATCCAACTGGGAGGTAAGCAGCCAAGTGATACACCTACTACAATATCATTCTTCTCCTTGAACAACACAAACATACCTAGGCAAGGAAGCAATACCGATTTCAGGCAAAGCAGATACTTTGATCATAGTGAAATTTAATAGTTTTTATAGGTACTATGCTAGTTTATTTATAATAGCCTTTATACTAAATTTGATACTGATAGTTCAAACAATGAACAACCCTGTAGATAATTACATAAGCAAATAAAACAATAAAGGCACATTCTTCAATGATTACAATATATACTTCTCATGTAATGAACGACTTTTTAAGACTAATTTTTTTACTTCAAAAACAAAGGGTTGTTCATTACATGAGATGTTTTTGAACACATAGAAACTTACCTTAGTTCATTACACGCAATATATGATACAAAACACTTTTGTGGCTATAAACTAGGGGTCGTTCATTACATAAGCGTATAGGGTTTTTTTTCTCCCTTCAAAAACATGAACATTCCACTGCTGAAAACACAGATTCTAAATATTGGCTAGATCAAAATGCTATTATTAATGCAACTAATTTTATTACAAGCAAACTGAACAATATTAATAATACAACCACTAACAGCAATAACTAAGCAATGCCAGCAACACCACTACTAAAAATAAATAAAAACAAAAACCAGCAACAATAATAATAATCTCTATATCTTTGATGCTTGCAAGTTGCCATAAGCACATAAGAGATGCACATGCATATAGAGGAGGGGGAAAATAAAATTATCTCTGATGCAGTCATTTGAAGATAAGTAATCATTGAATAAAATATCTTTAAAAGCTATTGATTAAAATAGAAAGAAAAAATGGATAAAAGCTCCAAAAATGTTAGAGAATGTCAATAATCCTCCTAAGACTTTATGCGTGCGCACACACACACACGTTTCTTTTCTTTTTTTTCTTTTTTTTTTTTAAAAGAACAGATATAGTTTTCAGACATTTTGCTTATAAAGAAAATAGTATAAGTAGTATTTGCAGTATTTTGATTATATCAAGGTCTTATTCTTTATTCAATAGTTTAATGGCTAAATGTTTGACTGGTGAATGAAGTTTGTAATTCAATAAATAGTACTGGGTAAGAGAGACTTCTTAACCATAACTAATCTTGTGAATAGAACTAATCTGTTCAAATTTTGCAAACATAATGGAAACTATGACTTACTTGAATAAACAAACTGTGTGTAAAAAAAAAGAAAAAAAAAAGAAACAAGCAACCAACCACAAAGTTCAACAGATTATGAGAAGAAAAAAAAATGTTTATTATTAGTTTATATACAATATGTCTATAAAAGAAATTTTTAAAAATTTATATATATAAAAAAAATAAAATAAAATAAAATAAACATTGGCACACATGAAACAGATTTGTAGAGAAACACTACAAGTTTATTATGATTGATTTTGGCAACCCCGAGTGGTCCATTCTTGGTCAGGATGCCAAAATCGACAGTTGTTGAGAGAACATTTTGAGTTTGAATAAGGAAAGAAAAAAAAAAAAATCTGTCAAGAAACAGCATTTTTAAAACATATTTCCAGACAATTCATTGACACAAGAAATTTGAAATGTTTAAGGAAAAGTTCTGGGGATCCATCAGTAACCAAAAAAATAATTGGAATATATTTGTGCTATTTACCTAGGCAGCTCACAGAAATCCACAAAGAGAGTAGGACAGAAGACGTAAATTTCATATCAGATTATTAGGAAAATTTTGCAAGAGGTTGAAAAATGTTTCCTTACAAACTACAGTTATTTCAAAATCTAAGGAACCAGAATAAAAGTATGTGATTTGGATACAGAAATGCTGGAGGATTGTGAAGATAAAGACAGATTTAGGGAGTGTCTAATTTTCAATAACTTAGTTGCCTGTAAGTTACATATATCAAACCCAGTATAATGCATTTCAATATTTTTTTAAATTGTCAATTTCTTTTATAGATAAAGACACACACATGACTCTGTTACTTTCTATAATCTAGGTCAGGATTATTTGCTTGTCTTGTCTATAACACTAAACAGCATCCGGTGGTGAGGATCCAGATATGGAACTCTGGAGGGGGGGGGGCACCCCACTTTACTGCCATTACTTCCAGATTCACCAAATTGGAGTGGTAGTAAGTTAGAGTCTAACTTATGGGTCAAATAGATCTGTTTGAAATATATTAGTAATAGGAGTAGTACTGGATACATCACTGTGTGCAAACAAATTATCATTAAACAGGAATAGTTACCTAAACCTACATAATTGTGGATGAATTGATTATCATATTAGTTACTTGAAACTATATAATTTAAGAATTACTATTAGATAGGAATACTTGAAACTATATAACTGCAAATTATTAATGTTAGGTAAGAATACTTGTTGCAAACACACTTATAAAAACTGCAGTTAAACTTTAGAATTGAAATGTCACTAAGCAAACAAACCAATCAATAACTTATCCATGGGTCAGACCTGTCTGAGCTAAAGATTAAAATGATTATGAACTACATGAATATATTAGCTATTAAAATATTGATAACACAACTAAGTAACTTGTCAAATGATAAAGATACATTTTTGTACTGTATAATATTATAATTAGAGACTATAACTGCTAAAATGATTTCAGCATAAAATAACCCAACAAAGATTGACATACCATAAAACCAACCAACCAACCAAAGATTATTTACATATGAACTAGTATCAGTTGTGCAGGTGAGTTGAGAATGTAGGGGAACCAGTTAAGCAAATATTGAATTAATTTTTTTGTGTGACTATATTTGTATTATTCTTTAAATCCAGCATTTTTACTGAGTTTTATATTTTTACTACATAATCATGTGAATATTAGGCGACTAAGAAAAATGATAGAAAACACTTTAAGACAATTATTATGTAGAGATAAGATACCAATGGGCACATAAAATTTACATAGTAAAATTTCAGGAAATACCCCCCCCCCACAACACACAAACACTAAAGAATTAGAATAATTCTAAATTTGAATAATCATTGATCTATATGATAAAATTAATCTGTAAAGAACATTTAGAAACCTGATGCACAAGAACTTTATAATGACTACTTAGTTGGATGGTTTTTATGACATATCCACCCTTTTGGGTTATTTAATGCCAACTTCTTTTGTAAATAATTATATGGTTTCAAGTATATAAAAATTTGTAAACAATTTTAGTTACAAGGAAATATTCTTTATACAATTGATTTTTACACAGTTATATGGTTTCAAATATTCCTAACTAATACTAATAATTTTCCAACAGTTCTATTTGACCCCTAGATGAGACCCTAACAAGTACTACCACTCTGGATCAGAGGGAATATTGGAATAATGGCAATGAAAGAGTGAATCTATACTTGCCAAAAGTTCAGAATTGGAACATTGCCATCAGACACAATTTAGTGTCATGCTCAGGACACTATACTATGTGTATGCATGCCCATAATAATAATAATAATAATAATAATAAAAAAGAAAAAAAAAAAAAGTTAATCACCATTAGTGTAACCAAAGTAAAAAAAATGTTGAGCATTTGTGCATACTTTAAAGGAGTGAAGATTGATGTCACTAAGTGTAAAATGTTAGACATACTTCACAAAATATAAAGGTTACTCAATAAATTAACAGAGCTTTTTTTTTCCAATGCTTCTAGCTAAACATAAAAATGTTCAAGAGAAACTGCTTTCAACTTTTAAACATTGATTTATACAACAACTGATCAAAGAAACATGTATATCCTACTGTGCAAACAAGCATAAACATATGAACTTTTCTACCATTAAAAAAAAAAAAAAAAAAAAAAAAAAAGTTTAAAAATTTAAAAACAGAATGTCAATTCAAACCATATTTCGTGAATGATTTATATATAACCTGAGATTATCAAATAAATAATTGAGATGCCGTCTTTATTTAATAAAAAAAGAAAGAATGGTTTAATATAGCATTAATAATTATGTCGAATTATACAACACATCCCTGAGCAAAGAGACACAGGGAAGTTAGAGAGGAATCCATGTTGACACATTCTACAATATTCATTACATTCACCTAAATCTTGTATAAATCATCCTAAATCATTCATGTTACTGATTATGATATCTATCTTACTGAGATGTACAATGCCACGATTGTCATATTATTTTTTGTATTATCAAGTCTCCCCTAACTGATTTTCAGAAAGTTGATAACAAATTTTGACACTTTGATATGACATTTTTTGTTATGCATTTTTCTTCCTTTTCATAGCGGTCCTTAATGATAAAGCTGCTAATAAATAAACTACTACTTAAAATCAACCACCACCACAATACAAGCAGTGAGAATAAACAGTCAGAACATAGAGATGGAATTTGGCAGAGAAAAATGTGCCATGCTAATAATGAGAAGTGGGAAACAACAAATAATGGAAGGAATAGAACTACCAAATCAAGAAAATATTAGAACTTTCAGAGAACAGGAAACTTACAAGTACTTGGGAATATTGGAACCAGACACGAGCAAACAAATGGAAATGAAAGAAAAAAAAATTAAATATCTCAGGAGACCAAGAAAACTACTCAAAACCAAACTATATAGCAGAAATCTCATCAAAGGGATAAACACCTGGGCTGTTCCTTTTGTAAGATACTCAGGACCATTCTTGAAGTGAATGAGAGAAGAACTTCAACAATGAACCAGAGAAGAAGTAAACTAATGGTGATACATAAGACCTTATATCCTAGAGAAGATGTAGACAGTGTCAAGAAAAGAAGGAGGAAGAGGACTCACCAGCATACAAGATAGCATTGATGCATCGATATGACAACTCAAACATAAAAATGAGTAAAAAAGGCTGAAATACTGAGGAAAGTCCTGAAGACTTGAGGAGACTTGCTACCACTCAAACTCCAGTGGAAGACCATCAGCTAACACTGGTGTGAAAAATTCTCAAAGAAGGAGGAATAATAATGCTAATACTAATGATAAGTGAAAAGATAGACAATTACTTGTATCTTGCCAGAGAGTTGATAAAATCTGTAGAACATGAAGGTAATACCTATGGTAATTGGAGCATTTTGTGGAGGTGCCCGTGGTGTAGTCGTTATCGCTGTAGGAAATGAACACGGCGATACGAGTTCAAATCCTGGACGAGACTGATTGCATTTCACATAGCACTAATACCCTTGGGAAAGGTATGAATCCAATAATTCTCCCTCCAGCTATGGGTAAATAGTAGGACAGGCTAGGTTCTTCAGCCATGGTTAGGCAACTAGTCTAGGAGAAGGAAAACTCTGAATTCAAACCTGTTAAACTCCGCTTAAAAATTGACCTTGTGTCATATCCTGCCCGAGCGGAGGGGTTGGTAAATAGTACCTATAGTAATTGGAGCACTTGAATAGTCCCCATAAGCTTGCAAAGGAGACTGGAGTAATAGAAAATCAGAGAAAGAAGCAATACAGGCTACAGCATTGTTAAGATTGACTAGAATACTTAGAAGTGTCAGTGAAAGACCACCAGTTAAAGCCGATGTGAAAAGCTTACAAGGAGTGACATAATCATTCATTTTAAGGTAGAATGAGAAACAGCCTCAGCAGTTGACAATAATGAAAGTGAGTTAGACTTGACAAAAATCAATGATTACCAAAATAGGATCAAAACCATACCATTGTACCTGACCAGATAGTTGAGGATTTTTGTTCTTTTATTAAAGTTGACTTAATCAAATAATGAAGGATAATTAGGCAGAGGTGGGTGGAGACACACAGATGATGAAATAGATACTAAATAGTTTCCAATATGCAACCAAGATAAGGTGACTAGTAATATAATAAAACCTTGAAAATTTATCTTTTTTTTTGTTCACAGCAACGTGTAAAATTTAGGGAGAAAAATGCTTATTTTAGGAAGAAAGAAAACTGCATTATGTTTCTCTCCTAGTACAGCTTTTAAGTATACTAGATTCAAGTTTCTATCAGCATCATCATCATCATCTCAATAAGCTCAAATGAAGAGGGTTTCTGAAAAAAGAACCAGCCTCTTCAGGTTTCCTTAGTATTTGCCCTGTATTATAAAAGCAGGCAGACATGTTTTTCTGCAGTTCTACAGCTCGTTTGTTATCTCCACTTCTTGGATTGCATTCTTTTATTTGTTATAAGAGCAAGATTTGTGATAAGAGAAAGGCGGGTGGGAATATAAACACAACACACCAAGTGTTGTAGACAGAGGCAGCATTCTTTTGCTGGAAAGAAATGGAAGAAGAAAACTATTTAAATAAAATTTAAGGAGGAAGTGGAAAAAAAAAAATTTTTTTTAGTTGGAATTTTTTAAATAAAAAAAAAAAAAAAAAAAAAAAAAAAAAAAAAAAAAAAAAAAAAAAAGAGTAAAAACCGATTAAGAAAGAAAGAAAAAACAACGAAATGTCAAAAATAGAGAGGGTGGGTGCTTCCAATAAAATAGTGGGTAGAATATGAAGGTGTGACTGCCTCCACTAAAAAATATTGGGAAAAAGATTGAATCAGTAGATTTTTCCCTCATTCTTTTCAAATAAAGCACATGGGTTGTGGATGACTCTTAACCTCATTAAGATAGAGAGTATGTATTAAAAGAAAAAAAGAAAAATTTATACTCATGTACAGGGTGCTTCAGAAAAATTAATGATTCATAATCTAGTAACTTAATTCTTGTTCAAATGATCACAAATTTTACCAGTATACATAGAAACAACTCAAAATTCTGTTTATCTTTTTTTTTCTTTTCAGGTATAGAAATGCCATTCATTGGAAAAGAAATGGCATTTTGTGTATTAGAGTATGCTCAAACACAGTCAAATAAGACTGTGCAACATGCATTTGTGAGATAATTCACTAAAAATGTAGCAACTGCAATGCAGATTTGAACACGACAAAAAAGGTCATAGATGAAGGTTTAGTTTTATAGCATATCAACCATTACAAGTTATTTAATGCCAATCTGGTTTATTCATATACATTAGGTATATATGATTTGTAAACAAAATTAAATGGTTCTAAGTATTGCTATGTATAACTAACAATTAAACATCAGACATTTGTTTACACACAGTTAAATGTAAAATCAGTTCTATTTCAAACAATTCAATTTAGCATAAGTCATTTGTTTGTGCTCAGTTTAAATGTCAATTCTATTTGACCCCTAGATAGGACCTCATCAGGTGCTACTCACTTGAGGCCAGAGTGGACTGGGGAGCAATGGCAATGAAGGGGTACCTTGCATTCCCCAAAGCTCCAACATTACTGGAGCCTTAACATCAGATTGTTTAGTATCATATCTAGGACACTCATTGGTGTGTGTGTGTGTGTGTGTGGGGGGGGTCTTACCCCTCTGCAGAGATGCAATTAGTGTATTCTGCAGTACCAGCCAACCAAGCTGATAGATAAAGGATGTCAGTACACGGCAAAAGGTTCTGGACAACCAACAATTTTTTTTTTCCTTTTTTAAAAACACCATATATACAATCAGAATTTTGAAGATATAATTTTGGAGCAAAATATTGACATTAACCTATACAGAAGTACTCTTGGCCTTTGAATTTCAACCTTACAGAATAAGATTGAAATTCAAAGGCATAGGAGTGACCTTTTGGCCTAAGAAATTAATTCCATAAATTAAAGACTTCATGGCCATTGAATCAAGTGTCAATCTATAAACAAATGAAAAGTAAAGTAGGAAAAAAGATTAAGGGAAATAGAGGAATCAAGAAGTTTTGGGGGGATTTTTTTTTCTAGATCAGGATACAGGCTTAGGCAAAGTTGTATAGAAGATGCAAGTTTCTCTTCTTCATTTAACGATATTGCTCATGGAAAGTCAAAAGCTGTTAAAGTTTAGAACCAGTTGAGTCACAGAAGTTGCCAGAAGAACCCAGTTGGTACTACAATTTTTTGAAATTATGATGCAAAAAATCCAAAGGTTGGGAAATTTTGCAAAGATGGTAAATATGAAAATTGATTGATTAACAGTGTGTCAACCCAGCTAGGGTTACTTTATGTCTAGAGGTTAGAGAATCACATTCATTTTATATTTACATTTTTTGTGTAATTGTTTCAGTTTCTTTTCTACATGGTCCTATGGAATACAAAAAAATTTTAACAGATCTATTTGACCCATAGATAGGATCCTAACAGAGGCAACAACAGGTATTACCACTCTGGATCAAAATGGACCAGGGTATAATGGAAATGAAAAGGTACTCTTCACTTCTGGAGGCTTACTATCAGATGCAGTTTAGTGTCATAGCCAAGATACTCTGAAAATTGAGGATATACTAGAAGGTAAGTTAAAACTCTATAACAAAAAATATTAAAAGAAAAATTAGATGATATGTTTATATCAGTAAAATGTGGAATATTTAATATTATGAACATGGTTGTCAATAACGCTGTTTACTCATAAAAAAACACGGGGACTTGGCAAGGATCAATAGGGAGGGGGACAAAAAAAAAAAAAAAAAAGAAAAAAAAAAAGAAGGGATATAATCAGCTGGAAAAAATTAAAGCAGGTTCAAACAGAAATGATTCATTGTTCAATAAACAGATTCTGGTAGAAATTATACATCTTCATTGTCTGTCAGTTTTGGAATGTTTTTGTTTTGGATTGATTAACAATAAATTATCTGAAATAATAATCAGATACTGAAGTGCAAAAACAAAGTACTCAGTGGGTGGTAAGTAGAATATGTATGAATATGAGAGAGAGAGAGAGCACAAGGAGTTAAGATCATCATCAAGATGCACCGATAATGCAAAGTTCTCTTGCTCTTGACATCTGTCCCTATCATCCATTGCTCCTGACAGGTCCTTCAAACTACATCCAGGGTCTGCATATACTTCATGTAAGTAAGTCCTTACTAGTTGGCCAGCACTGAGATGTCCATATTTAAGAATCCATAGGAGAACATCCCTTATGAGTTCATCCTTGCTTCTCTAGGAGTGCCCTATATGACTTGTTAATTTTACTGATATGGGAAGTAAGTGGCCGTACAGCTGCAGTTTTGTGGGGTGTTGCTTCCAGGATTTGTTCAAAACAGCATGTAGAATACCTGTGTAGTTGCCATTGAGCTTTTTCCTTCATGTGTTTCACTAGTGCCCATGTGGTGCATCCATACAGTAGTACTGACACAGCCACAGCTTGAAAGAAATACCATTTTATTTTATCAGAGAGATCAGATATTCACATAAACAATCCTCTCTCCAAAAACAAAGAACAGTGCATAATGAAGATGAAACCTTAAATACAGTGAAAATGATATCTCAACTTAAAGAGTAAGGAACAAAAAAAACAAAAAAAAAAAACAAAAAAAAAAAAAAACCCTCAATACAATGATTAATTACTTCTCAATTACTACCCACCCCAAAGATAAGACAAAATTATTGAAAGTAAGTAAGGATGAGGACAAAGAAAAAAAGAAGAGAGTGAAGGGATGTAAAAAAAGTATTTGGGTGAAGTGGAGATTATAGGGTATTTGAATCAGAAAGATCTAATTAAAATGTTACTAAACAACAGTGACTTGTCAATTAACTGCTTCAGATTGGAGTCATTTAATCTAGAAAAAAAAAGTTTAAGTATAAAGAGACCTACGCATAGAATGTTTTAAGCTCTGATAAAAAATATCTGAAGGCGGCTTGTACAAAGACAATGAATAGAATCTGAAATTGTATTTTATTTGGATTCTATTAATACTTGTTTTAATACAATGTAGGAAATAGCTTCAGCTTTGTTAATATATTTAGCATTTATTGCATACTAAGAGAAAAAAAATGTCTAAAAATAAAAAGTAACCTAAAAACATCAAAACAATAAAAATGAGGATATACATCCAAATAATTCATCTGAGCAAGAGAGAAAGAAAGATTCTTTTTATTTCTTTTTCTTGCAAGTCCAGACATGTTTATAGTAAGATGCAACACTAAAATAACTCCTTCCTGACTGACATATCCTTTTAAAAGCCATCAAAAATCAATTTTTATGATGAGGGTTGGACAGAGTTGGGTGGGAAAATAAACAGAAATATTCATAAGGTCAACAGATGGATATACAGAAAAACAAGAGTAAACTTTCCTTTGTATAATCTATATATTAGAAAACTACTATACAGGTATAATAGCCAGCATATTAGGTACATTATGAATAAACATTCTTTGATATATCATAAAATAGCAAGTTGGTATGAGAGAAATGAAAAAGATTTAAAGCCAAAGAATTTTGACAGTGTAAATTCTGTTTGTCTGAGAGAATGATGATACCAAGTAGAGTTTAGTTTGCAGAGACAGTTGGCATCACCACTGTCTATCCCCACACTTACAAGTTCTGACAGAAGTCCAACAACAAAAGTGGAAATACTGAGGGATAAGATTAAAAAAAGAAAAAAAGAAAAAAAAGAAGGCCAATGCTTGCTCATCCTTTTCTATTTCGTGTAGCAAGGATTTTGCTGTAGGAAATTCTAAAAAGAGCAGACAAGAATGGGATATGTACATATGTATGTACACATAGACATACACAGGATGGAAGCAGGAGCTAAGATAAAAATCTGATTTGGAAGAGAAAAAGTTTCTATTGACAATAGAAACAATGAATATGAAGGGATACAACCTGCTGAGACGAGCAACTGATGTGTAATATAAAAAAATAAAAAATGAATAATATATAGATCTACAAGACATTTTCTTAAATCTAGGGATATTCAGTATCAAAAGTTCTTACCACTAATACAGAGTAGGCATCTATTTATTTATTGCTACAATATATCAAGTGTGCAAACATTTCTAAAAGATTCAAATCAGATAATCTATAACAGAACCCATGAAATTTTTTTTTCTTACAAAATAGAACATTAATTTATAAGAGAAATAAAATAGCATTTAGTTTTAGATAAACTCTTAAATTCATTCATTAGTCCCCTCTCCCCAAGATTAGAGGAGACACTTAACAGTTATCATGGTAGGAAGTGGACTTGACTACCATAATTCAAATCCCAAATAATACTGTTTATATTTCACATAGAGCTAATACTTTTGGAAATTGTATGAATCCAACTATTCTCCTTCCAGCTATTGAGTAGTAGGCCAGATTGAACTCCTTAACTTTGGTATGGTAACTAGCCTAGAAAAGAAACTGAATTCAAACCAGTTGTAGACCTGGAGAGGGATGGGCTCTGTTAGGCTATTCTTGCACAAGACATGCTACATGAGTAGCACTTTCACAACCAAACCAGGTTGAAAATATTGAGAGAGAGAGAGAGAGAGAGAGAGAGAGAGGACTCAAGCATTCTCCACTCCTATTATCTTACAGTGACTTGTGAAATGTTGGCATTGACATTCTAAATTGATTGCCTCACTAAAGAGCACAATTTGCCCTGGGAGAAATTCTTAAACAGTTTTGAAATAATTTTTCAAAATTCATCATGATAAAAAAAATATCTTTAATATTTTATAAAAAGACAATATTCCTTTTTCATTATTTCTACCTTTCTTTGCTTGACTATATGACGCTTATATTTTGTTGTTGGAGTAGTCTATGGCTAAATATTGGTTATAGCAAGGATATTTAAATATGGTTAAAATTTGTATAGCCTTAATAGTCGTTTAATGATATAAAATTTTTATATATCAATAGTATTGTGCATATTGCTAGGTTGTAAGCATGACTGTCATGAGTTCAATTCTCACATTGTAGCCTTGTGTCAAATTAGGTCCAGCTTCGTAAATGATGATTGAGCTCACTACACAAGTAAATTAGTCTGCAAGTAAATGAACCCCCTACCACCATAAAAAATCATATAGAGATGTGAAAAAGTACATATTGAATTTGACATATATATGTCCATAAATGAATGGATTGATATGAAAATGATAATATAGACCCATGAAAGCATTAAAAATACAAATATTTCAATATCTACTTTTATATGAAATATATTGTGACTGATCTAGCTAAAGAATAAGGTCTCCTGTTGCTATGGTAACACGAGACATTACTCAAGTAAAACAGAAGAAAAAAGTGAAAAGAGAATAAGTTGGAAGAAAAGAAATGGGAGGAAAAAATAAAAGTAATGCAGAGAATGAAGAAAAAAACTGAAAAATAGAAAGTTATAACAGGAAAAGTGAAGAATAAGGGGAAGAACTTGAGAACAGACCCATAAATAATCCCATCATTTATAACAAGGAACTATGCCAATAGTAATAAAAATAAATGGATAAACATATATATCTATTCAAGTTACTTACCACCGTCTCTTACACAGTTTAAAAAAAAACTGTACAAGTTTCATCTAGTAAGACTAAATGTTAATTTACCAACCTCATTTTTTCCTCTCTAAACAGTATTTACCTGATGTGAATTAAGCCAATTCCACATATTGATGTGTGAAGTTTCTTAGGGATTGGCGCCTGATGGTGGTCCCCAGCCACATTCATACAAATTGTTTGAATTCAGTTTTCCTTTTTCTAGACTGGTTGCTATAGCAAGGATAAAGAGCCAGTCTAACCTACTATTTACCTATAATTGGAGAGAGAATAGTTGAATGCATACCTTTTCTAAGGATATTAGCCTATGTAAAATGCAAACAGTTCTGTTCAAGATTTGTTCTTTGGTAGTTATGTCCATTTCCTACAACAATAACCATTACACCAACAACACGCTAAAGTACAAATCTTTATTCCTGTAAACATTTATAAGCCACTATGTTTATTTTTATCTCTTTTTTATAAAAAAAAAAAAAAAAAAAAAAGTATTAATTAACCTGTTTATTTTTTATTGTACTTCCATTATGCCTCAATAATTGTGTGCTTATTTTGTAACAATCTTCAGAACATATTTTTGTAACATAATTCACATCCACCAACATTTTAATAAAAGTTATCTTGGCATGTATCAACAAAAATCAAATTTTATCAAGTAGTCTCATTAAATTAACTAAAACAAGCTATCATTCAAGTCAAATATTTTATCCAACAACCACAAAAATATTTTTATTGGTAAATCGACATTTACATGCACCAAATTCCTTTGTGGTAATGAAATTTATAGTTTTGTATTTGTTATGTTGGTTTTTATGGCATAGCAACCCTAGTAGATTATTTAATGCCAAATTCTGTTTATACATATTAAATATATAATTTATAAATGAATAGTTGGTAGGTAACATTTTAGACAAGCCAGAACTCATTTGTTTGCAAACAGTTAAATGATTTCAAATATTCCAATCAAACACAATTCTATTTTGTAATAATCATTTGTTTGCACACAGTTAAATAGTTTCAAGTATTGTTATTTAACACTAATAATTCTATTCAACATTACTCACTTGTTTGCTCACAGATGGTTTCAAGTATTACTATGTAACACTAACAATTCAATTTAACGTCAGTCATTTGTTTGCACCAAGTTAAATGGGTAAACAGTTCTATTTGACTCATAGATGGAACCCTAACAAGTACTACCACTCCAAGTCGGAGTGGACCTAAGAGTAATGGCAATGAAGGATACTCCACATTCTCCAAAGTTTCACAACTGAAGCCTCACCATCAGATGCAGTTTAATGTCATATCCAAGACACTCATTTGGTGGGAGGGGGGGTCTTATTTTAATCACCTTAATTTTCAATATAATGTACATAACTATAACATGTTTATTGTCAACACACTGAAAGCATACACTCCCATGATAGCACCAAAATAGAGATGAGCCTGTTCCATTCTGAGATGGATGACCACTTACTGTGAATAATTTGAAGTTTGTGTGCTATGAATTAAGAAAAAGTTTTGTAAATAATAGGTGCTGTGCATAAGCAATCTAGGATCTATGACCCAGACTAAACAAAGCTTAGTAAATAAAAAAAATAGCTAGTTAGAATCTTTATAGATTGATTTTAACAGCATGTCAACCCATCTGGGTTTATTCTATGCCTAGAAGTTAGGGAATTACCAATATTATACACTTATATTTTTGGGTAGTGTAAGGGTTTTCTTTCCATATGATTATATGATATTAAGTATCCAAAACAGATAATTCTAAAAATATTTGACCCATAGATGGGACCCTAACAAGTACTAACACTCTGGGTCAGAGGATCTAGGAGTAATGACAATGAAGGAGTACTTCATATTCTCCAGAACTGGAACCTCACTACCATATGCAATTGAGCATCATACCCAGAGCACCCTTTTTTTTGGGTGGGGGGGTCTTACTCCACTACAGGGAATACAGTTAGCATATTCTAACCCCCACCAATAGGGCACTTCAAATTTTTAATTTTTTTCTTAAATAGAAGCATCAATATCATCATTGACCACAATTATAACATGAATCCAACAGGTTCATGGGTTGTCTTGTTTGGTTGGGTTTTATGGCATGTCTACCCTTGCAGGTTATTTAATGCCAAATCCTATATATGATAGAAATATGTGGAAAGTTGGATAAATCAAACACTTAAATACAAATTTAGATGGGTGATATTTCGTTTGGCATTATTTCATCTTGAATTTCTTTAGACAGAGACTCCACCATCTTATCATTTCTTCTCATATGCTTTTAAATAGAAAAACTCAGAAAACAGTCTCTATCTGAAGAAGTTCGAGATGAAATAATGCCAAATGAAATATCACACATCTGAGTTAAGTGTTTGATTTATCCAACTTTCCACATATTTCTATCATACTGTCAGATTCACTACAAATCTTTCTTTTCAATATATATATATATATATATATATATATATATATATATATATATATATATATATATATATATACACACATACACACACGATTTGTAAGCAAGTATTTTTTAGGTATGATTTTTGAACACAGTTAAATAGTTTCAGGTATTGCTATCTAACACTAATAATTCTATTAACATGCAAGTAATTCTATTTATCAACTATTCCTATCTAATACAAACAATAAGTTCAAATAACCAATAATAATAATCCTTAACAAACAATTGAACAGTTTTATTTGACTCATAGATGAGACCATAACAGGTACTTCCACTGTGAGTCAAAGTGAACCTGAGAGATGGATGGTCTAGTTTCAAATAAAAATACTGATGAAAGAAATTGTCTTCATTTTTACAAGAATGAATCAGACATGGACAGTTGTATTCCAAATTTTGTTCAGACAATCAAGCTCCTTTGTGTCTTGCTATTGTTATCAACATTTCAGCCTTTGTCAGGTTTATAATCCTTAAGGGAAAACAAAAAGAAACACTTATTTCTTAAAAAAACAAAAACACAAAAGGTAATTTCAAGAAAATCAGCTTCTTTCAGCAATGTTAGATACACAGACAAAAACTATATATCTAGGCAATTCCAATCTATTATACACAAAAGACTTTCCCTTCCAATATCTTTGCCATTTTTCTCTCATCATTATTAGATAAAAAGGAGACTACCCCCCACCAATCAGGGTTAATAAGCCTGATGAAGAAGCAGAATGGTCTGACTGAAATAATTCATTAACAACAAGTTTACAAAAGGAAGAATTCAATTGTTAGATCAAAATGTGCAATGTAAATGACTCCCTAATCTTAAATTAACATGTACAGGTATATATATTCACCCAATCCCTCTGCCATAGGCAGGAAGTGACACAAAGTCAATCTTAAACAAAGTACAATTGGTTTGAACTAAGAGTTTCTATTCTCCTAGATTGGTTACCTAATCAAGGCTAAAGAAACCAATCTGCCCTACTATTTACCTATAGTCGAGGAAGAACAGGTGGATTTATGCCTTTTCCAAAAGCATTACCCCAAAGTAAAACACACAGCTTTGACCAGGAACTCTGGTTACTGATTACATTTTTTACAATGATAACCGTTTCACAAAGCACACCTCCTAAATGGGTACAGTTGTAGTTACTCATTTTTGACAAGATAATACTATAATGATAAATTAGACATGTACATTTCTTTTCATTAAATAAAAAAAAAGTAATTATATTCTCACCCACATTTCCACAGATGAGAGGGGACTAATGAAAACACTGAAAAGAAACATTAAAAATAGAATAAATAAATGATTGAATTCTGAATTATTTTTCTCTTCCAATTCTCATTACTCCCCCTACCTCCACATACACCATACTCTTTCTAACTACTGGAGACATGAATCTTAGTTGAAAACTGCATCTTTCAAGAGTTGAATGTCAATTTTAAGTATCTCTTACATTTGGACTACAGACAGTAATCTCCCTCAGATTATAGATAAGCGCCAAATATAAGTGTCTCTCCACCAAGCAACAAGTGAACAACTAATATGGCTGACTTCTTATACAAAAAGAATGAATACAATAGAAGACAATTGACTAGTCTATTACAATGAAGCAGGAATTTATAATTTTCTAAGTAACATTAAATTCCTGTTACAGCATGTCCCTGTGTTATTTACTATCAATCTTTGCATGGTTTGCATTCTAAGAAACATTCTGGCACAACCCCCACAACCCTTTCCTCTATCAGTACATACATTGTTGAAGCTCTTGGTTATAAGATAGTGAGATATATTGCACCATCTTTTATTATTATATCCTTGAAAAATCTTTCATAAAATTACCAACCAGCAAACATCATTTATGATGTACATACAAAATCAATACTAGATTGCATAAGACAGCATATCTCAAATAATGAAACTTGAATCTTAATAGAATCATTATTATTACTCACTTAAAAGCTCCAGTTAGCAACCATTAAGTTTGATGTCAAGTCAGGTCTCTTCTTTCAGAATTCATATTAATTGCAAATAAACTAAGGAAAATACCCTATATTTAGCATTTAATACAGGGTCCCCAACCCTTTTAAGCCCAAGGTCCACAAAACTTAAACCAGGCAAATCAGAGACCACTATCTAAAAAAGACAAAATTCACAAGGTAACAATCATAATCTACTTATGAGACATCAAATATTTGCAATCACAAAAAGATTGCATATCAGAGTTACATGAAGTTGACACAAGTAGCACATCCGATAATTTGATAGCTTTGAATGCAGCATACTCTTAGCACGCTTCATTTTGGAGAACTGTGCCAAGCATCATGGGTGTGGGTGAAAAGTTGGGGAATTATCCTGATGGAAGCATGTGGTTCTTATAGAAATTGAAGATGTGGCAAGCAAGAAACTTGGATTTAAAATCTTCTGAATACTGAGGATCAATGAGTTTCATCTGTAGTTGTAATCATATTTCTCCAAAGTCAACATCAAAAGGTAAAGAGAAAATTTAAAAAGTCAGGTGTAGGGTTGCATGTGGACCACAGATTGGGGGACTCCTGATTTACTAGTTATTGCCCTCAAAAAATTACAATGACTGGGATAAGCATAAACATAGATATCACTCTTATTAAGTTGTAAATTGGATTGGAAATTACTTTAGAGCCTTTTAATGCACTAAGAAACTCTCAATGATGCAATATTTTCAATGTCTTACAGAAATATACATATAAAAAGGGATCATTATAATATAGATATTTTTTAACTGATCATGATATAACTATTAACAAGTGACATTACAAGTTGAAGTTTTATTCGACAGTATGGTTGAGATTATTTTTGACATTAACTCTCAAGCCATAAATGTTTTTCAGAGTCCCATAAGTTAAAATGAAGTTACTTGTTTTTAAGAGAGTAAATATAGATTATACATTAACTTTTACAACTTATTCTGTTAAAATCCAACATAATGAATAAAGATTTAACTCAGTCTTTTTTGTGGCCTGCTTAAATGTTCTCTTTCTTGTAAGGTTACATAAGTGACAGGAGCAGAGATAATAGACTCCTGGATCTGATATAGCCACACAGCAGATGCTCCCATGATAGCTAACATGAGGGACCTGGTCAGCATCCTGCAAATGTTGGCTGTTCTTATTTCAGGTACACAAAGATCAAAGCAACAATGCAGCTGAAAGACATCAAAAATAAAAAATGAAGAAAAGACAACAAAAAAGTAATGAAACGTTATTTTAAAAGCAATCCTACAAAAAGAGGACATAAGAAATGGATGATGGAGGTCTGGACAGAATCTTCTAAATTTCATACAAGTCAAAGACTTGCTGACCAAGCTAGGTTGATTTTAAAGAAAGGCAAGCAGGCAGTCTGACCAAGAGATATTAGAAATATGTGGACAAGTAAATTAGGAAGAACATACCCAAGGAGAGCTCCCCAAACAAATTGAAACTGAACTCATAAACACATTAGTATCAACACAAGAAGACAGGACATATGTCGAATTAATTATAAAAATCATGAATGAACAAAAGATTACATTACCATCCCAAAGGAATCAAGACTGGAAAAAAGTCAAGATAGAGATTGAAAAAGCAAATGGTGATATATCCCAACAGACAACATTACCAAACTGAATTAGTCTATGCAGGTGCAAAACTAGTTAGTAATAAAGTAAATATACCCCTAAAGAATCCAAACAAAAATACAAAATCTGGATTGGAAATGAGGCTAGAAGGACAAAAAACCAAACTATGAAGGAAAGTGAAACATACAGGAACCCAACAGAAAAAAAGACAACTGTAGACAAGTCTGACAAAACAACTTGAAGAAATAAATCAAGATATTGATGAAAGAAGAGTCAAAAGGTAATGGGACAGGGTCAAACAATATTAACAAAACAGGACATTCCAAAATAACGAAAGAAAATTCCAACATCAGATTGGTGCAGAGTGCACAAAGACAACTGAAAGCAAAAGAAACAAAACAATTTTGGAGTAAAATATGGAGAAGGAAAGAACATAATGGAAATGCTGCACGGATAAATAACATGAAAAATGAATTAGAAGAACTTGAATACCCCAAGATGAACATATACCTGGACTGGCTAAGAGCCACACTTAAGAAAATACCAATCAGGAAAACACCAGGCCATGATAGCATGCATGGATTCTGTTTTTAAAAACTCTTCACGTCACAACAGACTGGCTTTGCAACTGAGTAAATACCTACAAAAAGCAAGCATACCTAAACGGATGATCAAAGGGAAAACTACCTTGATCAAGAAGGACCCAAAAAAAGAAACCACCCCGGCAACTATAGACTGATATCGTATCTACCTATGATGTGGACAGATAAAAGAAGAAATCTATGATTTGCTTGTATGCCACAGGAGAACAAGAGGAATAAATGACTTACTAAATATAGACCAGCACATCCTCAAAGAAGCCAAAATGAGGCAGAAAAATGTAGCCATGGCATGGATTGACTACTAGAAGGCCTATGATATGGTCCCACAAATATAGATAAAATGTACAAAATATCCAACAAAATCATAAACTTCATCACAAATGCAATGGAAAATTAAAAGGTAAAAATACAAAGCATCATTCACCATTGCCACTGTTTTTCATTACAGCAATGATGCCATTCAGTTACATAATAAGGAAGTGCACTGGATGGAGGTTACATATTTTCCAACTCACAAGAAAAGATTACTTAGCTCATGTACATTGATGACATCAAAGAATGGAGTTTGAGTTTGAGTTTTGTTTAACGGCATATCAACCCCTGTGGGTCCTTTAATGCCAAAAAGGTTATTTTGAATTTCAGTCATTAAAGTAGCAGTTCTCAAAGAATGGAAAACAACTGGAGACTTAGATACAAATAAGAAAATTAAGCTAGGATATTGAAGTGGAATTTGGGGTAGAAAAATGTGCAATGCTAATAATGAAAACAAGAAACAATAGAAGGAATAGAACAGCCAAATTTGAAAAGAATCAGAACACTTGGAGAGAAGGAAAACTACAAGTACTTGAGAATATTGGAAGCAGACATCACCAAACAAGCAGAAATGAAAGAAAAAATAAAAGAATACTTCAGACGAATGAGAGGACTTCTTGAAACCAAGCTCTATAGCAGAAATCTTATTAAAAGGATAAGCATCTGGGCAGTCCCCTTTGTAAGATTCTAAGGACTATTCTTAAAAGGGACAAGGGAAGAACTTAGATAAATGGAACAAAGGACAAGGAAATTGATGACTAGGCCTTACATAAAAAAGAAAAAAAAAAAGAAAGATTACATGCATCAAGAAAAGAAAGCGGAAGAGGACTCACCAGCATTAAGGACCGCATAGATGCATCAATAAAAGAACTCGAGGGCTACATTAGAAAGAGCAAAGAAAGACTCATCACAGCAGCCAGTAACAGCATTGACAACATAAAACCAGACAGAAAAATAACAAAAACAAGGAAACAGAAAACAAATGCATGGAGGTTTCAAGTGACAAACGAAATTGCACAAGAAAACCTGGATATGGCCATGAAAGGTAAACCTCAAGAGAGAAACTGAATCTCTTCTAATAGCAGCACAAAACATCATAAGGACCAATTATATTAAAGGAAAAATTGATAATATGCAATAGAATAGCCAACGTATATTATATGGAGAAAAGGATGAAATGGTTAATCACATAAGTGGACACAGCAAACTAGCAAAAAAGGAGTACAAGACTTGGCACAACTGGGTGGGAAAGGTAATCCACTGGGAATTGTACAAGAGATTGAAACTTGACCTTACTAACAAATAGTATAAGCACAAACTATAATCAGTGATAGGGAATAAGACCCATAAAATTCTCTTGGAATTTGGGATACAGAACAATCACAATCCTGTCCAGAAGACCAGATCTAGCAAGAAAAAAAATAAAAAGAATTGTTGTCTTGTGGATTTTTGCCATTCCTGCAGACCACAGAGTGAAAATAAAAGAAAGCTAAAAGATAGACAAATACTTAGACATTGCTAGAGAACAGAAAAAACTATGGAACATGAAGGTCAAGGTAATACTAATCGTAGTTGTTGCACTCGTAACAGTCCCCAAGGGACTGGACGAATTGGAAATCAGAGGGAGAATTGAAACCATCCAGACTACATCATTCCTGAGATCGGCTAGAATACTGTGAAGAGTTCTGAAGACATGAGGGAACTTGCTGTCACAGAGACTCCAGTGAAAGACAAACAGTTAAGACTGGGGTAAAAAACTGGGGTGAAATAATAACAACTGACTTGGTTTATATCTTATAATAGTTGAAGAGATGAAATTTACTGAAATGTTACTTGGGTAAATTTTTTCGTGCCACCTCTTACTAGGGTGCCTGTATATATTTTACAGGGGAAAGCAACAGTTTTTCTTCTTGAGGTAAGTTTATTCTATTTTTTGGGGGAAAGAGTTTACCTTTCTATTTTTAAATAGAATTTATAAGTGGTCTGTATCAAAAATTTTTTTAAATGTTTAAAATTCTAAAGGAAACATGCAATATGACTTATAGTCCAGGTTAAAAGCAAGGTAAAGGTAACCCGAACCTAAGCTTTGTTAAACTTTATTTTTCTGATGCAGGTATCATAAATCCGGCTTTGGGTTGCCCTTACCATGCTTTTAACCTGAAATATAAATCATATTTGCCTTTCTCTAAATTAGAATTTTTTAAATTTTAGATTTTTCTTTAACATCCAAGACCACCAATGTTTAAAAATGGTCCAGTAAAAATGTTTGCTTACTTTATTTCTATATTACTAATAATAAAAGAAACAGGTTTCTTTTTAACTCATAATTTGTTATTTTAGTAATTAACTTTTTAAATATATTTTTGAAATGTTGTATTATTTGCAAATATAGATTTAAAAGATTTAACTTCATATATTCATAATATATTTCCAATAAAGATTAATGAATATTCTAGTAATATTTTCTAAGCAAGAATTAATAAAAATAGCATTAGTTTTAATGTCAAAACTCACACAAAAAGAGCAATAGTGACCTACTTGAAATAAGAAATAATTGCATTAAATATATTCAGCATAAATGTCTTATCAGAAGGAAAAAAAATAAAAGGATGGAATACATATATAAGAATTGAGGGCGGGGGGATGAAGATATCTTATAAAAAATGCAGAAAAAACTGTTAAAATCCATACTGTGCTAATTCTATAGATATTTTGTGAAAAAGAAAAAAAAAAGTATGGAATAAATATACAAGAATTGAAGGGGAGAGATAAAGCTATCTTATTAAAAAAAAAAAGTAGAAAAAACTGTAAAAATTCATAGTGTGCTAATTCTATAAATATTCTTTGGAAAAAAAAAATTAAATAAAATTCATACACATTGACATTTGTTCACGGTCTAATGGTTATTATCTTAAAAAATGGAGACAGCAATCAGAGTTCAAAACCTGGATGAAGCTGTTTGCATTTCACTTTGCACTAATGCCCTGCTGTGCCTCCACTCCAGCTATACATAAATAAAGCCCACTGGATTCTTTAACCTTGATAAGGTAACTTGTCTAGGAGAAGGAAAACAGCTGTGTTTCATTTAAAAATATTGCCTTTGTAATACATCCTGCCTGTAGCAGAGGGTGTGCATAAATGCATACAGACACAACATTAAAAAAATAATACAATGTAATTTTACAAAGTTGTTTTGAAACTTGAATTTACCTGTAGTAAAAGTATATGGTTCATAACATAAAATAATCCTTGTATTTTTTCAGAACAAAAACTTCCAACTGAAATTTTACCATTTTATTCATAATGCTGATTTTATACACAGTCTAGTTTTAAAAAATTATATATATATACACACACACACACACACAACTATAACATTTCTATCAGTTCAATAATTTTTTCAAGTAATGAAGTTTAACATGCATATTGCATATACTTGTGCCATTTAAAGTGTGATATGCATAAGCTACTGGTATGCAGCTAGTTTATCTTTGACAATATTTAAAGATATCTTGAGCTTGCTGACATTGTTTACAAAGACTCTTTTATTCCCTTCAACATACCTCTGTGATACTAACTTCTCAGTCATGAATGTCAAGACAAAAATACAGAAATTCAATGGGTATCCATTCTTAACTATCTATGGTATTGTCTTCAAGTGAACCAAAATTAGATAACATGACAAAGAAGCAGCAAACTCATTTTACACAGGAGAAAAATGCTGTACTTTTATTATTTATTAATATATAAGTATTTTTAATTTTTTTTTTTTTTTTTTTTTAAGTTTTGGAATATTGTATTACTTCTTTACAAATATAAATAAAAAAAGAAAAAAAAGATTATTATATTCATTATATATTTCCAATAGAGATAAACATGATTATGAATTATCAATTAATATTTTACTGATCATGTATGAATAAGAATTTGGCACAAATGTGCTACCATCCTTAGATACAAGCTTTGCAAGTCGACAAAATCAGATAGTTTGGGTAATGTTAGCATATATCAGAATTGTCATTACTATAAATAGAAAAGATTTGTCACATCACTTACAGGTAACACAGCAACTGCAATGTTCCTTCAGTACAGACAAAATTTCCTTTAATGGTGACAAAAATATAACGAACAAGATTCTTCCTTGACTTGCATTATCCTTCAGGTGAAATGTAAAGATATATTCTGGTCTATATTTGAATGGCAAATTCTAAAAATGGCAACTGTAGATGCTTATTGAAGGGTGTTAGAAATCTAAGTCCATTTCTGCAACTTTGGAAACATTAACTTCTATTGCAATTTTAAGTATGAAGGATTATTTACTTATCCCTGAAGTCAATAATATTAGGATAATTTTAAGAAATTTTATTCATTTTCCTCGAAAACAATTATAGTATTTTTAAGAAAAAAATATCAAAAGAATTTTGTGAGTTAATCTGAATTTTCTTCAATACAATGAATTTTTTTTACATAAATATACTCTTTAAATCTTATATCTTTATTGTTCCATAATCAGAAAGATAATCGTAAATCAATAAAGCCATAGCCCACTACATTTTTAGTTAAATTTTGATCTGAAATTTTCAATGTATAATGTTCGATCTGTGTGATTAACATTTAACTCTGAATTATATCCACAGGTCTGGAAGGATATTGTGTTGAAAAAGAAATATTTGCTTTGTAAAATGCATTTTTTCATCGTTAGGATGTGGACTTATTGATGTATCTACATCCATGTGTATAAGTAACACTTCTTACAGAGCACCCAGATACAACATTTGATCCAATATTTAAGTACCTACCCATGTGAGTAGAATGTGACAATTTAATGTGTGGGTAAGGATAAAAAAAAATTGTCCTGTATCACAAAAGCATCAGAATATTGACCTTGACCTTCCCCATATAGTAAAGAAGGGAGGTGTTAGCCCATGGTTGAAAACTCCAGGACCAGTATATTGCTGCTTTGAAAAAGTTGTTTTTCTTCACTCACACAGACTTTTACAAGCATGACATGCAAATTCTTGTTCATCAATAGTGAAAATGCATAGACAATAATAGTGACTATATGGAAAAAATAGTTTTATAATTGAAAACTTGCTCCATCCAATGGTGCTTATATACTCAGTATACTAGTTATAGTTACCATGGAAATGAATACTTTTAGAGCACACCTCATAAAGTATAAAATAAAGGAAATACTTAATTTCAGAAAACCACATATATACTATAAAAAAAAAAAAAAAAAAAAAAAAAAAATTCAATTGTTTACAAACATACACAAGAGCATCTATAACAAATAAGTATATCCCAACAATTGTTTTATAAAATGTTAATTTTCTTTTCAAAGTTACCATGAACTTTATTAGTTTTAGTAGATTATTATACAATCAAACCAGATATAAGCTATGATTTTATTACCAAACACTATAGCATTGAAACTCTACATACAAGTATGTCGTAATTAAAAAATAAGTACATCTAGTGTATGTGTGTGTGTATATATATATATATATATATTTATGCAATTCTATTTTCAGCAGACTTAGTTTTAGACTGCTATATATTCAGATTTTTTACCACAGAGATTGGTAATAAATGATACTTGATATTATCCATTTTGATAGTATGATGTTCCATTAGAAAGGATAAAATCCTAGTATCTTTGGTTTAGAAGAAAATCAGCTTTTTATTAAAAAGGAGTACATTTATTTATATATACCAGCCCATTGGTGTAGGGGGTAGAGTGTTCACCAATGGCCCGGGAGACCAGGGTTCAATCCCAGGGGGAGTCATACCAAAGACTAAAAAAAAATTTTTTTTAAATTGATATTTCCTTGCTTAACACTCAGCATTATAAGGTATGTATCAAGGGCAAAGTGTAGAAATCCTGGTAAAGGAGTAGTGCCCTCCCCTACACCTTAGTGTAGTAGTTATTGAAAAGGGAACCTTCAAGTCGCCCTCAACTATGGTCACCAACTTGACTTTGCTTATATTTATCTATAAATGATCCTGTACCAAATAATGTCGGTTTTAATCGTATAACGTTTCACAAGAAATAAATTCCTGGTATCATTGGTTTAGAAAAAAATAAATTTTTATTAAAAAATATTGGTAGGGGAATACTTATTTATGGGCAACACTGTACATACCTATTACTAAAAGCACATACATCATTCATCTGAATGTAATAATGATAACATCACCCTAGTATCAACAATAGCATTATGTTTTATCTACTGTCACTCAGACAGATGCACTTTAGATATGCTATACTCAATAGCTTTATTCAGTTCCATTCATTGAATCCAGTCAGCTGACAGGGTGACCAATTTTTCACTATTGTTAACAAATATCACAAGGAAGTAACATCAGAGAAAAGGAAAAGTGTAGTAGAAGTTAGTAAAAAATCATGTGACAAAATGAGCTAAGAGGAAGGGAAAGAAGCTAGTAACTGAAGAAAACGGGTCAATTGTGGCTAGATTGAACTCTTCATCTGGTCATTTCCAGTCCAGTTTCTCTCATTTGACAACTGCTACATGAGCATCTAGAAACATTTTGTCATAGCTGAACTTAGTAAATTTTTTTTTAATGTTAAGAGTACATTGAACAATGAAAATACTTCAATTCAGATGTTTAGAAAAATAGATTTCCAGAGTAGTACAATAATCTAAATATCAATAGCAAACAGTGCTCAATATCAGTGATAGGACATGTGTAGATCTAAGTTTTAATAGTATAGTCACAAAGCCAACAGCACTTGGTGACTGCCAGTTTTTCAGCTATGTGATCACCAAACCAAATCTTTATATATACCTACCTATCTTCATTCCATAGTTTATCTACCCCACCTTAGTATGACCTAAGTTAAATGACACCTATACCCCTCTCCACACACTACACAGGCCAACAGGCAAACCAGTTTGAAAATTAATTTTGAGCACACCAGCTTACTCCATGAGGAATTCACAATCATCCTAGTCGAACATTACACCCCAACATTCAATGAAATACTACAGTAGTATTGGAATTGTAACTAACAATTGCTCTATTTTTTTCAATTCCATAAAATTTAACAGTAAATAAAAAGCAAACATGCATACATCAAATTTCTCATATAATCTATGTTACAATTAAAGATGGTGGAATGCAGTGACAGTCAATGAATATCAACACTTACATTGAAGAAAGTCATGACACTAAAAGAGAAATTAATTTTATAAAAAACATTATCAACTTTTAAATGAGTAAAAAATTCATTACAGTAGTTAAGTTTATCTGTTCAATTCATTCAATATTCTTGTATTGTTTAGTTTACTTTCTATGTTTAATGGCATATCAATTTCATGGGTTATTCAATGCCAAAGCCATACTTTTAGAACAGCAATGATAGCTAGAGGAATAAGGAGATTAATACCTTTCTCAAGAATATTAGTCTGAAAGTAAACAATAGCACAAATGGAGTTTGAACTTGCTTAATTTGAGGCCATAGTCCAGCACTTTAGCCATTACACCACAGGGACTTCTCCCTCATGTATTGTATCGTTGGGTTGGGTTGGGTTTGGTTTGGTTTTATGCCAAATCCTCTTTATACATATATAGTAAATGTATAATTTGTAAACATTTTGTTGATAACATTTTTAAATGAACCTGAACTCATTTTTTGCACACAGTTAAATGGTTTCAAGTATTGCTATGTAATAGTAACAATTTAACATTGTTATTTATTTGCACACATTTAAAAGGATATACATATAGGATTTTAAGTGAATAGTTTGTTGGTAATTTCATTTTTAAATGAGAACAAATTTGTTTGCACTCTAGTATTGTTATTGTTTCTACAGTTAAATGGTTTCAATTATTGCTATCTAAAACTGACAATTCTGTTCAATACTATTCATTCATTTGTGCACAGTTAAATGATTCCAAGTATTGGTATGTATCACTCACAATTCAAATAGCCATTTGGTTACACACAGTTAAATGATCAAACAGTTCTATTTCTACTAATTCAATTTAATGCAAGTCATTTGTTTGCACATGGTTTAAATATCAAACAATTCTATTTGACCCATAGATAGAACCCTTTCAGATGCTACCACTCTGGTTCAGAGTGGACCTAGGAGTAATGGCAATAAAGAGGTGCTCCACATTCCTCAAAGCTCCAGAACTGGAGCTTCGCCACCAGATGTTTTAATGTCATATTCAAGACTTATTGGGGAGGGCGGTCTTAAATGTTGTATAATATTTGCATATATTAATTAAACTGGAATTTTCATGGTTTCAGCTGGTTATAATTATTAACTTAGATATAAGCAAAGCCACATTGGGCACTTAATGCTGTGTAATGATTAGCAGATCATTGTTAGTTTGATTCTCACTAAATGACCCGATACTTCTAGCCTTGTGCCATAACCAATTTAAGCTTAGTAAATAACTATAGACAATGTCACAATCCTAGTAGTGTTTGGCAAACTCAGTTGTGTAATAAGCAGTGAGAATTGTATCAGTCATTTTGAAACTGAAAACTCAAAGACTTCCATAAAAAACATTCTGGTGGAATCCTATCTTTAGCATTTAATTTTTAGATGTGTTTATAAACTACAATAATAGGCAATTTTAACTTTAAAAAATCATTCTAAAAAGATTACATTCAAAAGTATGAATCCAACTATTCTCCCTCCAACTATGGGTAAATAGCTGGCTGAGCTCTTTAACCTTGGTATGGCAGTCTAGAAGTAGGAAAACCAGTTATAGATCTGAAGAGGGATGGCTCTGCTAGACTGGCTATTGCTGCCCAAGACATGCTACATTAGAAGTGCTCCCACAACCAAAACCAGGTTACAGGACCAATCAGTAAATGAAAGGTACAAGTCAGCGTATAATAATTATTTTTAATATTTCAATGGATAATGATATTTCTCTGTCACAAGATTTATAATGTCAGGTTCAATGCCACATGATTAGTGGTGAAATGTTGGTCTACCAGAGTAATTCTTAGCCTGGCATGTTGCTATTTGTTGAATGAAGAATTTGTAATATTGAACTTGGTATTTTTTAAACAAGTGATCACACTAAACAGATTTTAGGTCAGTCACCTTATCAAGGAAAATTTGCTCATATAGACAATCCATTGAAGTGTTTCAGCCATAGCTTTTTCATTCAGTGTGGTGTCAGGCTTATTATCAAACTCAGTTAATTTTATATTCATGGTATTAATTTTTTCTTTTTTTTACAGTAGATCTTTGACAATTATCTGGTGGACCTCCGTGGGTCTGTGGAGAGTGGTTTTAAAACCACTAGTATCAATGAACTCTGTATTAATTTTCAAAAATGAATAAAGGTTTTTGTGAAAAAGTGAGTAAAACTTATCAAAAGCTTACTAGGGAATATGATAGCTACAAATTAGGTATAAATAAAGCTAGAGTGCTCTACTAGTTTTCTAGGAATGGTATATTCAGATAGTTCTGTGGTTTGTTATATTCATAGAGAAAGAGTGCTCAATAGTAGTGATAGAGCATATGCAGATGTAAGTTCTAATAGTGTAGACACAGAGTCAACAATACTTGGTAGTGACTATAAGTTTCTTGCCAAAGTGACCACCAAACTATATATATATATAAATAAAAAGATATTTTGTATTTATCTAAGAGTTTTTCATTTATCAGAATAAAAATAACTGAAGAGATTAGAAAAAAAAAATTCCCTTTATTAAATAAAAAATATTTCAGCAAGTTTTTTTTTTTATTTTTCAATTAAGAATTCATCTTTTTAAAAAAAAATGAACTAATAATGAATACCTATCATGTGAAAATCTGTAAGGAATTATTATTCTACAAAATATTCCAACTTAAGATTTAACCAACAAGATGCCTAGTAATGTATTCTTTAGCTATCACTCAGGTGTATAAAAAGTTCATTTGAGTCATTTCACTACCCCTACTTGTCAAATGAACTAAAGGCCAAAAAATAAAATAAAATAGAATAAATAAAATGCATTTGCTGAAAAGAGGAGATGATGATACATAAAGATGAAGATGTTAGTTAAGATAACTCAACACTTTCCGTTCATATGATTTTTTTAAACAATAAGACTCAGATCCATAGATTAAAATAGAAGTGTTTTTCTCAGTGGTTGAGTTAAACAAAAACAAATACTAGTCACAAGATTAAATAAGTGCATCTATACATTAACTTAAAACAGATATAAATTGAATTTCCAAAAATAACAATTGATGGTGTTGAAACAATAAAGCAATATTACTTTATGGTTTTTGAAGCAAACTTTTCATTTAATGATGAAAAATATTCTATTTCTATATAAAAATTAATCTTTTTATAGGACAGAGAAGAAGACAAATAATGACATAAAAACCAAATGGAATAAAAAGACACAAGATGACCATAATGAAATGAGAAAAAATGCAAAGGGAAAAGAAAGAAAAAAAGTAAAAATACAAGATGACTATCATCTTACCTTCTTCAGCTAGATCTTTATTAATGACTAACTTTCCATGTCGTAGATAATTTAAAATAGGGCCAAAGTATGTTGGATCTCTGTCTATCAGGAATGCACCAATTTCATCCTGTAAAAGAAGGAAGAACATTAATCAATTAAAATTCGATATATCTTTTTTTAACCAAACAAAACTTCTATCACAGACATTTATCTTTTTTTAAGAAAATTTACAATATAGACAATGTTATTCTTATAGGTACTTTGGGGGATTTGAATAGAAGAAAACATGTATATCAATATTTTAATTTTTAGGTATGATTATACATTACAAACATGTAAGTGTATATTTAAATGTTTTCACAAAATATAAGTAACACTTTACATTTCATTTCAGAACAGGGAATTGGACTCAGTACCTTCTACACACACTACAACAGTACATAAAAATTAAGTCACTCTAGATAGGGTATCAATGAAGTTTCCCAGTTAAAAGCAGGTTTGGCGAGTGGTTTTTTAAAATCAGGGATAAATCTATGTATAGATAGGTTGTGCCATTAGCATTCTCTTTGTGATATCTTAGGTATTAGAAATTGACCCTAACTTTACCATCTTTTAGTAATATGGAGATAAGTGTTGCCTGAAGCCAGATATCCTTGGCTGTAGTCAACCACTATAAATAGCTGTAGTATATTTTTGGTTTAAGTGTGTGTGTGGGGGGGGGGGTAATTTTTTTGGCCTAGAAATGGAAATAGAAAAGTGAATGTTAATGTAGTGATTATGAGCTGAACTGAAGAATTAAATACATCTTGCATCCACTTTGTATATAATATCCACAGGAAAAGCATGAAACTGCCTTTCCCTACAACATTAGTTGATAAAATAAAAAAAGAGGGACAAAAAGGAAACCTTATTTATGTCAGGGATTCTTCTGACACTGGTATCAAGTAAATCTTACATTATATGTCACAATAGTTGGGTAGGAGAAGGGTACTGCCAAGTAAACCCCAATTCTTGACCTCTTCAGAGATGATAATAGTTAAACAGGATACATCAATGACCTCAGGGTTATGAGACCAACCCAGCCAAAACAGAGGTTGAGAAAAAGAGTTTAACCTTATGACACAAAGGCTGGTTAGTGTTTTGTAGCATATCAATCCTCGTGGGTTATTTAATGCCAAATCTTGTCTTTTTTATATATAAGATTTGTAAGGGAATAGTTTGTAGGTAACTTTATTCTTTAAATGAGTTGTTAGAGCTCATTTGTTAATGGTTGAATGGATTTGAGTATTGCTATCTAACACTAATATTTCTATTTAATATCAATCATTTGTTTGTACACAGTTAAATGGTTTTAAGTATTGCTGTTTAACATGAGTAATTCTATTTATCAAGTATTCTTATGTAATATAAATAATTTGCACACAGCTGCATGGTTTCAAATAACTAATGATAATAATCCTTGATTGACCCATAGATGGAACTCTAAGATGTATGACCATTCAAGGTCATAGTGGACCTAGGAGTAATGGCAATGAAGAGGTACTCTCAATTCCCCAAGCTTCAGGACTAGAGCCTCACAATTAAATGCAGTTGAGTGTCATACCCAGAACATTTCCTTGTGTGTGTGGTAGGGCGGACCCCTCTACAGTGGTGCAGTTGGTGTATTCTACAGCCTCAGCTGACTAGACAGAGATGATTTGGTTGGTTTGTTGGGTTTTATGGCATATCAACCCTTCTAGGTTATTTAACACCAAACCCATTTTTATGTAAACAGTCAGTTCTATTCAAAACAATTCAGTTTAACATAAGTACACAGTTTAATTGTCAAAAACATTTCTATTTCAAAATATTCAAGCAGTTATAGATAACAATTCAGTTTAGTGTAAGTTTCAAAGAATTCAGTTTAGCATCAGCATGCAGTTTAAATGTAAGTACAGTTTAATTGGGAAAAACATTTCTATTTTGAGAAATTCAGTTTGGTCAAGCAGTTCTAATTCAGCTAATTCAGTTTAGTACAAGTACAGATTTTGTTTACACACAGTTACATGTCAAAATAGTTCTATGTCAATTCAGTTTAGTGTAAATACAGTTTCAATGTCAAAAACAGTTCTATTTGAAATAATTCACTTTATCATAAGCATGCAGTTTAAATGTAAGTACAGTTTAATTGTCAAAACCATTTTTATTTCAAACAATTCAGTTTAGCATAAGTATGCTGTTAGTTCTATTTAACCCATAGATAGGGCCCTATCAGGTGCTACCACGCTGAGCCAGAGAGGACCTGGGAGCAGTGGCAATGAAGGGGTGTGGACAGAGATGAAACAGGTAAATTAACAAGGGGAGAGATAAAATTGATATATGAGGAATGAAGAAAAATATTCTACAAACCATTGTGTTTTTCATTAGATAGCATTAGTAAGGTTTAGTTTTAATTAAATTAATTTAGAAAGACACATTTTTTAAAAAGTAAAACCTGACTAATATTCTTTGATTCTAACATTGAAAAGGATGAAAATGAGCAACATCTCTGCTATATTTTTTTAATTTCAAAAAAGGAACAATGCAACTTAAAACAAGAGCGGGGAGGGAAAAGAGCTTTATGCAGTTTATGAAGAAATGACTAAATGACTGGATGTATCAAAAGTGGTTTGGGAAGTTTTGTACAAGTAATTTCTTGTTAAACATTCATCCACAGTTGGATAAACCAGTTGAAGTTAATAGTGATCAAATTAAGATATTGAGATTAAATCAACTGTATTTAATGCAGGATATGTCCAACATTCTTAAAACATTCAAATCAAGCAGTGAAAACTATCTGTACTAGTTTATTTATTTTAGTTGTTTTGGTGTGTAATTTCTCTATAAGTATTAAAAAAACAAAAACTAATGTACTATTGTTTTAAGCATATTTTGACAGGCAATGAAAGATATTTGACAACATGCAATATAAGTGATTGTGGAGCAAGTAAACCACCACTAGTCATTCCAATACCTGATCTTCATTTAAAAGTGATACTTAGTATAAGATGAGTGTAGAAGGGAATCTTTTATTATGAACATCTGGAGAATCAAACAATTGATTTGAACAGGTTGGTTGGCTGGTTTTATGGCATATCAACGTTTGTAGGTTATTTAACGACAAATCCATTTTTATGCAAATTGTTCTATTTCAAACAATTTAGTTTAGCATGAGTACACATTTTAATTGTCAAAAACATTTCTATTTCAAGCTATTCAGTTTATTCAAACAGTTCTAATTCAGCCAATTCAGATTAGTACAAGTATAGATTTTGTTTATACACAGTTAAATGTTGAAACAGTTCTATATTAAACAATTCAATCATGTCAAAAACAGTTCCATTTCAAACAATTCAGTTTAGCATAAGTACACAGTTTAATTGTTAAAAATATTTCTATTTCAAGCTATTCAGTTTAATCAAACAGTTCTAATTCAAACAATTCAATTTAGCATAAGTATGCTAGTTCTATTTAACCCATAGATAGGGCTCTATCAGGTGCTACCATTCCGGGCCAGAGTAAACCGGGAGACAATGGCAATGAAGGGGTGCTCTGCATTCCCCAAAGCTCAAGCATCACTGGAACCTCACCATCTGATTGTTTAGTGTCATATCCAGGACACTCATGGGGGGGGATCTTAACCCTCTGTAGAGGTGCAGTCAGTGTATTCTACAGCCCCAGCCCATAGGCAATACACAGAGTTAATGTAAAAACAGTTTTATTTCAGATAATTCAGTTTAGCATAAGTACACACTTTAGATGTCAAAACAGTTACATTCGAGCAATTCAGTTTATCATATGTACACAGTTTAAATGTCAAAACAGTTCTATTCCAAACAATTCAGTTTAGCATAAATACACAGTTTAAATGCAAAAAAACAGTAAACTCAAACCACGGTTTAGTTTTATTTAACCCATAGATAGGACCCTTATCAGGTGCTACCACTTCGGGCCAGAGTGGACCTGGGAGCGATAGTAATAAAGGGGTACTCTGCATTTGCTAAAGCTGCAGCATTACTGGAACCTCACCATCAGATTGTTTAGTGTCATATCCAGGACATGCGTGGGGGAGGGTCTTACCCCTCTGCAGAGAAGCTGTCGGTGTATTCTACAGCCCCAGCTAACTGGGCAAGATTTGAACAGGTACTGCTCCTAATCATACCAAATTAAGGCAGCAACTGATAAAATGGGTCTGAAATTAGTTAAGAGAATAGGTGTAATATTTTAGTAGAAGGCATTTTTCATGATCAGGCAAAAATTGTTAGTGCAACTGGGAAATTTTCCTTTATTCATTGTATTCAGCAAATATTATATCTTTGGATTACTATTGATTTTGGACTTTACAAATTTTTTTTAAAGGAAATTCCTTGGACGACTACAAAAGGCACTTAGCACTGTTGTTTGTCCAAAAAAAATAAAAGTTCTGGAAGGGTAGGAAGCTGAAAGAGGACAAAATAGTAAATGCGTTCAATAAAGTTAATATCAAAAATATTTAAAAATTGTCTTATTTTTACTTAAACCAAACAATCATTTAGCCAATAAATATTTACCATTAATTCATCACTAGGCTAAGACTGATGACTGCATTGATTTTTTCTTTTTTTTTTTAAAGTTAATGTTATCCCTCCACATCATGACTAGCTGATCTTCATATAACCTCAAATTGGGATTGACATCTGATATTAAATTCAGTATTGTCTTGTACAGGTTACTCCACAAGGCTAGAATAAACATTCTGTCCTATTTTATCAATAATTTAGGAGAAAAAAAAGATGGATTCATGCCTTTCCCAAGGGTACAAGAGTAAAACAAATGCAAATAGCTTCACTTGAAATGTTCAACACTCAATAACAATTATACTACTTGCACTGGGGTGTCTCACATGGTGTAATAGTTAACAAGCAAGACTAGCAAATCAATACTAGTGAATTTGAGTCTCACTTAGTGTCCCATACATCAGCCTTATGACACAACCAAACAAAGCTTAGTAAATAAATAAATATTACAAAATACCAGTTTAGGATGGTTGATACATAAGCGCTTTATGATGTTACCATGGACTTTCAAAATAAATAACAATAACTGAGCCTTACTTCTACAAACCTGCACTTTATACAGACGTGTTTCTCAGCCAGAATTAGGTTTTAACACTCAACACCTCTAATGCACCACTTAATGCCATTCTTAAAACAGCTGCTGCTCCAATTTTCTTTTCATCTCGCAATTTGAAACACCTACTCAGAATTAATCAACCACCACCACTACTGCTTCTACTACTACTACTACTACTTCAACCAACCCCTTCTTTACATTGTAGTAACTGAGATTTGGGTTATCATTAAAAGCCTAATTCTAAAAGAAAAGGTGCCAAACAATATTAGTACAGAAACCCACAAAACTTTTAAGGTTATTTTATATTTAATTTTTTTCTTAATGTTTTTATTTTACAAATAACTTAAATCTTTTTCTTAGATTTTAAAATGATCTTTTACGTTTTAATGCGTGTGTGTGTGTGTGTGTGTGTGTGTGTGTGTGTGTGTGTGCGTGCGTGCGTGCGTGTGCGTGTGCGTGTGTGATTTTTCAAATTTTTAAAAAGATAGATGTTTTTGTAGTCTGCAACATCGGATATTTGCTTAAAAAAGACATCATGTAGCTTACATCTTGAGAATTATTAATAGCAGATTTGGCTCAAGTAGTAGAAGAGAGAACAGAAGATTGAAGGACAGAAAATAAAAATAAAATTTTAAAAAAGAAAAAGAAAAAAAAAAAAGATACTATCCTAATTCCCAAAAGATACCATCTTATAAGAATTCTTCCTCTTCTCAGATTTACTTTACCAAAAATATATGAAGCACATTTTAAAACTAAAATTAAACTGAATTATTTATACTCTTACCCAACAATTACAAAGAAATTCCAAAAAGGGAATTGAATTTATCGGTTATTTAACATTAGAATTGTAGGACAGTATGTATTTACCCAATCCTTTGCCACATGCAGGATGTGACACAAGGTCAATTTTTAAATAAAGTCAAGCTGGTTTGAATTCAGAGTTTCCCTTCTCCTAAACTGGTTACCTTACCAAAGCTAAGGAAGCTAGTTTATCTTACTATTTACCCATAGCTAGAGGAAGATGAGATGGATTCATACCATTCCCCAAGGCATTAACCCAAAATGAAATGTAAACAATGTCTTCTAGGATTTGGACACTAACTAAAGACCTGCCTTATTGGAAAAATTTTAAGTTATGTAAACTGACATAAAATTACTCTTCCTATTTTTGATAGCAGCAATAAACAGATGATACTAAACTATGTTTTCAAGAGGTCTTATAAGTTAATAAAAGTTGTGGGGAGGTGACACTAATTGCTTTCTGGGGCCATTGCTCATAGTACAAATGTAAACACAACCACATAATGGTTTTTATTTTTATCTTTTTAGTTTGATTTACCAAAGTTTCCAGTTCAAATCTATCACAGAATTATTCATTGGAATAATGTAAGAATATATTTATTACCCAGAACAGTAACATCATTCCCTCAGGATATGAGATTTGAAAATAATTAGAACATTCATGTTTAAAAAAAGAAAATAAATATCTCCATTTGATAAATTTGTTTTGAAAGAACATGTTACATCAACTTTCAGGAGTTCATAATAGAAAAGAGACAGGGCAATCTACATTCAAACCCTGGTCAAGGCTGTGTGTATTTTCATATAGTGCTAATACCCTTGGGAAAGATATGCATCCAACTATTCTTCCACCAGATATAAGTAAATAGTAGGGCAGACTGTGCTCTTTAACCTAGGTATGGCAACTGGTTTAGGAGAAGAAAAACTGAATTCAAACCTATTAAACTCCACTTAAATAATGACCTTGTGTAACATAATGCTTGTGTGGAGGGGTTGGGTAAATGCTTTCAGTTCGTAATAAGCAAGTAAGGCTAATTAGTCATAAATAACCAATTAAAAGAGAACATTTTCTCGAATGGAAAGTGACATAATTGTCAGAAAGCTAATCTCAGAGCATCTTATAAGTGTAGTGAATTTGATTCTTAGAGGTATCTGACTATTGTGTTCTTGGAAATAATTTGGTTGGTTGAGTTTTATGGCATAACAACCTTTGTAGGTTATTTAAAGCCAAATCTTATATATGATTGTAAATGAACAGTTTGTAGGTAACATTATTTTCAAATGAGTCAGAGATCATTTGTTTGCACATAGTTAAATGGTTTCAAGTATATATGATGATTAAATATTTCTATTTGACCCATAGATAGAACTCTAACAGGTAGTATTACTAGGGGTTAGAGTGAACCTGGCAGTAATGGCAATGAAGAGGTACTCCACATTCCCCAAAGCTCCAGGACTAGAGCCTAACCATCAAATGGTTTAATGTCATGTCCAGAACACTCATTGAGGGAGAGGTGAGGTCTTAACCCTCTGCAGAAATGCAGTCGGTGTATTTTACAACCTTAGTTGACTGGGCTTGTAAATGATTTAGTTATTTATTAAGGTTAGCTTAGTTGTGGTACAAGGCTAGACGTATGGGGTACCCAGAGAAAATCAAACTCACTAACAATGGGCTGCTAATCTAGCTTGCAAACAATTGCACTACGTGAGTGCTCTCTTGTAAATAATTTTGTTTTTGTAAAATCGTTATTCGGCAAAAATCAACTAATTAAGTATTAATGAAAACAGATTTACTTTGTTTCATTTCAAAATCTGACCAGATTTAAAGAAAAAAAAAAAAAAAAAAAAAAAAAAAAAAGAAAATGATTAATAGAAAAAAAAGTAAAAAACATTTACAAGACAATACATGAGAATGAATTGAAAGAAAAATATCCACCTAATTTAGTAATAATAATAATAAAAAAAGAAAAGAGAATGAAACAAGTAATGACAAAGTCTCCAAAGCAACAAGATTTAATTTCTTTTCATATTTGCTGTTTGTATTCAATCAAATAAATGCAAATAATTTTTCTTTTTCATAATTCAACCAAAATTTCCAGCACAGTCTTTTCAGATTAGGTTACATTAATACTGGATTAAGCAGAGAGGTGGAAACTAATTTCTCAACATGATTTCAAAAGAGAGGGGGGGGGGAGAACCAAAAAAAAAAAAAAAAAAAAAGTTTTTTTTAACCCTTGAAAAAATTTTAAACTTAAATAGAATTATTCCATTCACTTTTCTTTAAACATTGAAAATAAATTTTGAATAGGACTTCAAACCATAAACCATTTGGTTTTTCTTACAAAACAAAGTGTCATCCTTGGTATAAGGATAACTTAAAAAATATAATATATTATATATATGAGAGATTTTGTTTATTTTATAAAACAAAAAAAAAACAAAACAATACTATCTAACAAACGATCTCATTTTATATATTTAAAGATAAAAATCACTTGTATGAGATAAAAAAAAAAACAACCTATTCTTTATAATGCACAATTGGTAAAATGATGTTATTTGTTGCTTTGAAAGGCACATTTTGGTTTGAGACGTGGATAATATCCAAATATTATAAACGATGTCCACACTGAGCACTAATTGTAAAAAATGCAACATACATACATACATACATAGGATAGCATAGATATAGAGCTAACAACAATTGGTGACTACCAGTTTCTTGCCTATGTGATTATCAGACCAAACTCTTGGTCGGATGATCACATAGGCAAGAAACTGGTAGTTACTAAGTGCCATTGGCTATGTCTAACTTAGATATATATGCTTATCACAAATATTGGGCATTCTTTATTTATAAATACAGCTGACTGTATCATGTATATACAATGCACACACTGAAGGTAATACCAAACAGTATTACCAACTGCTCACATATGTGTATTTATCCAAGGTAAATTTTTGAGCAAAGTAAAGCTGGTTTGAATTCAAGGTTTCCCTTGACCAGTTGCCTAACCAAGGCTGAAGAACCCAGTGTATCCTAATATCAATCTATAACTGGCATATACAGCTCAATATGTGCACAGGTTCCTAAATAAAAAATGATTTAACAGTACTCAGAACCTATTTACATTTTGTATGCAGGTTATGAATGGCTTCAGCCTTCAAAATGTTGCAATATTATTTTCTGTCAGGGTGTGTGTGCGTGTAGGAACATGACATTGTTGGCAGTGTTTAACAAAGGCAATTCTAATTTTGCTTCTTTATATACTAATGCAACATAATCAGCATTACAAGTCTTAAAAAGATCCCATTTCTCAGACCTTTTCAGGTTTGGCCAAGAGAATCTAATGATACCAATTGACCATATATAAATCTAGAATATGCATTACATGAAAACTGGCAAATTTTAGAAATAAATTAATTCTGGTAAGGGTTAATAAGCTATAGCTATGCTTACTTTAATCTAACTTTAGTTTTTATTCCAAAGAAATATGAGATTAGTTAATGAATTCTTTTAAAAAATTATATCAGATCCTTTTATTTTAAGAATTTAATGCTTTAATCTATTTCCTGTATGTATGTGTGCATTGAGCTTTTATATCAAGTGCCTCATTTGCTAGACATCTGCATTAGACAACAGTGCAAATACAATCAATATTTGATAGCCGAGAATTGTAGAGGAAGAAAAAAAGCATCCCAAATGGAGATAGAGAGAGAGAGTGTGTGTGAGCATGTGTGTATGTAGTTCATCTAAAATAGAAATAAGTCAATTGCTACAAGCTACATCAAACAAACAGAAAGGATGATTGCTTCCTGATATATAAACATTCTAATTGTTTGTTTATTTGTCTCTTGGCATTGACACAAATTTCAGAAAGCTGATCATATCAAGCACTTTAATCTATGGATTCATTAAAGTACTCAAGATAATTTATCAACAGTGCTGAATGAACCTCATGTTGCAAGCTATTGTTATTTTTCAATTTACATTCAGCACACCTTTAAAACCAAAAAAGGCAACACTTCTTATTCTTGAAGGTATCAGAATAACAGTAATTGATTTGTATAGTGGTTATTACTCTTAGTTAAAGACTCATCTGTGAACAAAATTTACTTTCAAATGAATATCTTAACTAGCTTAGATTATACAGCAGTGAAATTTGATTAAGAGATTTCCCATGTTTAAAATACATATTATTAGATGTCAGGAAGTGTCTTCATAGACTTTTTGATAGATGGAAATTTCTATAACAGAGTGTCTGCCATACAGTATCAGTTAGTCTCATAAATCATTGTTAGTGAGTTCACTCCTAAGTGCATCATTATTGTGGCCCTGAGCCAGATTAGGCTGAGTAAATAGAGAGTTTTCCAATGGAAACAAAGCAGTGACTTTTCAGATTTTCCTTGTTGAATTTATTTTCTTTAAGATTATTGCTGGGAAATAGATAACATTTTGGTATATTCAATCATATATAGTGAAATCATGTCTTGGATGATGGAGCAGAAGATCTTGTATGAAGATATATAACAAAACTAAGTCTTTCAAGATTGTTCAAGCAAAATACAAAAGGAATATTAATTTCAACACATTTCCAAACAGGAATCAGATTTTTAAGTAGGTCAAGAACTTTGAAGCTCATGGTACTTATAGGTTCCTCAATATTTGGGCCTCTGATAACAATCCAAATACCCAAGAATGTCACCAGGGTTCAAGAGTCCATCAACCAGAATCCATCCAGATTTTTGTGCTGGAGGAGCCAAAAACTTGGAATCTTTGTATCTTCTGTTCATCATATTCTGATTAAGGATCTCAAACTTTATCCCTACCAGATCCAAAAGCAAGTGACTCAGGCCAATATGGAAAAGAGGGTAGCCATGTATCTGGTATTCACAAAAGATCGTTGATGACAAGGAATTTTTGAATGATGTCTTATTTTCAGATGAAGCCTATTTCCACTTGAATAGTCATGTTAACTGCAAGATCTGGGTGTTTTGGGAGAAATAAGAATCCTCTCTGCATTCAAAAAGATGCATGGCAGGAGTCACCATCTTAAAGCACAGCACCACTGGACCATTTTTTTAAGACAATGATTAGGATAACAATTACTAAAAAGCATTATATCCCAGTGCTTGGGCTCAAGGAGTGTGAGGACCTTGATGAAGGGAAACAGTGACTCTAAGAGGAGGGTAGTCCTCCTCACACTGTTTATGTTACTATGGCATGGCTTCATGAATTGTTGGGGGAGCATCTCATTAGCAGCAAAACTGAAGTGGATGGGTACCTCACTTGTCTGACTTGAACACTCCAGATTTCTTCCTCTGGAGGATTCCTCAAAGACAACATCTACCAGGGCAACCCTTGCAGCATTGAAGGCAACCATCATTGAGAAGATTCAAATAACCACCCAGAGAGAATGTGCATGTGTTATCAACATTGCACGCTGCATTCAACAGTGCCTTCAACTGAACTGTGTACATCTGTAGCATAAAACCTAGGGCTCCTCTTGACATTTTTGGTTCATGTTTGAAACTAAATGGTTGCAGATCTTCAAATATCATCAGTTTACCTTTCAATAAATATAATTTCCATTATTCTATCATTTGTAATCCTTGATTTGCATCCAATCATTCCGTTTCAAAAGTTGTGAAACACCCTGTACTACATATATTAAAGAATCTGCCATAGATTGATGGTTAGCAAGCTGGCCTTGTTGATCATTCCTAAAGTAACATTTGATCCCCATTATGTGCTCTATTACTGAAGCTCTGTGTTAAATCTACCTCTAACAAGAAAACTATCCAGCTCTGAGAAGCTAATAAAGAAATTTACTGGATTGGAAAGACTAATATTGGAAAAAGATATGTTGAGATTTAATGAATCTCATGAGGTAAGTGAATATTATTTTTCAATTTTTATTCAGCACACACAAAAGAAAAAAAAAAAAAAGAAAAAAAAAAAAAAGCAAGCAACAAGATTCCTTATTCTTGAATGCATCAGAGCGGTAATATTTCATTTGCATGTTGCTGTCAATGAAGAAAAATAAAGACATTGACTACAGTATAAATTTTTTAAAAATTAATCAAGAGAACTATTATTTATATAAAAATGGGAATTTTCAAAATACAAGCTAATTGTAACCAAATTTGAAAGTTCTTAACTCTGAAGAAAAGATTATGGAAAATTCTCATAATCGTTTAATCCTTATATACATTCCCTCGTATGGAAACAAGAAAAATCAAATAAAAACAACATTAAGATGTTCTTTGTCAAATTCAATACTAACACATTCATACACATACATACTGAAGGTGACAGCTAAAAGCATTCCCCAGTTGCTGACATACACAAATTAATATTGTGTTAAATTTCCAAAATAAAGAGAGCATCAACTACTCTGAACTAAAATAGCATCCCAAATGAAGAAAGGGAAGGAGAAGAGAGAGAGAGGAAAAGTGTATGTAGTTCATCTAAAATAAAAATAGTTATTAAACATTTAAGTATAAAACCATCACTTCAACCTTTGCAAATTGCACATGTTTTGTCTTAATTCAACATTTCCTTCTTTTTAGTCTTTAAGAATTATTTTATTCTGATGAAGGATTCTCTCTCAAAATCATTTTTAAACTCAATAAAAATTTGTTCTTTTTTCTATTAAAAGGAACTTATATGAATGCCAAATCACACTTGATTTACAAAATTTATATTATTAATTGTAAATAATTAAATAAGAATAAGAGTAATTCATACTTCAGCCAACATTTTTTTTTCAATGACAATTACAAAGTCTCAAACAAATATATAAGGTAGTGTAGACACAGTCAATGGTGCTTGATATATAGTAAATCACACACACACACACACGAGAAGGGAGTAATAAAATGTAAGCAATGTTCCATTAAACATTAATAATCATTTGAATTAAATAAAAAGTTTATAAAGATCTTTCCATTGAGAAAAGAACCAAATGAAAATCTGTATTTTTATTCTCCATTCAAATTATACTCTTGTTTATCTGAAAGTAACCAATGTTTTTGTTTTTTTTTTAAAGAAAAAAAACAAATGATGCTAGACAAGATGATAAGGTACACTCCCCAGCATATATTAATTATTTCTCTTTACACCTGCTCTTCCTTTAAAGTGACACTGGAGGGACTCATCTTCATGTTTACTCAAGAGGAATTATTTTTGTCTTCAGTATCTATATGACTAATGAACATGCTGTGTCAATGCATGGATTTACCAGATGCATTTTTATAGAAGGGAAAGAAAGAAAGAGCAACAAATTAAAAAAAGCAAAAACATTCTTGTTAAACTGTTCCAACATTATATAGGTTAGGTTATTTGATTTAATGGCATATCAACTCTTGATTGTTATTTAATGCCAAACCCTTTCTATACACATATGATTTTTAAGTGAATAGCTTGTAGGTACATTTTTAAAGAAGCCAGAGCTCATTTGTTTACACAGTTAAATGACTTCAAGTACTATGGTTTCAAGTATTGCTATCAGCACTAATAATTCAATAATAATCATTTGTTTGTACACACTTAAATGGTTTCAAGTATAGTAAATGATTAAACAGTTCTATTTGACCTATAGATGGAACCATAACAGTTAATACCACTCTGGATCAGAGTGGACCATGAAGTAATGGCAATAAAGGGATACTTCAGATTCCTAAAAAACTCTAGGACTGGAGCCTTACCATCACAGATATCCTGGGCACTCATTAAAAAGAATCGTATCCCTCTGCAGAGATGCAGTCACTATATTCTATAGCCCCAGCTGACTGATATAATTTGTATGCATAAGTACAATAAGTTTTGTTTTAGAATACAAGTCAAGCTTCAAATTCACATAATGAAAATAAGCAGGTTATTATATAATGGAGCTTCCATACATAGCTAAATTTATAACTTCTGGTTGATGAAAATCATTAAACTGCAGTAGATAAGAATTCTTGATGAATTCCTTTATTTCTCAGTTATGAAAACATTATATAGGGGTGCATAGGTAACCTTTTTCAAAAAGCAAGCCACAGGAGACATAGCTCATCATGAGGTGAGCCACATGAAATATGGCTCATCATCAGGCATGCCACACAACTAAAAAAGATAATTTTACACTGAAGGTACCTCAACTAAAGAAGACAGAAGACCATATGTGTAAGCATCTGCCTTAAAAAATAGGGAAACGTTTTTTTTTCCTCTTTAGTAAAAAATCTTTTCTATAAAACTAATTTAAGTCTTAAGACGGACCATTCAAAAAGTACCGCAGGCCTCAATTTGCTCATGACTGGTCTAAATCATAATATAATAATCAAAACAAAAAGTTGCTTGGAAAAAAAAAAAAAAAAAAAAAAAAAAGTAGTATCAACAGGAGCAGGCTAATCATAATCAGGTCATAAGTCTACTATAAGTCATTGATAAATTCAATTTTTATAATCATGTATGACATGCTTGTTTTTTTTAATATTCTTGTCAACAAGTATAACACAATGAGGTAAGTTGCTTATAATGAACAAATTTTATTGAAAAAAGTCAGACTCATAGATTTTATGCATCGTTTTTTTTTTTAATGCTGAAGCTGTTCTCATATTTCTTTCAATTTCAGCCATAAGTGACTGGGTAAGATTTGGAAAGAAATCTGATGGTATAAGAAAAAAAAATCATATGGATTGACATGTTTCACTATGAGACATGTCACAGGAGTAACTGTACAATATAGGCCAACTAGTTTAAATAAAGCATTAAGAGTCTGCAACAACAAAGAATTATTTCTTTCAATCTTTTTTGCATGCTAATCTGAATCAGTTATTTAAAAACATTACGACAAATGTACAATAATGTAAGAAGCTGTTTCAGCCCTCTACTCAAATAATTTCAACTCAGATTTGCAATTACATAACTTTCCTAACTAAAGAGCTTGAAAATAAATACACCGAAATAAATACATTAACAGAAAGGAGAGGAAAAATAGTTAATATATCTCATTTCACAAAGCCTTTTCAGGAATGTGACTTGACATATAATCAACAAAATTACAATAGAAACTCACAGGAATTATCCTTTTAAAATTTTAATACTACCAATAAATAATTTTTTTTTAAATTCCATCTAGTGTTGGGCAGAATGAAGACACTGGAAAATGATACAATATCTTCCCGTGTAAGATGTAATGTTATCATTTGGATATTATGTAAGAGCAAAGTGTTTTCTTTTCTTATAAAAATTCTAAATAATGTGTTTGCAAAAGTTTCAGTACTTTTTGAAAATGAGAAACTGAATACAAAATTGAAAAGTTTTTTTGTTTTTTTATTTGCCCCCACCCCTTAACCTTTGTACACCTAATATCATAAAGCCTTTTTCTGGAGCAAATTCAGTTGTTGCAGTGGTGAGTGATCTTTATGAGGAAATGCTGAAAAGTTGGGGGCTAGACCAAGGAGAGAATGATTTAGAGACATGAAACAGACATGCTATTGTATATATTGATCCAACAATTCAACGAACTTGGCATTCAATTTCTCAAGTTTTTTTTAAACCCATCTAAAAGATATTTTTTAAAAATCTTAAAAAGAAATTCTCTCTTGGTTGTGTCAAGAATTAGGCAATTTTTTCATCAACCTCACAAGAAGTTCACTTCCTGTGGAGAAACCCTACATTAAACTGACCTTGTATCACTTTTTGGCCTTGGTGGAAGCTGAATAAATACCATACATGTATATCATATCTTTTAATGTTTCATCATTCACAACCAGCTCCTACAAAAAATTTCGACTAGGTCAAACTTCAATTGTCTTCACAAATGTTCACTAATATAATAACTAACTACAATAATATTAACATATATAAATATTATACAGTGATGTACTGTAGTGTCTTGATCTTGATTGTCAGTCACATTTTGACAGTTGTCTGGTCTTCTTTAAGTGCCTGTTGTAGTTGATAACTTGGGAATTTTGAACTGAAACCTTACTGGGGTAGATTGTTATCATTCTATAATTAGAAGATATTTTGTATTAACCTATTTGTCCTGGTTAATTCATCATTATAATGTCTATTTCCTGTATCTTCTAGCAAGCCAGAATACTTACATAACCCCTTGGTATGAGTAGGATATGACAAGGTCAATTATTTAAGCAGAGATTAACAGGTTAGAATTTAGTTTTCTTTCTCCTACATCAATAGCCATACCAAAGTTAAAGAGCCCAGTCTGCCCTACTATTTACTTGATGCTGGATGGAGAATAGTTGGATTCATACCTTTCCCAAGGGTACTGGTGCAATGTAAAATGCAAACAGCCATGTCCAGGATTTGAACTTGAGTTGCTGTGTCCATTTCCTATGACAGTAACCATTACACCACAATCACCTGAATATATAGCACTACCAAACCCAGGAATGAAATGCAACATATCACCAGACACATTTTTAACCAAAACTTATCCACTAAACCATTGCATGTATATGCAAGCTCAGAATTAAAGATGAAGATAGATTGACTATTTTGATATTCTAAAAACAGACTGACATTTAAAGTAATGTTTTTATCAATGGAAACAAAGAGTCAAAATTTACAATCATTTTTTTCCAGATTTATTTTTATTACTTAACTGTGAATAAAAAGGACATTCTAGATCTAAATATGTGCTCTGACATTATAGTAAGTTTCAATCTCTAGTTTTAACCACTGAATGGACTTTCATAAAAGGTCAGTTACTTCACATTCTTAAAACAGCAAACTTACTTTCTGGAATAAAATACAAATCCATGAATCTAATATATCAAATATCAGTGTTAGTATGTATGTGTTCCAACTGACATAATTATGCATGGACAGTTTGTGCCAAGTGACCAATGAAAGGATTGTAACAATTTGGTCTGTGAGCAAGAATATAGTAGTACTTTATTTTAATATCATTTTTCCCTAACAAGATGAAGGCTTGGTGGTCATTGGGTAAACAACAAACTTAATACATTTTTAACAATAAAATTTAGTTACATGGAAAAAATAAATATAAACATAAATAACATGATCAGTTGGTTGGTTTTGCAGCATGTCAACATTTGTTGGATTATTTAATGTTAAAGTTTTTTTTTTTTTTTGTAAGCAATTATATGTTTTCAAGTAACAATAAAGATTTGTAAATAACTATCGCTTCAAATAACAATTCTTAGTACAAATAATTTGCCCGTTTATAAGGTTTCAAATGATTATTATTATTTAATAATATTCATTTGTTTTCACACAGTTCAAGTATTCTAAGCTAATACTAATAATTTGTACACAATTATATACTTTCCAGTAACTATTACTATTTATCAATAATCATTTATTTGTACACAGTTATCATCATCATCTTGTGCCATCAGCATGGATATCCTTGACCCTCTCTCGCCACCCCTCCCTATCGTTCATCGTTTCCGGCAGGTCCTCAGGGCTACACCCCATATCCTCATAGCTGCTGTATGTAGGTTTGAGCTGGTTGCCCTGCTTTTGCTTGGCCATGTGAAGGGGTCCGTAGGAGTACATCACTTATGAGCTTGTCCTTACTTCTCCAGCAGTGTCCTGCATGTCTAGTTTGTCTAACTTGGATAGTTTTCGCGATGGGAGGTAGGTGGCCGTACAGCTGCTACTTTGTGGGGTGTTGCCTCCAGGACATGTTCAATATTACTTGCAGTATTCTTGTGTAGTTGCCGTCAAGATTTTTCTCCAGCCGTTTGGTTAGCGCCCATGTAGTGCATCCATATAGCAGTATCGACACGATCGCTGCTTGGAAGAAATTGCATTTTATTTTATTGGTCAGACCCGACTTCCATATGACCGATAGCCTATTGATAGCTGTCCATGCCTTTGTTAGTCATGTGTCGATGTCCGTCTCAGTCGATAAGACACTGCTTCCTAGGTAGGTGAACTTGTCTACTTAAGTATTCCTATCCAATAATAATAATTTACCAGCAGATCTATTTGACCTATAGACAGGACACCAATTAATATTACCAGTCAAAATGAACCTGGGAATAATAACAATGAAGGGGTATTCCACACTCATCAGACCACCAGAATTGAAGCACCTCATCACATGATGCAATTTAGTGTCATACCCAGGACACTATAACAAGTATGATATAGGTACATAAAACATTCAAAACATGTTAGGTAAAAATAAAAGAAAAACAAACAAGGGGAAATGAGAACGCGAGAAAGTTATTTTCAACATTAACACTGCACAATCTATTTACCATTTTGTTCCATTAGCATCTTTCTAACTTAATAATCATATTCTCCAAAAAGCTTATATTTTTCCAAGCAAAACACTTTCCTAAATGCCTTTTAGTTTTCTAGAAAATTTTAAAATTTCTTTTTATCAAAAACAATATAAAAGATTGCAATAAATGGTAATCTATATGTGAATATCTGATGCATACTGTGTATTAAGAAAAAAACTCCCAGTCAAGCATTAACAACATGCAATCTAGCATTGACCTGATACAATATTTCCTTCTTGTCTCTTAAATTTCAGAAGCAATTGCAGCTTTAAAATGGGTCTAATCTGAAGTTATATATAAATAATCCATACATTTTTAAATATAGAATCAAGGCTACTAGTGTCAAAATTAAAGATACCAGGATTTTATCATTTTTAATAGAATCTATACAAGAAAAACGGATATTATTAGGTATTTAAAAAATATTTAAAAGAATAATACTAAAATTGTCTTCAGAAAATTTTAGATAATCCCATTTTTAATTATGTTAAGTTTTCCGATACCTCAATGTTCCAAGTTTATCTCTGCTAAATTATGGTTAATATGATTAATAAAGAATCAAGACTAAGTTTTTAAATAAATTAAATTTATGACCATGAAAAGCAAAAAACTGTCTAAACTAGATGCTTTATACAAAAGTGAGTTAAATTTGCTGGATAAAAAAGAAAAAAGTTTTCAACTGAAGACCCATAGTATTTATTCCTAAACTACAAAAACATGAAGAGTGGCTTCCTGCCAAATAGGAAAAATCTTTTTCAAATTATGCATCAGAAACTGTAGAAATTGCTTAATGAAAATGAGAAATTCATCTAAGAGAAGTCAATGATTTAACCATCACTAAATATGTGTATGTTTAAACAATTAAGGAAATACACTTCATGTGTAGATAAAGGCATAGGATTAAAGATAAAATGAAAAAGCAAAAATTAGGAGGAGCAATCATTTGTAAAAGCTAACCAATAAATTAGCGAATGTTTTGAGGTTACAACCTTAAATAATAACCAGAAAACACACACAGCGTTTCAGAAAAATAGATAACATTTCGTAAACTTGACCAATTCACATTTAAATTATCTCAAATTTAGACAGCATGAATAGAAACAACTATAAATTCTATGTTTAATGTTGTTTTTTTTTTCCAGGCATAGAAATACCATTCATTGGAAAAGAAAAAGTGTTTAAACAATAAAAATTGAATTTCGAGTTGTTTCCACACATTCTGTTAAGAATTGAGGTCATTTGAACAAGTATTAGTCAAGTTATTAGATTATGAAATGATATCAGTTTTTATGAAACATCACATACGTCTCAAATATCAAATTTTTTAAACAAAGAGTGTGGATGTATATATAACTGTGCAGTATGACTTTTTCTGTATCTTTCTGTTTCAGTCAGTAATTTCTGTCATAGTGAGGCAAACAAATATAAAATTAAAAAGGGAAATTGGTCTGATTCAAACAACTAACTTTGAAGTTAACGGGTTAGGGATATATCCACTACTCTAGTATTCAGATGAACAGCATAAAAAAATAACTTGAACATACTAAATTAGGCAAAAGCATACAGGTATTATAGTGTCCTAGGCAAAGAAAAAAAGGGAGCAATACTCTGAGCCTAGGCAGAAGTACCAATATATACAGAAATAATCTGTTCATTTTGATAGGTTCTATATCAAATAAAAACCTTTAAGGACAACCAACATATGCTGTCTACTTCAGTAATAACAAATTTCAGGTTAAAAATCTATGTAAAAAATACAATTGTATTTTATAATCAATGGCTAAAAATAATCCTCAAATTTGCAGAATTGCATAAAAAAAAAGAAGCTTCAAATGATTTCTCTAATAGTTGAAAAAGTTGTATATAAATTTAAGCTGGTTAGTTGGTGTTTAAGGGCATATCTACCCTTGTGAGACATTTAATGCCAAACCCTTTTTACATATGATTTCTAAGCAAATAGTTTGTAGATAAAATTATTTTTAAACAAGCCAGAGCTCATTTTTTTTGTAAAATGGTTTCAAGTATTGCTATCTCACCTTTAAGATAAAATAGGATTGGATACTTCTTTGTCATAAGCAATTTGAGGAATAGGTGCTAGGGTCTGACATGATCAGATTAGGCCTCTCTGACCACTTGTCTAGCCCAGTTAAGGTCAAAGTGGAGTGTTGCAGGTTACATGGCAACTTTGCCAAGTCACAGACTGCTCAGTCACCAGGATCCTGTCCTCAAGCAATAAGGATCATCACTCACAGCCAACAAGTAGCTTCGTTGGGGGAGGGGTCTTACCTCATTGCAAGGGTGTAGTCAGTGTATTCTACATCCCTAGCAGACAAGTTGAAGCTAACAGTAGTCATTTGTTAGAGTATATTTGAATAAAAACCAACAGTTACTCGATAAACTAAATTCCTGCCAAATAAACTAAATAATTTGCACTTGCAATCAGAGTAATATAAACAAAAGGAAAAGTCTATGTAATTAATCTGAATTATTTCTAATGCAATTTCTACTTTTTTGGGGAAAATCCAAGGAATATGAATATTAAATACATAGAAAATTAATTATGGTACAATCTATCTCACAGCATTTTGTAAGTGATAACGTCCAGGTATGTGTGTATACGTTTTACTGATTCTGTCCTTGCAGAAGTTATGTAAGGGTAGATCATTTAAAGATAGTAACAAATAAATTTAATCATGAAAAAACTTTAAATTTATTACAAATAATGATTAACCCTCAAAACCCATATTAAATAATATCAAAGTAATACATGAACAATTCCAACTTTACCTTTGATGTTTGAAAGCATACAAAAAAATTTTGGACACTTTCTATATGAGTTTATATAGTCTTGTGAAGACAGGAAAAAAATCAATAGGAAAGAATTAATAAAAACTATCTGCCAGAAAGATTACTGCCCATATATATATATATATATATATATATATATATATATATATATATACATACATACATACATACACACACACAGATATGTATATAGATAGATAGGATATAAAACTTAATATGTACATGACCAATAGACATAGTGCAACACTGTTGTGAGAAAAAACTGACCCAGGTTCAAATCCTGGACAAGGCTGTATTTCACTGAAAATACCCTTTAGAAAAAACATGAATCTTTATCTTCTCCATGAGTAAACAGTAGGACAGACCGAGTCATTTAGCATTGGTATGGTAACTAGTCTAGAAGGAAAACTGAATTCAAACCAACTGTAGTTCATTTAAAAATTGACCTTGTGTTGCATCTGACCTGCAACAGAGCAGTTAAGCAAATAAATACACGCTCAATACTATAACCACTGTTAGTGAGTTTGATTCTGAGTGTCGCATACTTCTGATCTTGTACCAAACTAAGCTAAGCCTTTTAAATGACTATTTCTAATACTAGTCTCAAAGCAAAACCAACATTGACTAACAAATAAAAAAAAAATGCAAGAGAATTTCACTAGTTGAGCCACATCTTTAACATATGCTTGAGTAGAAATATATTAAGAATGGGAAAAGAAAAAAAAACTTAAAATACACAAAATTCTTTTGGCAAGACATGGGTGTAAATAAGAGCTCACATTACAGTCTTAAACACTATACAAATAATGCACACACCCTTGGAAAAAAAAACTTGAATTAATTTTAACAGAAAGCACTTAATCAGCAAATTTCTCAAATCATTCTCTAACAAGTATAGATGACAAAAAACAAACTCTACTCAATGTGAATAAACATAAGGTAAAAAAAAACTTATCTTCTACACAAATAGTCTCAGTTATGGTAAGGTTTTTCTCCCTTTAAATGGACACATTACAAAATTGTTTATTGTTGACATCCTTTTATTGATTTGTTTCAAGTATTTAAAAATATTTTAAAAACTATTTTTTCTATTTGAAATTAGATCATTTTTTAATAATTATAGATATTAAGACTGAAGAATTATTCAGACCATTGAACCCTTGTTTTTGTTTTAACAAATATATTCTCTGGCATTTCTCAGGTGTAATATGCAAACTTCAGAAGGAAAGTTTTTTTTTAGTTTCTTTCCTTGTTAGATGGTTGGTTACAGTATGCCAACCCTTACTGGGTTATTTAACAGTCTTTTTTTCAATCAATCATATGGTCTTATGTAACTACACCCATTTAACAATTTGTTTGCCGAGTTATAGTTTCAAGTATTCTGATTTAACACTAATCATTTCTGAAAATATCTATTTGACTCATAGATGGGACCAGAACATTTACTACCATTTTGAGCCAGGGTAGATCTGGAAGGAATGACAACAAAGGGGCACTCCACATTCTCCAGAACTGGAGCCTCATCAACAAATGCAGTTTAGTGTCACATCCAGGACACCTTTTTTTGGGGTGGGGGGTGTCATGTGAGACGGTTTTATCCTTTTGCAGAGGATGCAGTCAAAATATTCTAAGCCTCACCAATAGGGTGTTGTTTTGGTAATGCAAAACAGAAGTGATATCCAACAAAAATATTATTAAAACAATAGCAATCGTCATAAAGTTTTTTAAAAAATTTTTAAAAAAAACAAGGGAAAAAGTTATTTTTAATTTTTATTTGATATTGTTTTTGCTTTAGATAACTGAAAAAAAAAAAAAAAAAAAAAAAAAGGTCAGAAAAACAGTCTCTTCCCTCAGAGGTTGAATTCACCTAAAGAAGGCTGAAGAATACACTAGGTAAAATTTGTGAAAAAAAAAAAAAAAACGAGTTCAATTGTCCGAATAATTTTTGATGTTAATGACCTAAAATTTAAAGGAAAAAAAAAAACAAACAAAAAAACAAAAAACAAAACAAGTTTCCTAATATCTGTTCATCCAATATTCATTCAAAATATTATAAATCTTAACTGAAAAACCAAATTAAATTTTTAGATACTGAACAATAAAATAAAAAAAATGCTGAAACAAGGTTTTTTTTTCTTTTAGTACTGAACAAAATAAAAAATAAAAAAGAAAAACAAACAGTGAGTAATCTATGATTAAATAATTTGTAAATCAATTTTTCAAAAATGAACTTTTTATCGAGATGAAAGAGAAAGAACTTATTTTTATTTTATGAAAAAAAAAAAAAAAAAAAAAAAAAAAAAAAAAAAAAAGAAAGAAAGAAAGAAAAAGTAAAATGGTCTTTGAAAATAGTAATCCCTTTTCTTGGGGAACCAAATTCCAAATTTCTGTTTCTCATTAAAGCAAAATCACCCTCTCATATTTGGTAATTCCAACAGTGCAGAACATTCCCCACCCACTGACCTATGTGTATATGGAAAGTATAGAAACAGATTTCTGGGTTAAACATATTGCAAGTGAAGTAGCCTAGCTAGAATTACACAAGATTAAAGCAAAGGAAATTTTTTTTTTAAATTGTCTCTTACAAGACTAGCGCTTTATATAATTTAACTGGAATGATTTGAAAAATAATTGGGTTTAATGTTTTTGGAACTGATATTTAGCCATAAATATGGATACATACCAGCCAAAACAATTCAAGTATTTCATTGCATGGCCTTATTCTGTTAAGTAATGCTGAACATATTAGGGCTGAATTTTCTTTTCAGACAACTCACATGAATAAATATTGGGATAATTTCAAAGTTGCTCCTCTAAGCATACATACCAGACAAAATACTTTTACTTTTTTTAACATTTCTTTGCTTTTCCCTATAACATCTAACAAATCATGAAATCAGATCAAGTCAAAGTACATTAAAAACAAAATAAAAATTCAAATACTTCAATCTCATCATCATGTCACGCTGGTAGCACGGATATCCCTGACCCTCTCTCGCCACTCCTCCCTATCGTTCATCGCCCTAGGTAGGTCTTCAGGACAACATTCCGTATCCTCACATAGCTGCTGAATGTATGTTCGTGCTGGTCGTCCTGCTTTTGCACGGCCATGTGTGGGGGTCCATAAGAGTACATCACTTATGAGTTCGTCCCTGCTTCTCCAGCAGTGTCCTGCATGTCTGGTTCGTCTAACTTGAATAGTTTTCATGAAAGGGGGCAGGTGGCCGTACAGTTGGTGTCTTGTGGGGTGTTGCCGCCAGGACTTGTTCAAGATTGCACGCAGCATTGTGTAATTGCCGTCTAGCTTCTTCTCCAGCCGTTTTGTAAGCGTCTATGTAGTGCACCCATATAGCAGTATCGATGTGACCGCTGCCTGGAAGAAACTGCGTTTCATTTTATCAGTTAGGTCTGATTTCCATATAATCGATAGCCTATTGATAGCTGTCCATGCTTTCGTTAACCTCGTTTCGATGTCCTTTTCGGTTGATTCGACGCTGCTTCCTAGGTAAGTGAATTTGTCTACTAGTTTAAGAGGGGTTCCTTCTAGAGTGGAGATGTCCCCCGTTTGATTATAGCACATATATTCCGTTTTGTGTGCATTAACATAGAGGCCTATGCCTGCGGCTGCTCGTTCCAAACTATGCAGTAGTGTTTCGGCTTGGTCGGGTGTATTTGCCAGTATCGCTATGTCATCGGCGTAGTCAGCATCGGTAATCGTTTCTGTGGGGTACCTTCTGCTTCTTTTCTTCGTCAGCTCGAAGCCATTCTCTCTGATTTTGTCAATCAATGTTCTAAGTACGTAGTCTAGACAAATGATAAAGAGGTACGGAGCCAGCGTGTCCCCTTGTAGTACTCCTAAAGTACTTCAATCTAGTTGAAAGAAAAAATTTTAAAACTTACAAGAGGATCAATGAACTTATTAGGTAGCCAGTAGTCAATGATAATATTAATGGTTCTATTTAGAAAAAGGGAAGGATCCAATTTAGTATTTTATAGTTATCATCATAATATTGAGAATTTGGTTGATTAAAAAAAAAAAAATAATGTTCAATACAAACAAACATCTCAAAAATTATCAGTTACTAATTGGACTAGAAAATACTTTATTCATTAAAAAAGAAAAAAACTTGCTAAGATGGGGGGGGGTTGCTGGCTTATAGTCTCTCTCTCTCTCTCTCACACAGACAATGAGAATTTTAACAATATATAGTTTTTAAAATGGGGGGGGGTCTAAGAATAAAATGTTATAGATATTTACTAGTTATGGTACAAAACTAGAAGTATAGAGCATCTTGTAAGAATGAAATTAAGCCATCACCAATTATAAGATTAAAAGAATACAATATTTCTAACCTCATCTGTACTCCATATTTGGACTGATTACATACTAAGCTAATATCAAATAATTATGTCAATGCCAAATCAAAATCAGTAAAAATTAATTTTATACAAAGAAACTTTGACAACGGTGAACTTACAGAAATAAAGAAAATAACATTTTACACTACCCATGTCCAATAACAGACATTACATTAGTGCACTGAATTTAACAAATATTAGTATTATTTCTAAGCTCAGACATTTGCCCATGTACCACATATCATTTCTCATTACTTATATAATTCTTTAATTCTTGTTGAAGAAACAACCTTAAGAGAGACATTCTTGAAAAAAGCTTACATTTCATTTCATGTAAAAATCTAATTTACTAATGAGAAACAATGACAATTCTTATTCATGCATATGGCACTAAACAGATTTTGTATTTGTTATTACAAGGATTATTCACAGACTATTGATCTTATACATTTTGTTTTTGTTATTGCCACAATGTGTCAGCAGATCTCTACGAGATAATGTCTACTACTCTTTTTATCACTGAAGATCAGCCAAAACATAATAGTAACAACAAAAACATAAGAGATTTGATTCAATAATCCAAACATGTATTGAAAGGAATGACATATCATTTAAATAGTTATTCTATTAAATTAAAATTTACAATTAGCATATTGTTAACATGTCATAAGACAGAGTGCTTAAATCTTGATAGAGAATTAATAGTCAAACATAAAACAAGGTTGTTATTAAATCTGACTAGAATTTTGTTTAATTTTAGTTGTTTTTTTACAGGAACTCATTTGGGTTGATAGTAAGGAACAACAGAGACGAAGAATAAAGAATAAATTCCAGGTAAAAAACTCCAATTCATATCCATATTGTTTTCACACACTAATAGTAACAATTCATCAAAAACAAAAAAAAACTTATCACTAATAACATTAACAATCAAACCAACAGATCAGAGACAAAGTAGCAAATGATTTGGTTTCTTTGTTTAATAGCATATCACTCTAAAGCCATTCTTGTAGAAGAACAGTGGTGGTACTATTTAGTCCATAGCAGGGGGGATAAGGAGGTTCATATCTTTCCCAAGGGTATTAGTTTGAAAGGGAATGTAATAGCATGACTGGATTTTGAACTTGCTTATTATGATGTTGCAGTCCAGCACATTAGCCACTACACCATGGAGACTCCCCCTCCTCCAGTAGGAAATGAGTTATAGGTGTGATTTTAGCTTTTATCATATTTACTAACCCCTCCGCTCAGGCAAGATATGACACAAGGTCAATTTTTTTAAGCGGAGTTTAACAGGTCTGAATTCAGAGTATTTGAACTCGTGTCGCTGTGTCCATTTCCTATGACGATAACCATTACACCACGGGCATATTGATTTTAGCTTTTATGATACCAATTGCTCTGTAGCTAAGTTGGTAAAAGAGCTCTTATGAATAACAAGACTTCACAAAAAAGAAGATGCAAGTTTGAGACCACTCAGGAAACTATATGCACCAATAGGCACTGTTGCTCAGTGTCATAGCAATAACAATTCTATGTGAGTTACAATAAAAAGCAACTAAAATTAAAAGATGAAAAGAAATACTAGTCAAAATTAATAATGATTGACAATGCTTCAACTAAAATAAATAAAAAGCTTACCAATAATAAACTTTGCTTGACAGTCTTCAAAAATACATGTCAAATAAGCAAAACCCCAAAAATACAATGTCTCAATTCAAAAAAAAAAAAAAAAACAGAACTAAAAATATAGCACTGAGACAAGAGCAAAGGCATCATTATTCAGAGATGTGCTGTTAGTGTCAGTTAAGAATTAAAATAAAGACTACAAAAAAATTAAAATAATAAATAAATAATAAAAAAGCCCCCACCCCAATCTGCATTACTTCAATTGAGGAATTTGTTCATGGATAACTAATCTTGCTATTCTTAACTCCTCCACTGCTCTTGTTGCTAAAGCTATGCCTTCTACCAATAACCAAAATTCTATTGCCAAAACATTAAAAAGCTGCTAATTCTCTTTTGCTTATATAACTGTGATGTGATATATATAAACTCTTTGCTTCCTGTACAGTAATGACAACACTTCATTCTCAGTACAATTATTCTTGTAGGATTAATATTCAAATATTAATAACTTTATAGTAGTACTAATGATGATGATAATATTATATAGTTTTAACCAAATCACCTACTTCATCCTCAAAATCCCTATGTAACTGGAAAATATTTTAGAAATTCATCACAGGAAGTTAAGATTTTAACAAATATGTCAAATTCACTCAAATGTTAGGACACAGCAAATTCTGGCAAAGTTTTTTCTGTGAGGAAAGAAAAGAACAATAATAATGGTACCATACTAGTACCATATTATATTTTGGTCAAGTATATATAAACAAAGTTTTCTTATTTCTCAAAGAATTTTACTGGTATCACACTATTCCATCATGTGAGATTTAATTGTTTTCTGAATTAACAATTATTTCCAGTGGTAAGCTAAAAAAATAGATAATGGAGCACTGAAAAAAAATTTTGGTACTCAATCTGTATATTGTACATTGACAACCAGCAAAGAAAGGGTTGTCAAGGGGTCAGGAATTAATGTATAAATTACCCCCACCCACTATAGGCAGGATGTAACACAAGGTCAACTTTTAAGCTGAGTAAAGAGTTTAAATTCAGTTTTCCTTTTCTTAGACTGGTTGCCTAATCAAAGCTATAGGACTCAGTCTGCATTGCTATTTACCAATAGCTGAAAGGGGAGGGAGAACAGATGGTTGCATACCTTTCACAAGGGCATTAGCATGAAGTGAAACAAACAACCTCATTTAGGATTTGAACTCATGCCACCAATTCCATTTCCTACAACAATAACCATTATGCTAGGCACATCTTAGGAATTAATGTAACTGTTACTGACAGACAGATATATACAAATAAAATGTAAATGCACTGCTAATTATTTTGCAATAGAAATGCATTGAAAATCAAAGATTATCAGGTAAGAAATTAATGTAAGCATAACTAGCAGAATAGAGATATTACTATACAATGTAAATAAATGTGTGCTAATGACTTTACTATAGAGATACATTTAAATTTGGGAAGGAAAGGATTGTTAGTAATCAAGAATTAATCAAGGCTATCTCAAGCCTTGGAATTAATGCAACCATTACCAACAGAATAAAGTTATCATATGAATAATAATATTAAGCTAGTCACCTTCAATGGAATCAATCTTTCTTTTGCTCTAGCATCTTTCTCCCACCATTAACCTTTAGACTATGACATTACTGTATATTATCAAAGTGACACAATCAGACAGAAAAAAAATAGGTAGGAGAGAAAAGAAATAAAAACTGAAAATAAGACAAGTTCAAAATTCACCCTAATACTTCATTGAACCCAAGGCAAAATTAATCACCTTGAGCAGACTTGACGAGTTTAAATAAGGAAACTGACAGAAACTTAATCTCCTTTACATAACATATTTCTGATGATCTCCCAAAAGGAAGAATGTGAACCAATAAGCAGATGTTTATAATATTTGAAGATCTTTATCACTACACACAAGGTGTGGATTTAGGAATGTGCTAAAGATGATCTTTCTTTCAAGCAATATTAATAGAGAAATATATTGAGAGTACTAATAATAATAGACTGACAAAAATATTTATCATTTTATATTTATTATTAATAATAAAAAGATGATTTTTCAGTCTGATTGTCATGCTGACAGGATACCACTGACAATGGCCAGCAAGATGTATTACATCAGCTACTCTACTTTGTGAGATTTGTCCCTTTGGTTAGAAGCCTTTCTATCAATGTTCTGAACTAGAGTAGAGGTTCATTGGCCAATGTCTGAAGTTTCAATGATGACCAGTGCCATAATGAAGCTACCTGCCAGAGATGCATATTTAGCCAGTTTGCAGTTTGCATCTCAATAGTTTTGCTTTTATTTCAGTTTTTATTTCTCATAAATAACCTAAATAAATAAGCAAGAATAAAAAGATTCTCAGACTTAAGCCAAAAGTATATCTTTTATTACCTATGCTATTATATCTAACAGGTAAACTTCTTTCAACTAATTATATTAAGAATGAATACTAACAAAATTCAATGCTGCAGTATCAATAGCAGTGAAGAATCCTTAATCTGATTGTAGTTCTTGAATAAGTAGTATGTTTAAGCATCTGGTCATGGGACAGAGCAGAGAGAAGTGGATTCATACCTTAACATTAGTGCTAATCTTTATGCTACTTTGCACTCCTAATATATTTATATAAAACAACAGAAATGTGGAATCATTTGAATTTTTCAATATGGTATTATAATATAAAGTATTTGAGGAAGTACAGACCAGCCTTGGATTTTCAAAATACATTATTCTGAAACATTCAATGAGAAATTATTAAAATAAATCTGAGTTCCTTACACACTAACATCTCTATCATTACTTGTATTGATAAAACTTTTAGCAAACTAAAGCATTTGAATATAAGGTCAAAGTCCATATTCAACATTTCATATCACATAGATGAAGCTCTTCACAATACCACATGAGACTTTTTTTTTTTAGTGGTGCAAAAATATCCCCGAGATTTCAAAAGAGGGCATAGAAAAGTTCTGAGCCCAACAATGGCAATGATATTTTTAAAAGTTTTTATCATTTATTTATTGAAAGGTAAAAAGAAATGTAATATGCTAAGTGTGTTAAGTTTTGCGTTGAATATATAGAATAGTTATTAACTTAGCTTACTAATGGCATAAAGCTGGATGTATGGAGCACTCAGTGAGGGTCAAACTCAATAGTAATGATCTGCCAGTCTAACTTGTTAACCTTTACACCATACAAGGCATTCATGAATATATAAAATAGCATGTACATTTCATGGTTCTAGGTCACTCCTTTCTTGGTTAGAAAAGAACTTTTCAGCATCCCTTTATACATGCAATGTTAAGGTAACTGGTAGACTAATTTTTATTTAGAATATAAACTACTAGTACTTAGACCAAGTCTAACACCATAATACTGTAACATTAACTGTAAATGGCTGGGGAGGGGTCTTATACTCCATTGAATATAGTAAATTCTTATAGCAATTTTAATTAGTAACAAAATTAAAGTGTTAATTGCAGTTTTGCACACTAGACAAAATCCTAATTTGCATTCTGGTTATTTCTTCCAACATCATTAATGAAATACTTTACAAAAATAATAAAAATAATAATTACTCATTAACATGAATTTATGCACCTAGTCAGTTGGAAAATAAATAGAAGTAATTCTATTGTTTGTGTGTGTGTGTGTGTGTGTGTGTGTGTGTGTGTGTGTGTGTGTGTGTGTTATAGGAAGGCATGCATGGCATAATGGTTATCAAAGAAAATGGACTTGGCAAGCCAAGTTCAATTTTTGAACCTAGCTATTCACTAATCCTCTTGGAAAAGAATGTATCCAGCTATGGCTAAAATAGTAAGTATAACTCTCTAGCTTTGATAGGGCAACCACTTTGAGAAAAGGAAAACTAAATTTAAAACCTGAATATTGTTATCTAAAGAACCTGTGGTATGCTAGTGCAGTATTCTTTTATCAGCACATCTAAAATCAGTGGCTGGTCCAACAGAAATCTTTATAGCTATAAAAAAAATTAAAAAATCATCTGTGTAATTCATTTGCTAATTTTGGCTAAGTTAATGGTCATCATTGATGGACACACACAAAATTTAAAGTTCAAAACTAATGCCTTGTAGATTAAACTAACCTTAACTCCGCAAAGTGTATTACTCTTTTCTTCAAGTAGTTTATATTCAAGATAAGGAGGGGATAAACACAATGTAACACCTCTGTAATTAAAATCTTTCCCTTAAAGAGCAAAATGGCAGTGGAATATTTTATTCAAGACATGAGGTACAAACTTGTTGGTTTTGCATTTGAAATAACTAACCTTTATGTTTTGTATTCTCACTATTACTGTAACATTAATTGTTCTTCAGCAGTTTACTAAGTGCATGAATAGAAAATTACAGTTGGATATTGGATAAACTTTAGGGTTTTAAGGGCTATTTTTATATATAAAGTTGCATTTCAGGGACAGCCTTATTCTAGAAAGTGATTGTAAATAGAAAGAAAGATACAAATTATTCACGAGTGACACATACTGTAATGGAGCTATGGTTCAAGTAAGTAATTATTCTTTGTTATCCTATGCAACCAGTGATATAACAAGAATGCAAATATATACCAACAATAGATCAAAACCTGGATTTTATATATCATTTCATATAATATAATATAATAAAGGTGATAAAGAAAAGAGCATATACAATATATTGCTTAAAGGTTATATCATAGACAGGAAGATCATCAAAAATCTATATACTACTAAAATTCTCTGTATGTTTGTGGGTTGTTGTATATATGACAGAACTATAAACCAGTAAAAACAGCACATCATAGTAATATACTTAAAAGGTTCTAAAATTAAAAAGAAAAAAGAGACAATTTTTAGTACAATTTGCAACCAAATGATAATTTTGTGGAATCTGCATTCAAACTCATTTTTTAATCATTCTAATTCTCAATATAAGGGAGTTAATTTGTAAATGCTAAATTTCAATCCTTCATCAATATCATCATGAACCATTTTTACAATGGGAATTCACCAGGTTAATAGGTAGCCTAGTTGACAATAAAGTATTTAAAAAATTTGAGAAATAAAAGCTTCAGATTTGTTTTGTTGGCTGGGGCTGTAGAATACACTGACTGCACCTCTGCTGAGGGTTAAGACTCACCATAAGTGCTATGGGTATGAAACTAAACTGCATATGATGAGGCTTCAGTCCTGGAGTTTTAGGGAATATGAAATACCTCTTCATTGCTGTTACTGTCTCAAAGTGGTAGTATCTGTTAAGGTCCCATCTGTGGATTAAACTGTTCAATCATTTACTGAAGATTATTATTAGTTATTTGAAATCATACAGCTGTATGCAAATTGTATTAGATAGGAATATGTGATGAATATAATTACTAATGTTAAATAGTAATACTTTAAAATATTTATCTATGTGCAAACAAATGAGCTCTAACAACCTGTTTAGAAATAAAGATACCAATAAATTATGCAGTTACAAATCTCTTTCTCACACACACACACACACACACACAAATTTGGCATAAAATAACCCACAAGGGTTGATATACCATAAAACACTAACCAACCAAACCTTAAAAAAATATCAGATTTGAGAGCAGTGGAGGAACCAAAAAAAAAAAAAAAAAAAATTAAGGATTATAAAAAATAACTGAATTTTCATCAAAAAGCTTTCAGGATGATTTAACATCTAATTGCTAGGAGTCTAAGAAGGAAATTTTCAATAAGTCAATATAAATTAAATATTGAATTGTCCATATAAGGAGCTGCATTACATTATAAGCATTACTCTTCTCCTTGAATTCCCTCAATTCTAAGAGTTAACCAACCATAATTATGAATGCTGAACTGAAATACTAGTTGGCAATACAACATGACACACCCAAGTGGTTTCATTTTAGATGCTTTGAATTTTTAGCATCTGAGAGCTGCCACATGACAATCTGGCCACACTTATACAGTTGTGGCAAAGAACAGTCAATTCTTTTTCTCTCTCCATCTATACACATTATACATGAATTTATAGCAGCCATACTCTAAACTGTTTATAACATGTTTATAATATCCAACAATGCTTTTCATATCCACATATGCACTGGAAAATAGATTGACTGTGGCTATGGGCTATTGACAAAAATAGCAGGTATTGAGTATAACAAAAGAATGCATGAATATTCATTTGCACTTGGAAAAAAAAAGAAGATAAATAAAGACAATGAAAAGTAGTCATCAATTAAAAATGAGGTGGGACTCTGGGCAAATTCTCTATCCCAAGAACAATTTAGGGTAATCAGATGTTCTCATTTGATAATACAAATATTAATTTTAATGAATATTTTAACAAGGGATGTTATGATAGATTGAATAATTGTTAACACTAATTTATCTATTTAAGAGTCAACTGGTACACTAATAAAGACTGCTGTGAGCTCTCTTGCTTGAAGTCAGTTTTCTTTCTCTTCCAAAGATTAAAACTTTTAAAAGCAACTAATCCACTATACTCATCATTGAGCTAAACTTGCAGTTTTCAATCAAGATTAATGGAAATATTTATGCAGAATTTCAAATTATACAATTACAGGATTATCTTTACCCAAGAAAGTATTGTAGAACTTTTCTACAAAACCAATATCCAAGTTTGTTCTGGATTATTTGTATAACAGCATATCAACTTCTTATGGGTTATATTTAATGCCAAAATTTGATCTATTCTTAAATATCTAATAATATTTTTAATGTTCCATTGCATGATTTATAAATTGCACTTTTTTGTTTGCACACAATTATGGTTTCATGTATTCCTAACCAATACTAGTAGTTTTCAAACATCTATTTGACTTATAAATGGGACCCTAACAGGCACTACCGCTCTAAATTAGAGTGGACCTGGGAGTAATGGTAAGAAGTACTCCACACTTCTTAAAACTGGAGCCTCCCACCAGATTCGGTTTAGCACCATACCCAGGACACTGCCTTTTTTAGGAGGAGGGAGGGTCTTACCCTCAGCAGAGGATATAGTCAGCATATTCTAAGCCCCACTGAGAGGACAGACAAATATCCAGAGATGAATAACCTAATCTGTAACCTGGCACTTAGAATATGATTTGTAGACCTTTTAAATCAACAAAATTCTCCCACAGGGATAATTGGAACCACAGTTTTGCAGATTCAAACTGTTGTAATATTGACCTTTCTACAATTATACAATGCATCTTTCAAGTCAGACAATCTTGTAGATGGGAGGAATAACATTCTGAAAGAGTGCATGGGAGAAAAAATGAGGAGGTTTGAAATCATTAGTTTAGATGAACTGAACAATACAAACATGTACTGCAAACCACATTAAATAAAGATATATTGGGTTAGGTGAGGTGAGAGAATAAACTGAGTCAATATCAATATTTATTCATCTATTTTCCATCTTAAAAAAAAACAACATTTTAATAGAGTTTAAATAAGTTTTTACAGAATCTTGACACACAATTATAAATTCTTTTGGTTACTGGCAAAACTGTCAAAGCATATTTCTTGCATGTCAATATCTTCAGTAACCAATCAACAATCTGAGTCAATAGAAGAGAACTTAGTATATAACTAGAGTTGCTAAGAGTGGGAAACATCATAGAATCCACGGGAAAAGTGGCTTCAGATGAAGAGGGCAAGCCCATGGATTATCACAACTAGAATATAAGCTGGAAAATGATCAACCCAATCTGGGTTTGATGTTGAGACCCCAAACCTCTAATGAACAAAATAATATCACTGACAATGAATCCTAGCTCATTTGTGAAATGTCTTTATTAATTCATGATTAACCCTAAAGTGTATCAGATAATTTCTTTTACTATTCCTTTAATTTTTTTAAAGAAAATATAAACTTTTGCTTATAATTCTATGAAAACTTGGAGGTGGGGAGAGTGAAAGAAAACTAGTGATTATAAACTGTAAAATGTTTTTTTTAATCATTTACTGATGAACAACATACTGTTAATCATTGAAATTAACTTAAATTGACAGAGTATGTGCTATTCTTCCTTAAAATAAACACAAATCCATAAGTTAGGTACTCAGTGAGGATCAAACTCACCAATATAATAGTCTTCACTGAGGCCACCACTATATTCTGTCTATTAGAGAGTAGGAAATTAAAACAACTGTAGCCTGGAAACTGGGGATCCATTCCTTGGCCAACATCTCTCTACTATACTAAACTGAGACAAATTCAAGAGTATACTCTGATGTCTGCAGCAAACACCAAAGGATTCATATATTTTTGGCAGTGATCTATATAAAAAAAAGACTGTCATATAGTGAATCGATGGGCATCTAGCAAACATCACAAACAGCATCTCTTCATTGCACTAAAAAGAAATTGAATCAAAAGTGTATTTGGATGAACTGTACAAACGGAGGTATCCAGATATTTTATGGCAACTACTCATATTAAAAAACAGTCCTGTGTGATTTTGTATTCATGAATATAGTGAAAAATATACTGAAAGTATTCTAGTATTTCTTAATGTTTAAATGAATAAAATGTGATAGTATTATATTGTAATCTAGATTAATAATGAAATAAGGATTATTAGAAAATCTAAATTACTTACATCATTTTTATGAAATCTAACCTGAAAAACTTTAATGATTGTAATTAACAAAATATATTTTTTAAAAATGTGATTGAATACTAATGCATTTTTACTATAAAAAAAAAAAAAAAAAAAAAAAGACTTCAATTGCTCTCAATCACTTAAAAATTGACATTTTCAAAAATGATCAGTTTTAATTCTAAAGAAATTTTGCTGTTTAATGAAATTTGTATAGTATGTCTACAAAAGTATAGATTCCTGTTTTCTGATTGATTAGCAAAAAGATCAACAACCAACCCTTGAAACACCAGATTGGTAATTTATCCATTTATTAGATACAAATAATATACCAATGGATGAAAGAATATTTACTTTTCATAATACTTTCAGATATCAAATGATAAAGAGAAACAGTAGGAAGGACATTCTATATTTGTACAGGATTAAAACAAACAAAAAAAAAATTCTTTTTTCAATACTAAATAAAAGGGAAACACCAAAAAGTAAAGAAAAAAAACCCATCTCAATAGAGAAAAATGGTGAAACTATGATCAATTATTTCTTTGACCTTTTATAACTGTCATTTTGAAAATAGCATCCATACATAAATAATCACAAAAGAAGAGAAGGAAGTTACTTGGGTCATATGATTGTGGATTTAAAAACTGTTCTGGATAAAAGCTGCTTTTCAGAAAACTGCAGTATATATATATATATATATATATATATATATATATATATATATATATATAAAAAACTATCATTGTAATTGTATTTATTTATTTTTATAGGTTTTCTGTAAGGCTTAAGAAAAAATGTATTTTGCAATGTGATAACAGTTGAACAAGATCTATTTCAGAATGACACAGCAAAAACTATCACTGAAGACATAAGCTTTATTACCCAAGATGTTAATTGATCAATCAATCAATATTATACACAAGAACATCACATTATATATAAATCTGCTGTGACAGTATATCCAGGTCATACATAAAAATGTATTTCCAAAACAATTCCTTCTTCACACCTCAAATAAGTAGCCTGCTATATAACTTGACAAACAATGATTTTTTCCTAATCGCATAAGCTAATATGCTATATTTTAGTTTAAAAATCATTATATAACAAAAACAAGATATTAGAAAAATTTCACAAAACTGAACCTTTAAGGTTGAAAATGAATAACTGTTTAATTAATTTTCAATTTAACTTTTTATAATCATTCTCAATTTTAATAGTATTGATATCAACATTGACCTTATCACTACAGGCAATGTAAATCAAACCACCCACCTAAAAAATTAAGTTTTTCTCAAAAATACGATAGATGTATTTATCTAGAAAAAAACCCTGAAACACTTAAGGTGAACTTCATTTGACACTGAATTTTCTTTAAAAATAACTATCATATTTTACTTAGTAAAATTGTTTTGGTTTCTTTGTTTAATGCATATCAACCTTCATGGATTATTTAAATGGCAAAACCATCCTTGTAGGACATGAGTGGTGCTATTGAACCTATACCGGGAGGGGGGATATGGGAATTCATACTTTTCCCAGGGTATCAATCCTTAAGTGAACAGAGTGTCAAGAGGGTTGGGTTGGATTTTAGGGCATATCAACCATCTTTATACATATATATTAAATATATGTTTGTAGACACATTTTCTTGATAACATCATTCTTAAATGAGCCTGAGCTCATTTTTTTGCACAAAGTGGAATAGTTTCAAGTATTGCTATGTAACAGTAACAATTTAATACTTGTCATTTGTTTGCACATATTGAAATGGATATACATGATTTGTAAGTGATTAATTTGTAGGTAATTTAATTCCTAAGAGTTAGAACTCATTTGTTTACACATTAGTATTGCTATTGTTTCTACAGTTAAACAGTTTAAATTATTGCTATCAAACAGTAATAATTCTATTCAATATTAATCATATGTTTGTACACAGTAAAGCGGTTGCAAATATTGTTATGTATCACAAACAATTCAATTAAAACATCAGTCATTTGTTAACACACAATTTAAGAAGCAAACAGTACTATTTTTAACAATTCAATTTAGCATAAGTCATTTGTTTGCACTCAGTTTAAATGGCAAACAGATCTATCTGACCTATAGATAGGACTATATCAGGTGCAATGACTCCAGGCCAGAGTGGATGGGGGAGTAATGGCAATGAAGGAGTACTCTGCATTCCCCAAAGCTCCAGCATTACTGAAGCCTCACCATCAGATTGTTTAGCATCATATCCAGGACACTCATTGGGGGTGGGGTTTTACCCCTCGGCAGAGATGCATTCACAGTGTATCCTACAGCCCCCACTGACTGGGCCAAGCGTAACTAGAGTTCTAATTCACTTACTACCTTGTCACAGTCCAGCACATTAGCCACTATGCCATGTAAACTTGGTTTTATAATAAAGTTATGCAAGGAGAAACAAAATTTGACCCTATGTAAGTTCTGAGCAAGTTTTTCTTGTTCTATGCCAAGTAGTCAGAGCATAAATTTCAATACTTTCTCCGTTAGGCCAACCTTCCTTTAATGATAAGTTATATCAGTCAGAACATAAGTAAACCTTCCCTTGTGGTATTCAAAGGCAATATTTTTTCTGAGACCACAAATGAATTCTAGCACCCTAAGTTGGGAAACACTATTCTATATATACAATGAGAAAAATTTTACAAGATGTTATGAGGTACAACAAATAGAGATGGCATATCATTCTAAAATACTACTTAAAAAGTTTTGAGAAGGGGGAAAAAATCATTTACTACTAACTGATGTATGGTTCATACTAAATCCACTTAAAAGTTGCAGCATGTGATAAGTCTATGAATTTCTGTTGCATCAGGTAAACTTCAAAGGGTTTTGAACAGAATTACTTTTTTCTCTCTTTTACACACAAAGCATAATTTAGTTTGGCACAAGGCCAGATGTATGGTAACAACTCATCAGTTAGCTAAATAAACATAACACCATACAAGATGCTCTCTTTCACATACACAAGTAGGGATTCTGAAGCTCCTTGAAGTTTACTTAACATTACATACACATTAGAGTCTAGAAATGACAAAAACTGTCAGATATTGAAACAAAGAAATTATTTCAAATAAGTATTGGAATAATAACAATACCATACTTGTAAATATCAGAAAACAGTAAAGATTATATTTCATTATTATCAAGCTCTTATCAAAGGTTTTATACACAGAAAATTATTCAAGTTGAGATAACAAGGAAGTTTAAGAGTTTATCTATAAAATAATTCCAATAAATTCAAGGTAGAGAATTTAAAAACAATTGAAATAATTATTTTAAAGAGATGTGACATCAGACTAATACCCTTGGGAAGGCAAGAATCCATCTATTCTTTCCTTGGCTAGAGTAAATGGTAGAGCAAACTGAGTAAGGCAACTCATCTAGAAGAAAAACTCTAAATTCAAACCAGTTGTACTCTGCTTAAAAGATTGACCTTGTGTTGCATGCAGGTCAAGGCAGTAGGGTTTAGTGTGTGTGTGTGTGTATATATATATATATATATATATATATATATATATATATATATATATATATATATATAAAGAAAAAAGAGAGAGCAACAATCTGATTTTCAAAATAACATTTTTCATTATCATTCCAAACTTTATTCTTTCAATTGTGTGCATGTGCACCTTAAAATTCATAGATATTTCTTATATATAGAATTCATACATATATTAATTATTTTTTTTTTTTCACACATTGACATGGATCATATAATACCAAGCATTTTCTGTACTGAGAAAAATTTAGTTTGCTAACACTATATTTATCAAAAACAAGAGTATTAACTCTTGTCCAGATATAAGCAAGAATTTTTTTTTCTGGTATTTGATAGGAAATCTATCTAAAGATAACAGGGAAGTGAAAGAGAAAATCTGTATTATCCTTTAGTAGGATAATGTTCTGTGAAAAACTACACTGATGTATAAGAAAGGTTTAAATCTCATTACAATCTCAGCAATTAACTAGAAAACTAGAGAAAAGGAAATAAAACCAGTTACGTAAATATGCTGTAGTCATTTTTGCCAAATCTTTGATCATTCACATTCATGCCGGAGATATAAGCCTAGTTTCTGGAGATCTGTCAAGAATATCAAATCACTTGCACTATCCAATTTCTGTGGTCTAGTTTCAAATATGACTTTTCAGTCTTTTGGTTAAGTGCAAAGTGTAGCATTTGTGACTTTTCAAAGTCCTCACATCGTCAATGTATCGGATATTAAGTTGATAAGAACAGATACTACACTTTGATCTTTTCCAAAAGATCGAGAACCATTTGTCATGGGCAGGATGCGACACAAGGTTAATTTTTTGGGCACAGCACACGGATGCACGATTGAGGGCTGTATCAGCATTCCCCACGTATCAGACTATGAACCTGACCCTTACCTTTGTAGACTGGGAGAAACAGATACCTAAAACCAAGCTCGTCAATGAATAGTCGGGCCAAAATTGAAGTTCGAATCACAAAAGTCCTCATTTCAATTGTACTCAAATTCCAACTGCGGTATTTTACTAAATTGAATAGGGTCAGAGGTACGTCCTGAAACTGATGAAACTGGGCAATTTTTACCTTTACCCACATGTATATTTTCCCCTCGCGAGAGTAGGAAATAAATCCTATTGTATCGAACCCCTATTTTCTACGAAAAGGAAACCGTATGACGATTGTAGACGTGAATTATTCAAGAATTCGAAGACTATAAAATAATTAGAGAAAGAAGAGTAATAAGCAATAACACAGCTGTTATATTAAAAATGAAATAATAATAATAATAAAAAAAAGATCTCTAGTACCAGCACCCTCACAGCTACAAGTAAAGGGTGACATAACAAGAAAAGTATGTTACAGATGGCAAGCATTTCTCAAGAAAAGCATAACGTAACACGTGTGAGCCGGGCCTACTAATAGCAGAAAGAATGATGCCCACCTGAAATACAAGCCTTAACACAACACACACGCAGCCTTTAAAAACAGACATATAAGAAGCTGGGGTTGCTGAATTTTTTTTTCTTTTTTTAGGGAGAAGAAAAGTAACCCTAGGGCTTATAAATCTATAGCAATGTCACGTGGTATGTCAGCCATTTTGACAAAGACTTCAAAGTTGTTTTATTTATTTTTAGCAGTCTAATTGGGATCTTTGCGACCTGATGACAAATAATGCAAGTCATTTCATTTTGGTTGAGAAAACTTAATTTTGAAATTAGAGTAGCACAATGTTGGGTACGAAAGTTAAACAGGGCCTCTGCAACCTTGTCAAAACACTAATGAAGTTTACCTCCCCCTATAAACCACAAGAGGGGTCATTTTTTTTTCAATTGGATCATTGCGCAGTGATCCCCCACTTTGTAAACAGTTCCATTAATGAACCATTTCGTGTTTTTATTTAATTCTTGCCTCCCTTGCATTTTTATACTGAGGACCAAATTTAGATTCCTTCTTTTTAGACAGTTATGCTTATTTTTAGAACAAATAAATAAATCACAACTGTCAGAAAATGTTGGAGACAAAAAAAAATCGGTATTAATTCTAAAAATAAATAGAAATTAAATACTTTTTTGGCATTTTTAAACTAATTTTTTTAAAATAATCATGGCGTGACAGATCAAATTTCTAAAATCCTTTTAAAAAGTTTCCTTATAGTTTATCAATTTGTTTACAGAATTCTAACTTTTTCACTTATCTTAGGGAAGAGGGTACAAATATTTCCAATTAATTAACTATTTATTTTCCTTTCATTTGCTGCTTGGGTATCATTTCTGAAGAAAAGACTGAAATTAAAATTCTTCAGAAGAAATTCCGGAAAAATTGAATATTTTGGGGAAACCTATTTTACACATCATCCACAACTTAAAGCACACCAACACATACATTATATAAGGTATACAAATAAATTGAAATATTTTTGTCGTCTAACAAGACCTAAGGCATTTTAAGTGTTTACTTGTTATTATTTTAAAACTTGGAATACAGTAATTTAATTTTTTTTTAGGAAGGATTGAATGTTCTACCAAATATGTGACGGAATGAAAAAAGATAAAAATTTTCAAGCTCTTTCACGGGTTTAAAAATTGTTTGTCATTTATTTAGTATGTAACAATCTGTACAACTGAAAATAAAGTCTTCTAAGGCGTGACATGGCTCATATAATTCTCAATCGCCAAAATACGTATATATATATATATATATATATATATAAGAAAGCACCACAAATTTTAAAATGTGCTTCTTGGTTCAAAGAAAAACAATGTACAATTGAATCAGAAACCATTATTTAATAAAGACATAAAATTTTAAACAAAAAGGTTACCTAAAAGTTATCTTTGTTGATTTTCCAAAATGAAAGAAAATAAAAAAGAAATTATTTTACTTTCAATTTAAATAAAGTTAATTGTTAAATTAACGAAGATTATTAAAACATTTTAAGATTAACGCTTTACACTTGTGAAATATTTAAAATCTTTTAAGTAGGTGTTAAAAATTCAACTCCCGGCAAAAATCAAGGTCTTTTCAACAAATGTATTAGAATAAAACTTTAAAAAATACTAAAGAACTGAAGATTTTTAATAAATCGATTTCTCGATGATTGTATAAAATAGATAAATAAATAATCAAAGCTGAAAAATGTGTGAGTAAACAAGCAAACAAAAAGCTTAAGTAGGAAATTGTGACTGATAGCCACAAATAAACAAAATGGGTGGAGGGAATCGTCAAATAAAAGTTATTTTTTCTAAATATTTTTACAAAGAATCTAACCGAGAGTGCAGAAACATTTAAAGTATATAAAATAAAACGTACTAAAGTGGATCCCACTTATTTTTATGACTGCTGTAGTGTTGTATAGAGCGGTTAGAAAATGGGGGTCGTTTTACAATTGATTGAATATTATAAATAAGTCCTCGACTTTGTGGACAGTCTGTGTACATAAAAAAAAGAGTGGGGATCGAGGTAAGCAGGTGCAAGCCGGCTTTTAAAAACTAGAGAGGTGGTTATAATAAAGAGGATATTTTAGGGAGTAAATGAAGAAATGTCTGAAGACTTGTGAGTTTCTAGTTTTATTTTATAAATTATTGACCGAAGAAAATTTCCTTTTAATTTAGAAAAAAAGAAGTGTATCATGTTTTTTGTTTTTTTAGTGAGAGCGATCGAAGAGTTGAGATTTGGGTTTAAGAGATAAAATTAGGACAATTCTTGAAATGAATTAATAAGTAAATAAAATATTGAATAGTCGTAATAAAGAAACATGTTGATATAAATCTAAAGAAAAGAAAAGAAGTGAAAGTTTAGGTGTAACAAGCAAAGGTATCTATTCAACCAAAAGATGTTAGAAAAAAAAAAAAAAAAAAAAAAAAAAGGTAAAAATTTTTTTATTTTTTTTATTATTCAAGACTAAAATTGAAGAGGGTTTTTTTTTAATTAAATTTGAATGGTTTCCTCCTTTACCCGCCCCCGCTTTTTTTTTAAAATAAAAGTATATACTTCACTGTGCAAATGTTATTGTTGGTTTAAAAGAGTTTAATTTCTCTTCAACCGAAACGACAATCATTAAACTGAAATCAAAGACAAAATATGCACACACACTTCTAAGAAAAAAAAATCGTTCAAACTTTAGTAAATATCCAAAAATAAAAAGTCAAATTATAATCAATTCAATTTTTTTAAAAAAGACACAGGTTCGACAATTTTTTAGGAATAAAATCAATTTGTTTAGGGATTTCATCAATGAAAATAAATCCTAAAATTTACAATATATTACTTAATTTTATACCAAATTTTTCAACAGTCTGAGCCTCGATTATGACCATAGTTTATTAATTAAAAAAAAAAAAAAACATCAAAATATACAATAAAAAGTTCTAATGCCGCTTTTGGATCAAACTGTACATCGGACCCCTTCAAAGTGGGTGATCACTTTTTAATAGAACTCAAGTAAAAAGTAGATCCCCCATTTCTTGGTCATTTCGTATTCGATTCTTTCCTCCTTTTGCTTTTTACTACTTATAACTTTACACTTACCTTGTCTGAATTGAGGTCCGGTTCATCCTGTATTAACCGATAGAGAAAAGACTTCTGGTCCCGACATAATGTCGTCCTAGTCGTCATGAATATCGTTCCTCCAACATTTAATTTTACCCATTCGTTTTTGCGGCATCTTGCCTGTTGGTTGTTAGAATTGCTAGAGCAGTCATTTGCCACCGACTGATCTGTCGCCATATTTGTTGTAGTTTCTCTCCCTTGCCACAGAATCCACTCCAGCCTGGTCCGTAGCTCACCGCCTTCTGACACAGTTTCTACATTCAGCAATAAATTAACTTATTTTAGACCGTATAAAAGAAAATAATGATGAACACATCATTGTTTTGTGATATTAAAGCACAAACTATTAAATTAAAAAAAAAACTTTTTTAACTGCTTGCCAATTTAGAAAACTAAAAAGTAAACGGGAGGAGTTTGTTAAATACGGAAGGCTAAAGGAAGCAACAATATATATTTACTTAACACTTTCGAACTACAATAATTGTGTCATTGGTCTAAAGAACGAAAAGATCTATTTAAAAAACTTTAAAACTTAACAATTAAAAAAAACCCAGAACGTTGGAATAAACATTCTCATGACACACTAGATCAATGAAGTATAAATACATACATACATACATGTTTGTGCGTGTGTGTAAGAGTTTGTGGTCTCACTCTCTCTCTCTCTCTCTCTCTATATATATATATATATATTACACGGTAGTGTCTGTGACCCTTTGTTTTAATGCTTTACGCTTATGTCACCAAAGTGAGCTAGTGAGAACCATAAACCGGAACTATATATATATATATATATATATATATATATATATATATATATATATATATATATATATATATATAAGAACATAAACCTCTACAATGTGTTCGCCAATGGACTAGGAGACTGTGGTTCAATCCCAGGTTTAGTCATACCAAAGACTCAAAAAATGGTACTTGATGCCTCCTTGCATAACACTCAGCATTATAAGGTATGGATCAAGGGTAAAGTGAAGCAATACAGGGAAAGGAGCAGTGCTCTTCCCTACACCTCGGTGTAGTAGCTATTGAAAAGGGAGCCTTCGGGTCATCCTCAAGTGTGGTAGCCAACTTTACTTACTATATATATATATATATATATATATATATGTACATATATATATATATATATATATATATATATATGTATATGTATATATATGGACATAGAGGACTAAGAATTATAGTGAAATGTAAATAAATAAATAAAATTAATTTTTTTATGTTTGTTTCATTTAGAAACTCAGTAGGTTTAAACTTATCTGTATTCATTCTATTTATATTTATTCATAAACCAAATAATAATAATAGGCACTCACCAACAGACAATATTTTGCAAGCTCATCTAGTAAAATGAATTTGAGCTGCAATGGTTGGGAACAATCTTTCTGTGATCTTGTACCAGACTAAGATCAGCCTTATGAATAACAAAGGGCATTTGGTATAGAGTAATAAATGCCTACTGTAACATAATACTTTACAAGATATTGACTGTGTACACTACCTCTATGGCCTTGAGTCAGACAAAGATTATCTTGAACATACAATAAGCAGCCAAACCGAAAAATAAAATTGTCAGTGGATAACTGTTACAACACAAACTTTAATTTTCGACAATGCAATAATGATACTACTTAAGTTTTGCTTTATACATTACAAGGCCACAAGTGTAGGGCCCACAGTGAAGATCAAACTCACAACAGCAGTAATTATTAAAGTCATAGAAAGACAAGAGATTAACTTGTTTATAATTATTATTTTACGGTGATGTTGCAAAATAATACAAAAATATCATTTATATATATATTATATTTTATATATATATATATATATATACACATACATACAATATACAGTACGATTATATATATATGTATATATATATATATATATATATATATATATATATATACATATATATATATATATATATATATATATATATATATATACACACACATATAATATACAGTATGATTGTGTACATATATATATATATATATATATATATATATATATATATATATATATGCTGTTTATAAAGATCAGTCACATGAAACTCAGTCATGAGTTTTTACTGTTTATTTTATTTCATAGTTGAAATATTGATATTGATCTGTATTTTGGTGCATAGAGCAATTTGTATTTTATCAATTTAAAATGGTTTTAGCAATAAATTTTAATTATAATTAGGTGTGTGAGTGAATATATATATGTGTGTGTGTGTGTGTGTGTGTGTGTGTGTGTGTGTGTGTGTGTGTGTGTGTGTGTGTGTGTTTGTGTCTGTGTGTGTGTGTAACTGTAACCCTGCAAAAAATTCACTCGTAAGCAAGATTTTTATAGAAGCAATACTTTTGGCTTCAACTAAGAGAATAAAGAACTTTCCTGCACAATTTTCAACTGAATGATAATTTTGTGGTGTCTGCGTTTATGCAGAACATACTATTTTATTCCCCTACTTTTTTTATATAATAAGGATGAAATGTAATTTAGAATGCTTCTCTCCTTTCTAAATAGAAGTATCAGTACAATAATGGACCACTGTTACAATGAGAACCCAACAGGTTCATGGGTTGTCTTGTATATAACTAAAATTTTCATAATACTTGTATATATATATATATAAGCAGATAAGAATAAACAAATCATTTAAAAACATCTGATAAATCAAAAAGTAATCACATGCTGGTCAGCAGAGAATTATAAAAACTAAAATAAATTAAAATCTGACCTTTTTACTTTTCCTCTATTCTTTAATTGAAGATTTGTACATTTTATGAGATTAATATTAGATTTATCAAACTACATAAAGTGCTTTAACAAAGAAACAATTATTTGGAGTTTTGTTAGTGAACTGATGAAAATAAAGATATTTTAAAAAGTAGTTCTTGCAACAAGACTGTAACAAAAGGTGAGATTCTAATTTCTTTTAGTTTATATATATATATATATATATATATATATATATATATATATATATATATAACTGTAACCCAGAAAAAAGCACATCCTAGTCAGCATATTATTAGAGCAATTCACTTAAAATGAAAAAAATTAAGCACGTTCTAGTTCAATTTGAGACCTGATGATAATTTTGTTGGTTCTACATGTTTTAATTATTCAAATTCTTGATATGATAGAGATATTCATGCAATGCAAATTAGAATCCTTTACTACTTCCTAAATAGAAACACCAATATCATCATGGACTGATGTTAACTATAAAATGCTAATAAGGATCCTTCACTCTCTCCTAAATAGAAATATCAATATTATCATGGACTTCTGTCCCAACAGGTTCACAGGTGATCTTGTATTCTTTAACATTCAACCTCAAAAAATGTTGCACATAGGACAGCAGACATTTTTTATCATTTGCATGAATAAAGAATTTTCACTGAAAAAGAATGTCTTATTTTCACACACACACACATGTATATCTTTATTTTCCCTTGAGAAATAGAATTTCAGAACCTTTTCTTTTGTTCCTTTAGAGCAGAAGAATTAATTAATTTGTAAAATTGTGGCCCAAGAACAATTAAGAATAAACTTCTTAAAGCAAAAAACAATGAATTTATTGAAAATTATCAGAAAATCTTACCAACAATATAATCTGTTGTATGATCTGAAATTTTGATCAAAGAAGCTTCTAGATCTGAAGAAGCATATCTATTCTTGGACTGGAAAAAAATGAAGGCCAAAACAAAGAAAGATTGAAAGAAATTACATATTTAAAGCTCTGGTTCTTGTGAGATCACTCAAGATAAGCTGTGATAAGCTTACTCTGAATCTATATGGATGACCAATTTGTAACTACAGGTAACTGCATCCTGCAGATTCTTTGAGGAGTATAGAGCAATAGCAATGTTACATTTGTGATGGTGTTTCAGTTGTAGTAGCAAGTAAATTTTTATGAGATGGAGTTGCTTGCACCACACACACCGGTTTTGAATTTAAAGTTTTTTTCTTCTCCTTGACCAGTTGTCTTATCAAGGTTAAAGAGTCTAGTTAGGAACAGCAGGTACCAAAATCAATCTGAGACCTGTGTTAGACTCAACGAAGCTTAGTAAACTCTAAGAAAGAAATGCTCTCTCTCTCTCTCTCTCTCTCTCTCTCTCTCTCTCTCTCTCTCTCCCCCCTGAATAAAGCTTGAATTCCTGACCACTGACAATCCCTTTCTTCCTGATTTAAAGTTCATTCTATTCACATTATACATATATAATAGGTCTATTTTATCAGTAATCTTGTATTAATTCCTAACCCCAGACAATCCCTTTCTTCCTGATTTTCAATTCCTTTCTGAAGTAAACTTATTAGCAATGCATTTATATTATATATATAATAACCCTATTCTATTGGTAATACATATATCAATTCCTGATCATGCACACTACTTTTCTTTCCAATTTTCCATGCACTTCTGTTGTAACTGTTAACCTATTTTACATATAATAGCCTTATTCTCTCAGTAATGCTTGCATTAATTACTGACCAATAAAAATCCTTTGACTGGATGTTTGTCTTTTCTTTTGTTGTGTTCAGTGTTAGTATACCATGGATATACTAATGCTAATATTGGTCCTTGGAGAATGGGGACTCTACTAAAAAGAAAGACAAGATAAACTAATTTATATATACCAAAAACTTTTAAAATTTTATGTACACAATATACCTGGAGGTGTTCATAGCATAAGGGTTATTGTCATAAGAAATGAACATGGTGATCCAAGTTCAATACCTGGATAAGGCTGTTTGCATTTCACATAGTGCTAATACTCTTGGGAAAGGTATGAATCCAATTATTCTCCCTTCAATTATTGATGAATAGAAGGGTAGATTGGGCTCTTTAACCTTGGTATAGCAACCAGTCTAGAAAAAGGAAGACTCTGAATTCAAACTGATTAAACTCCTCTTAAAAATTGACCTTGTGTTGCATCCTGCCCATGTGGAGGAGTTAGATAAATATATGTAAATCAATATATTTACAAGCTTTATTAAAAGGAAAGAATATACAAATATGTCCCAGCAACTAGAGCTATATTCATATTGTACCATCAATAAGCAGTATGTGGAAGTAGTACAAAATAGAAAAAGGCTCACCTGATAAGGGTAGGTAAGATAGCCATGTGACATTACTGTTCCCTGGCAGTAGTCAGAGACAATATCTCAAGTGTTCAAAGACCAGAGGCAAAAAAGATTGAGAATGTGTTTTTGGAACTGTCATGATTGCCCCCAATAGAGCCCTTATCAGATAATGCAAATTATCTAGGATCATTTATTATATCACTGTGCATAATTGTTGTGTTACCAAAACTTGCTAAATTAATTTTGGATAAAACATTACAAAACTTGATTCTTTATCATAAAATTTCTCTTCAACCATAAAAATATAAAGTTTTTTTAAGGCAGATATTGAAAAAGTAAAGAGAGAAAGTTGTAAAGAAGCAGTAAATTCACTAGCTTTTTTCTTTTTTCTTTATTTTTTCCTTTTCTGATCTAATAAGTCAGTTATTATTATTGAAGAAAGAGAGTTTGAACTCCTGTCTTGCTTTTACATTCACTATCAGACTAATACCCTCAGGGAAGGTATAAATCTCCTTATCCTTCCAGCTATAGGATAAATAGTTCTGCTACTGTTCTTCTACAAGGATGGGTTTGACATCAAATAACCCACAAAGGTTGCTGTACCATTAAAATAAAAGAGACCAAACCAAACCTAAATTCAGGTGTAATAGGTGCAAAAATACAAACATGATTCATGTATAAGTTTTGCTTGTCATTGAGGCTGAAAATTTTTAATTCTTTACCAAAATAATGAACAGAGAAGACAGGGTTCTCTCGCCTTGATTAGGTTAGACAACTTGTCTGGAAGAAGGAAAACTAAATTCAAACCAGCTTTGACTTAAAAACTGTCCTTGTGTCACTTCCTACCCATGGCAAAGAGCCTGTGTATGTACATAATGAACAGAGTGACTTTTTCTCTTTTCTTTTTCTTTTTTTCATTCCTTTGTTCATCCGTCTGTAACGTCTGCTGAGATAAGGCTATAGTATCTGTACTTCTTGCCAGCAATGAAAGCAACTCTTTTCAACACTTATGCCTTGAATAATGAAAACTGCAACCTGTGTCACAAGGGATTCAGATTACTCTGACCATCCCCTTATGGTGCAATGTAAAGGTTCTTCTCAGAGTTGGAATCCCCTGAATAGACTAATCTTGTAATCCACCTTTGGCGATACATTTAGTTAAGTTTATGTAAGTTTTACATATATTGTGTAAGAAATAAGTAAAAGAAATATATGTTCAATTGTAATGATGCTGTATTATGGAAATGCTATGTTGAAATATATATACACAAAATATATTATTTGTACTTTCAAGTACTCTTTGTTTATGTTGTTTACATGATGTTTCAATCAGTATATTCTCCTGCCTTCTTCAGGTATATGCATTTACCCAACCACTTCACCACAGGCAGGATATGACAAGATTAATTTTTAACTGGAGTACGTCCAGGATTTGAACTCAGTTTGCCATGCTCATTTACAATGATGATGAGCATAAAACCACAACCACCTCCATTTTCAAAATGGTGAGATAGATGAGGTCAAATCCAAGCATATACTGACTATTCATGAGTAAGTAGGAAAAAAAAGGATTCTTCATGTTTTTAAACCGTGGAAGAATAAGGAATGTGTCTAAAGAGACTTTCAAAGACTAATCAAAAGTTTTCTTTGTTTAAAACTCTTTTGGTTGTGCATTTAAGTATATTCACATTTCTATGTCTTGTTAAAATACATATCAATAGTGTTTTTGCTTTATATTGCTGAAAAAAGAAACCAGAACATGAGTCTCTTTCTAATAGAGTTGTATATTACACCTGAAGTGTAATGGCTATTGTCGTCGGAAATGGACATTGCGACCAAAGTTCAAATACTGGACAAGGCTGTCCACATTTCCCATAGCAGGGTAAATAGTAGAACAGACTAAACAGGTATTAATCGAATTATTCTCCCTTCAATTATTGATGAATAGAAGGGCAGACTGGTCACTTTAACCTTGGTATGGCAACCAGTCTTGGAGAAAGAAAACTCTGAATTCAAACCTGTTTAACTTTGCTTAAAAAATGACCTTGTGTTTCATCCTGCTCATGTGAAGGAGTTGAGCAAACACATATCCTACCATTTTGAAGGTTGAAAAGTATATTTGTATTTCATATCAATTTTTCCATCTCATCTTCATTGCAAACATGTCAGAATTGATCAGAAAAGTAACTGTAATAAATTCAACACAAGACTATTCTAAATACAACTAATTTACATATAATTATATGGTTTCAAGTATTCCTATCAAATACAAATAATTTTCAGACAGATCTATTTGACTCATATATGGGATCCTAACTGGCACTAACGCTCAAGGTCAGAGTGGACCAGGGAGTAATAAGAATGAAAACGTTCCCCACACTACCAAGAGCTCCAGAACTGGAGCCTAACCACCAAATGCAGATTAGTGTCATACCTAAGGCACCTTTTTGGGTGGCAAGTCTTACCCCTCAGCAGAAAATACAGTCAGTACATTTTGTACCCTGGTTGGCTGGTTGGGTTTCATGGCATATCAATCCTTGTAAGTTATTTAATGTCAGATCCTATTTTAAATATATTAAATATATATGATTTGTAAACAAACAGTTTGTAGGAAACATTTTTAAATGAGCCAGAGCTCATCTGTTTGCACACAGTTAAATGGTTTCAACTATTGCTATCTAACACTAATAGTTCTATTTAATATTAATCAATTGTTTGCACACAGTTAAATGGTTTCAAGTATTCCTATCTAACAATAATAATTCTATTTATGGTCCATTATTTGTCTGCATACTGTTAAATAGTTTAAAATATTACTAACACTTATAGTTTATTTACACACAGTTAAATGATTTAAAGTATTGCTATTTTACACTAATAATTTAATTTAACATCAGTCATTTGCTTGCGAGCAGTTAATGGGTTAAATACTTCTATTTGATGCTTATATGGGACCCTAACAGGTACTACCACTCCAGGTAGTAATGGCAATGAAGGGGTACTCCACATTGTCCAAAACTCCAGGATTGGAACCTCACCATCAAATTTAGTGACAATTTTAGTGTTATATCCAAGACACTTGTTAGGGCAAAGTCTTCCCCGTCAGCAGATATGCAGTCAGTATATTCTACCTCACTTAGCTGACTAGGCTTTTAAGCACTAATGACAGAGTTCCTATCGACCAAAAAGGAAGAGATTTTCATGAGTGATGAATTAGCTCAGTGAATCAGAGTGTAGTCAGATGTCAGCTCTCAAGAGAAAGTTTTATCATCTTTTTTTATTGACAAATACTTGGGTGAGTCAAAAGTTTAGTAAGTTTTAGCTTGCAACATGTATATCACATTGTCAAAGCGGTTCAATCTGTGAGAGGTGCCTGCTGTGGCTGGTAATATTGTGGTAGTTGGTGCACTCTCATGTTGTGCATTGCTTCACTCAGCACAGATGAACATGCAATGTGATTTAATTCAGAAACTTATGCTTTACAAGTTCAAAACCAAAAACATTTATTGTGTGAAAGGTGAAGGCATAGTTGATCACAGTACAGTAACCAGATGGTTGAAGAAATTTTGTTCAAGTTATAAAAACCTCAACAATCAAGAAAGGTCAGGTAGACCTAAAGCTGTAGATTCTGAGGTAATGTTCCAAACCATTGAGGCAAATCCTGTGAGTAGCACTTGGAGAGTATCAAGTGAACTTGGCATCTCACAGTGTGGCTCATGTCTTTCATAATCTTGGCAAAAGCATCTGGAACCCCACATTACCAAAATATTGAAAAACTTTTAACTCATCCAAGTAACAGTGGTAGAACTAGTACTTCTATTCCCCTAACATAATAGCAGAACTAGTATTTCTGGTTTCTTAAAGCTTAAGAACCAGATTATGACAACTATCAAAAATAATTTTCTGTAATGAAAGTATTCTCAGATTTTTTCATAGAACCCAATTTTGCATCTTTCCTTTTTTGTTGTTGAATAGAAGTTACAATGGGTTGGATTTATGGCGTTAGGGTTTTATGAGTGTTAATGCTTGGTAGATGGTTATTTCTTCTTTCGGACCCCAATATGTGTTGTTTACTTTTACTGGTTGCATTTGCTGAAATAGAATAAAGGAAGGAATTAGGAGAAACAAAGAGACAAGTGAAGCTATTCTGATTTAACTTTATTGCTATGGAAGTCATTGGCCTAGTGGGTAGAGTGTTTTCCAATGATCCGGGAGACCTGGGTTCAATCCCAGGTCGTGTCACACCAAAGACTTTAAAAATGGTACTTGATACCAGGGGCGGAGACGGGACTAGTGCTACTCGTGCCCGGCACAACCAATAACTCGGTCAATGTTATTCAAAATGGTTTAAAAATCATCCATTAATTTCAAGCAAACATACTTAGTCTGATCTCAATTAAATTACGTATCTATTCAAGTTTCGATAACTAAGTAGCCAAAAGTTCATAAATATATCAGGGAATAATACAACGATGCTGTTTTGAACGGATGGTCTTTGTCCGGCCACCGTCAGATTCATTGAACATCCCATAAAATCGGCTATAATGTTGAATGCCCAATCCGTGCCAGGCACTAGACCCTTATAATAACAGTAATGTTAGAGAAATACGCTTTTCGCTGTAGCCAGTAGCAAGAGCAACCCTTACACTGTGCTCAAAAATCTTAGCACGTGTGACTGTTGATAGATGTATTGGGAAGAGGGAGAGGGACCGAGAGAGAGAGAGAGAGAGAGAGGGGATAGCAGATTAGAGCCGTCGCCGACGTCATCATCATCGCTATGGTAAATGTTGGTTAAACGGCGTGTTTTGATTCGTTTTTTCACTAACAGATGTCTATTTCTTTAATGAATGTTGTATATATTACATTCTGTAACTAAAATTTGTTTATTTGAATACATTTTCAACAAATAATCTTTATTTTAAGCGAAATTGAAACTGCTAGCTGTGTCTGTGTATATTGTCATCAGTTTCTTTATTCTAATAAACATATTTTTCTCGTCATAGTAATGAACATCTTCTCTTTTCTTCTATACTTTTGAAAGGAAAAAAAATTATCTTATCTACTGTATTAACAAGACTACAAATTATATAGTATCTTGATTGTTTACAAAAAAAACACCATGCAAGGTACGTTTGTCAATCTGTACTATACAATGGAGAATCATTCAATAGCAACTATGATGACTTACTTTGGGTCCACGGACCACGGGTTGGGAACTGAAGTTGACAGAGGGCGGGGGGGGCACGAGTAGCAAAAATAGGCTAGAGTCGCCACTGCTTGATACCATTAACACTCAGCAATATAAGGTACATATCAAGGGTAGTGGAGCAATCCAGGGAAAGGAGTAGTGCCCTCCCCTACACCTCAGTGCTGTAGCTATTGAAAAGGAAGCCTTCTGGTCACCTTCGACTATGGTCACCAACTTTACTTTTTACTTACTTGCAACTAAGTCTTGGGAAGGGAGAAGACCTCCTTGAGCAATAAAATTGCTGCCTTCCTAGCCGAGGTCTGAGTTCTTTCTCCCCAAGTTTCTTTTTGGCAGCAGGAAGTCTCTTTTTTTTCCAAGCATGCTCAGATTGTTCTTCCTGTCAGAGGCCTCTTGGGAGATTGTTACTTCTTTTGTATCTGTGTGATTTTTTTATCTGGTTTTATTCAAATATTTTATTGTTATCACTTTTATTTATTATTCAATCCCCACAATACATTCCCACCTGAAGTAGCGCAGCCACAGTAAAAATGAATTAGGTAGAAAGTTAATCTCTTATAAGGGTGTGGAAGGTGCGTGCATGTGTGCAAATGTGGGTGATTCTTTTTAATAAATTTTTAGATTATTTTTTTATGTATAGTTGCGGTGGTTGTTATTTCTTGTAAAACAAATACATCTGCTTGAGCATGTGATGACTGGTTCCCATGATGTCACTTGCTGCATTTCAGGTAATGCAGATGATGTGTTTTCTGTAATGCTTTTATTAGTCGGGCTCTGTATAGTGTTTTTATTGCTATCTAAGCATGGGTGAATATTGCTGGTTTCAATTTTTCAATTGAAACTGTTTGCTCATCACTAGCCAATGTCTTTATAATAAAGTGTCTTTATTCTTTTTAATGACTTTGTGTTGTCCTGAGTATAGAGCTTCTAGTGGTTTTTGAATTCTGTCTGTTCACAGTAATATGTGTGAACCTGTTTTCAATTCTTTAGGTATGAAGGATTTTTATATTGTATGTAAATGTTCTACAGAAAGGAGGGTTTATGGGGTGTAAGAAGGTTTGTTGGTTATTTGTTTGCAGTTGTAGGTAGTTGTGGTCTGTGAATGTTTGTAGGGTTCTACTGTGGATGATTATGAGGTTTTGTATCTGATTCCTTTGTTCTCCTTCTTACCCTATTAACTTGTTGTCTTCTATGTCTGTGGAAGGCTGCAAGAGAATTAACAAAGGAAGGATAGAGATGAGGATACCTTTTAACTCAGAACTTTATTTTGGAGTTCATGACTATTCTGTAGTGAGAATGTTTTCCCAAATCAGCAGAAGCAGTCGTGTCTCTCCAACAAGACATGAAAATACATAAGTCATTTTCAGTGGTAAAAGTTTGAAGGTTGTCGTTTGTTCAGTGGGTGTTTTTAACAGAGGCAGCTGCTAACAGGACACACAGCCTGCCGCTAAGTCTAGGAATCAGTGTGCACATGCGTTACCCTGCCAGCAACTGAGAGAAGAAAGTCCTTTCAATCTCAGTGGTAACAGCTGAAGGGAGAGGGAATTTCTCTTTAGAGCCTTGAAGTCTATCTTTCAGACATGCATATATTTTGCTTCCTTTCAGAAGGCTTTTGGGAACTGTTACATTGTTTGAATTTATTTATTTTTTATTAATTCCCCACAAGATGCTTTCAGAAGTAGTAATTGGGTTTCTGTAACTGCAGTAGCTAGAGAGAAACCTTGGTTATTAGGTATATTCCTAATACTAAGCAATATAATTGGTAATATGTCTAACAAGCTTTCTTGTCATGATCAGTGTAGTCCCTCAATCATTCCATTTGTTTAAGGGTGATATGCTGTTAGGGAGAGCCTGCAGAAGCCTATTATAGGTTTCTGAATAGTTCCCTCTCAAATTGATCCCTGATCCTATACAACATATAATAGGATCCCAAAGCGAGAGACCCATACGTTCAGGAATGCTAATGCTAGGGTGGTGGCAGAAGAGTCTTGTATGGGTTTGACTTCTACAAATCTTGTTACTCTATTAATACACGTAAGTATATATCTAGCTGCTGATGAGTATACACCATCATAAGTAGTGGTGAGTGGTAGTGAATCAATGGTGTCCATATACAAAGTTTCATATCTTCCAGATGGTAGAGATAATGGTGTAGTTTCTGTTCTAGTGTGTCTGGAGATCTTGTGTTGTTGGTATCGTAGAGAACACTTAACCCAGGACAATATATTTCTCTTCATGTCTGACCAGAAGCATCTTGCTTTTGTTAGTTTTGCCATCAGCGTAGGTCCCGGATGCGAGATGTTGTAAAACATATCGAAGATCCTCCAACGTAGTGGTGTGAGTTTATATGGTCTGGGAGTGGATGTCGATAGGTCACACTAGATGTATGACTCTTGGATCTCATAGAGTTTAAGTCAACTTTTTTATGATTCACTGATCGCTGGTCGATCACAGGGATCTATGGTCGCTGAACATTTTGATCGAGATAGTTAATCAGAAACAATGTTGTCTTCTCTTATTTACAGTATATTTGTGACTCACTCTATCATAATCAACACGTATCTTTGTTGCTTATCCGATTTCATTAGTATTTTTTTTCTTTCTGAATACCAGGAACAGCGTTTTGTGGTTTGAAGAAGATGACATTTCTACCTTTAATTTGTGGCTTGAAGTGTTAGACTTCTTGATATACTGCTAAAAGTTCTCAGTCAAAGGTGAAGTATTTTCTCTGGTTTTCAAACTCCTTTTTTAAGTAAAATCCAATGGGAACTGAATCACCATTTATTATCTGAGGCAGTGTTGCACCTACCACAAAGCTAAGTCTATCTGCAACGAGATGGTACTGTGCGGCATTTAGATCAGGGTATGTCAAAACAGATACCTTGGCAAGAATATCTTTCATAGTGACAAACGCCATGTTTTCAGCTGGGCTCAGTTTCAATATATTTGCTACAGGATTATGTTTAATGGTTTCATCTAGAGGCAGTAACACATCCGTATCTTGTGGGATTATTTCCCAGGAAGCGACACAGTGATTTGGAGTTTGTAGGTCCTGAAATTTTTTTTATATCTTCGACTTTCTGTGTCGTTGTCTTCAGTCCTTCAATGCTTACATTATAGCCAAAAAAGTCGATGGTATCTTTATAAAATTGGCATTTGTCGACTGAATTTCGAAGGTTGTTTTCTTCGAGAATTGAAAGAATTTCTCTGAGTTCTCCGTGATGTTGTTCCTTAGATTCGGAGAAATCTGATGATAAGCCAATAAGAGATCAATCTTTGAAAATACCCTTTTATTTAAAGAGTTTATATCCAAGAATGTTAATATTTAGAATCGGATATCTATCAGGTTCAGTCAGCTGGTAAGGATGTCTGAAGTTACCTTATATGCGCCATTTTCTTGGGGTTGACTTTGGAACAAGATATCGAGGTGAGGATTTCGACAGTCTAATAATTCCAGCTAATAAGATTGTTGTGAACCTCTGTTTTGCTGAGTGATATTTTTCTTCCAGCTGTTGAACCTTGGCATAAGTAAGGGCGCTATCTCTTGTGTCTATGACGTGTGTTACTTTTGTGTTAGACATTAGAGGGTCAGATGTTATAGGTAGCTTTCGAGGTGGCACCGGTAGAGACAGTTGTTTGTTTGTTTGTTTGGTTAGTTGGGTTTTTATGGCATATCAACCTCTTATGGGTTATTTCATGCCAAATTTTGTTTATACATATATAGTTTGTAGATGTTGCTGGAGATGGTCGATGGTGTGGACGCATGGGTTGCAAAGGCTAGATGATAGATGTCCTGGTTGTGCAGTACTTTGGTTAACCAGGTAGATGTCTTTGTGGCCTTAAAGTGTTGGTGCTAGTCTGAGCAGTGAGTCGCTCGTGGACTAGATGTTGCAAATGCTGGTTGCAGAGACTGAGTGATCGATGTCCCCGTTTGTTCAATCCTTGGTTAACCGGGTATGTGTCGATGTGGCCCCAAGTGTTGATGCTAGTTTGAGAGGTGAGTCGCTCGTGGACTAGACGCTGCAGGTGCTGTAGCTTGGTTGCACAGAAACGGCTGCTGGGTTAAGCTGGAGCTAGTCAACAATTGGTGCTGGTGCTTGGTTGCGCGGGAACGGCTGTTGGGTTAAGCTGGTTCTGCAGTTGGTGCTGGCTGCTGCGTCGTCGTCTAATGCAGGAAGGTGTAGTGAGGAGACCAAGTGATCTCCAAAGACTTTCGGAAGCTAGATCTTAGAAGAGCTATTGAATGGTAGACTTTCTGGGGTTAGCTCTTAGAAGAACTGTTTGAATGAGATGGTAGCTGTAATTGGTCTGTTTGGTTGTACTGGGTCCGCAGCTGTGATAGGTTGGATTCCACGTCTTCTGCTTCGGCTGGTGGCAAGGACGCAGCTTGGTTTGGTGGTGTTGACGCAGATCCAACCCCTCCGCTCGGACAGGATATGACACAAGGTCAATTTTTAAGCGGAGTTTAACAGGTTTGAATTCAGAGTTTTCCTTCTCCAAGACTACTTGCCTCACCAAGGCTGAAGAACCTAGTCTGCCCTACTATTTACCCATAGCTGGAGGGAGAATAATTGGATTCATACCTTTCCCAAGGGTATTAGTGCTATGTGAAATGCAATCATTCTCGTCCAGGATTTGAACTCGAGTCGCCGTGTCCATGTTCTACGACGATAACCATTACACCACGGGCACCTCCATTTTTTTTAAAGAACTGGTGATAGGTGTAATATATTGTTGTAATTTTGCGCGTAGAGAAATAGTCTGTGTTATTACTACACTCCCCTTACCAATAGAAAAGAAAGATGTTGCTATATTCCTTGTTTATTTGTTTTATATCTTTTTGGCTTGGGTATTTCACGGCCACTTCTTGTGTTGCATGTTGGCTGTTTTATACTTCTCTGGTGTGAGATGTTTGTATTTGTGAGTCCTTTTTGCAATGAAGTGATGTGGTCATTAAAATGAACCTGTTTATGGCTTGATGCTTCTGCTGCTCTTATTGGGACTCTGTTTCGTCTTTTTGATGATCCATCTGGGAGTTGAAGGATGTATGATCTGGGTTCTGCACATCTACTTGTGATTGTTGCTGGTTTCCATTTCCCAGTTTGGTTATTCAATATACGTACATCTTGCCCAGGGACAAGTGGTAGTAGATCATGAGCTGTTCTGTCATGATACATTTTCTGCATATTCTGTCTTTGTTTCACTTCTTCACGGATATGGTCAGTGTTGGAAAATCTTGGGGTTGAAACTTTGGCAATTAAGTTTAAGCTTAAAATGCGATTGCTTAAGAATTCAGCTAGACTTGGAAGGTTGTGGTTGATTGGTGTTGTTCGCAAACACAGCATTGCTAAGTTAGGATCTCCTCCTGCTTGCTTAGCCTTAATTAGAGCTCTTTTAATTGTTTGGATTTGTCTTTCGATTAAACCATTTGATTTTGGGAACTTTAGTGATGATGTGATGTGATCAAATTGCCATTGTTGGGCGCATTCTTTGAATGCTTCACTAGAGTACTGTGGTCCATTGTCACTAACAACTCCGCTGGGAATACCATGTTCAGAGAATATTTGCTTCATTGTTGATATGACCATATTGCTTGTTGTCAGGCCATTCATTTTCCGTATAAATGGAAATTTACTGTAATAATCAGCAATTATCAGATATTCATGATTATTGCTGTTAAACAAATCTGTGCCGACAACTTCCCATGCTCTGCTGAGGATGTCATGTGGCTGTAAAGTTTCCTTTGGTTGTGCCGGAAGGTTTTCCTGGCATATTGAACAATTCTTGATCATGTTCTCTATATCTGCATTAATTCGCTCCCAGAATACAGCATCTTTGGCTTATGGCCTGTTGGTTGGGTTTTGGAGTGTTGCAACATACAATGAGAAAAAACTTCATTTAACACAAGACAAACAAGGGACATCTAATATTTAAACAATTTTTATAAAACAAAAACGTCAACTTGGATTTGAATGTTCAGAAGTTCCCCTTTGCAAGTAGTAAATTTTCGAAGTGGTAGAAAGTCAGATATCAAGAAACAGGGGAAAGAAGGAGAATGTTTTTGAAGAGTACTTATTCCTTTTTCTTTTCTTTTCTTTTCTTTTCTTTTTTTATAGTCAGGCAGTGGAATTAGCTGAGAGGTAGTTTCGGCTCTTAACTCGAGGGCGGACGTTACTTCTCTACTAGTTATCGTATTTACGTGCTTCCTTGGGTCTCTTTTTGTCCTCACTGACCCGGTTCACAGAAAACCTGAATATTTATCTCTCTCCACCGGCTCCAAATTCGCCACTCCAAAATCCTTCTAATTTTGGCGCGACCGCTTCCCATTAGCTACTTTACTTTTTATTATTTTTCTTTTTTTCTGATTTTTAACCGGATGGATGAGTGGAGCCTTATGCGTGGCGACACGTTTATACATTTTGCATGTGGCAGCCGACGAGTCAACATCCGGTTGGGAGTTTTATTGTTAATTCCTAAATCCCCACAGGCTTGAAGACGTGTTTTTTCAACACCTTGATGGCTGTAATGTAGCTGGTCCAAGATAATTTTTTGTTGGGTTTCAGGAATAATAATTCTTGATCCCTTCATGATGATACCATCGTTGACAGTTCATTTCTGTATGGCCAGTATGACCGTATACCAGTGGTAAATCCTTAATTGAGTCTCGCCATCCTGCTGTTATGATTCCTTGTAGTTGATCAAGTACTGGATCAGCCTTGGTTTCTTTTCTTATCTCATTCAGGTGTTCACTCCTGAATCTGACCAAATCGACTCTAATGTCTAGGTCGATTGTATCGGTATTTTCAGTGCTAGGGAGACGGCTTAGAGTATCAGCTAGAGTCATTTCCTGTCCTGGAATGTTCTCGATTTGCATCTGGTATCTCTGTAGCTTAATTATCATTCGCTGTAATCTAGTGGATGCATTGGTTAGTGGCTTTTGTAGTATCATGACAAGTGGCTTATGGTCAGTGAGTACTTTAAATTGACGTCCATATAGATATATACAATTGCAAGAAGTTCCCTTTCTATGCATGCATACCGTTTTTCTGCGTCTGTTAGAGACTTTGATGCATATGCGATAGGTTTTTTGTTTTGTATTAGTGCAGCTCCAAATCCTTTCAGGCTTGCATCAGTTTGTAATACTGGTATTTCAGTTATGTTAAACTATGTTAACGCTGAGTCTTGACTGATTACTGTTTTGAGTTTCTCAAAACATTCCTTGTGGTGTTCTTCCCACAAAAGGGTGCATCTTTCTTCAATAGTCCTCGTAGAGTATGTTTTGTCAGCCAGGTTAGGAATAAACGGTGATAGGTATGTGATAAGACCTAAGAATTCTTGTAGCTCTTTTTTGCATGTTGGGTACGGCATGTTTTGTAGGTCTTGGAGCTTTTTCTGGGCCAGGGCTGACATCATCTTCACTATATATCATTCCGAAGAAAGATATGCTTTTTGATTTGATTTTGCATTTTGTTGAATGAAACATAAGACCATTTTCCGCGGTTATTTACATGAGCCTGTGTAGAATCTTATCGTGTTCTTCTTCTGATTTAGCATAGACAACGACGTCATCAGCGATTCCTATAGCGCCATCAACTTGCTCAAGTATTTTATCCATCTTCATTTGGAAGATGTCTTATGATATGCTCAATCCGAATGGTAACCGCTGAAAGCAATACTTGCCATAAGGGGATTGGAACGTTAACAATTGCGATTCAGTGTCGAGATGTATATAACCAGCTTTGGCGTCAAGTTTAGAGAATGTCTTGGCGCCTGTAAAATGGTGTGTTATCTCTTCTATGGTCGGTGTTGCATGGTGTGGTCTTCTGAGCGCTGTATTAAGATGTCTTAGGTCTAGGCAAATTCTCAAACTCCGATCTTTTTTATATGAGTATGTTAGACTTGAAACCCAGTCTGTAGGTTCAGTCACCTTTCTTATTATCTTATTTTTGACTATGCTCCTGTTTTATATTGTCTTTAAGTGCAATTGGGTTTTTTCTAGGTGCGTCAATATGTGGATGTATGTTTTTGTTGACCGATAGTCTGACTGGACCTGGCATGGAGCCAATTTTGTCGAACTGATCAGGATACATCTGCATCAGGTCTTTGGTTGCATTTATCCGTGTTGCTACAGGGGTTTGGAACGCGTCTTCTTTCTTGACTGTGCAGTGAAGGGTAATTAGTTTGAGCTGTTCCAGTGATGGTAGCCCTAGTACTGTTGGCCCTTGTACGTCCACAATGTGGAAGGTGCTGACATACCAGTTTGAATTGTTGTATTAACAGGGTATTTTGACGTTACCAAAGCATTTTATTGGTGTGCCGTTATAAGCTATCAGTTTTTTTTGTTGATAAATTGTTTTTTTTTAATGTTTGGGAAACCATCTGCGTCCAGTTTTTCTGTGAACATTCTACGGAATGTAGAAAGTGGTAGGGTGTTCCCTTGTGCCCCTGTGTCGATCTTCAGACGCAACTTGTGGATGTCATTTCGATTTGGCAATTTAATGTTAATGAGTAAGAAAGCTTCATCTCTTTGAGTCATATTAATACAATTGATCGTCAGGCTTTCCATTTGTTCCTCAGCTTCTTTGTTGTTGTATACTGCATCAGTTTTCACGTACTGTTTTCTCCTATATTGTGGTTGATAGTGAGATTTTGTTTTGTTTTTTGTGTTCTCTGCTTTGTGACCTCGGCCGTTGTTTTGGTTTTGTTCCGTTTGACAAACATACTGATGCCCAGTGGTTTGTTTTACCACATGTGTTGCATTTTGATCCGAATGCTGGACAAGCTTCACGGTGAAAAGCATGGCTTTTACCACATTTGAGACAATTATTTGACATAGTAGAACGTATTGGTTTTCTTATGGCTTATATATTAGTATTATCCACCTTATTATTATTCACCATAGTCCACAGTTGTTTAATGTGAATGTTGGAAGCTTCACATGTTTTGCCAATACTAACAGTTTCTTCCAGGGTTAGAGTTTTGTCTTTTCTTAGTAACTCCTTTTAGAAGTCTGCAATGGGGGTGCTGGCGATAATAAGTTCTATTATCCGTTGCTGTTGCTCATGTTCTGTTAACGAACATCTCTAAGTCATTCGCCTGCATCTGTTGACAAAGTCGTCTAACGATTCCTCAGCTTCCTGTTTATAAGTCATTAGTTTCACACGGTTTATTCTAAATTTTTCTTTATGCTCGAGTTGTTCAATGAACTTATCAAAAATAATTTCAGGAGAACGTTTTTCTTCCTCCGTTAATAACCATGTTTTGCATTTTTTTAAACCTTCATTCCCAACTCTCAATAGTATGTAGTTTACTTGTCCTTCTATTTTTATTTTATTGACAACAAAATACAACTCCAACCGCTGTTTAAACAGTTTAAATGTTTCAACTAGATTTGAGGATTGGCAGTCCATATAAGGGATATCATTATCAGTCATTATAAATGTTCTACGTTGAAAGTGTTTACAAAAAACATGCAAATTCAAGATGGTGGTATCACGTAAAAAATCGACGCACGTGGCAATAATTAAAAAGGAGTTTGAATTATTTACCTGACAAGTTTTTTCTTGAAATTCTGTAAAAAGACAACGTTTTGTTGTTTTTTTCCGAGTCGGTTTGTTGGGCTTTTTGTCCAGAAGTGTCTTCGGTTTGTTTTTTTATACACTGATTTTCGGGGGGGGGGGGGTTTGAGCCTTTAAATGTTTTCATTTTTTAAACCTTTAAATGTTGTTTTCCTTTTTTAAGCCTTTAAATGTCTTTTTTATCATCCTGGCTGCCACCATGTAGTATATTGTTGTTGTGGGTGTTAGTATTTATTATTAGGCTTTGTAGGTTTAAAAGACAACATAAGGCATGTGTGCTTTAGTTAAGACATATTCATTCTAAATCCGCAGAGTGTGTATATGTATTCCTACGCCAAGGGGTTGTAATCTTGCGCGTAGAGAAATAGTCTGTGTTACTACTACAATAGGGATTTTTGTCCCATAATTATTGCCAATTCTTTGTACTTATTTGCCTGATTTTCGGTTTGAGGTCAGTATAAGAAATTTTTATGTTTTATCGGGTACCATATTGAGTGCAGTTTTAGCTAATGAATCCCCATTATCGTTTCCCTTGATTCTTATATGATTTTGGGATTATCAGCAGAATATCATCTTTTTGCTATGACCCATGGAGTTGAGTTTGTTCAGAAGCTTGACAATGAAGAGATTATCAAGTTTTGTATTTTTAAGAGATTGTAGAACAGAGATGGGCATTCATGTCTTGGGAACAACAAATACAGCCTCCACAACACGTCAAATAGGAATGGGTAACATTTAACAGATTTCATGATAGAAAATAGATTAGCATGCCTCAATACAAACTACCAAAAAAGGGAGGGCAAACTATGGACATACACGTACGCGAATAATACTAACGCTCAGATAGACTACGTCCTTATAAACAAGAAATGGAAAAATAGTGCAATGAATTGCGAGGCATACTCCTCTTTCGAGGGTGTGTCCACCGATCACCGAATAGTCACGGCGAAAATACGGTTAAGCCTACGAAAAAACGCCAAACGAACAGCGACCACCAAACACTATGACTGGGCCCTTTTGAACAACAGAGATATAAGAGATAAATACGTATTAGAATTAAGAAAAGACGGAAAAAAGTATACCAAACGACGGATATGAAAATTTCGTCAATGCGCACCTCGAGGCAGCAGCGAAATGCATTCCAACAAAACTCAAAACTAAATATAGAGTCCCATGGGAAACTCTAGCGATGAGAGAAAAACGTGCACTAGTGAAAACAGCCTTCAAAAACTATCGAAAAAACCCAACAAAAACAAATGCCTTAAAACTAAAAACGGCACAATATCAATTAGCAGGCATATATATAAAGGAACAGACAGAATACATTCAAAATTAGATAGATAAGATTAGAGACTCGGTGGAAGATAGACAATCTAGTATAGCCTGGCAAACAATAAACGAAGTGAGTAGAAGAAAGAACACAGCCAAAGCAAAACTGAAAGCAGCAAACCAACAAGAAAGAATAAAACCGTGGAAACAGCACTTCGAAAACCTACTAGGAAACCCACCGAAAATAACACATGAACCAATCCCCAGAATAATTAGTAAACAATTAGACATTAAACTAGGACCGTTCACACAAGAAGAACTCGACTCGGTTCTCAGAAGAATTAAAAATAGGAAAGCTGCAGGGCTAGACGAGATTCCCCCAGAAGTATGGAAGACCAGACAATTCGACGACATACTGCTCCGACACTGCAACGCAGTATACAATCAAAATCCGATAGATAGATGGATGAAGGGATGTATACTCCCCTTCCCAAAAAAGGGGGACCTCAGATTAGCCAAAAACTACCGAGGCATAACACTTACATCCATAGCAGCCAAAATCTACAATGCCCTACTACGAAACCGCATAGAACCCAAAATCGACAACATACTTAGGAAAAACCAAAATGGCTTCCGAAGAAATAGATCCACGACCTCACAAATATTAACCATTCGTAGAATCCTTGAAAAACGGGCAAAAAACCTATAAGCGACATTAATATTTGTTGACTTTACCAAGGCTTTCGATTCCATTCACAGAGGAAAGATGGAACAAATCCTACTAGCATACGGCATACCTAAAGAAACCGTAGCGGCAATAACGATTCTCTATAGAAACACCAAAGTAAAAGTACGATCATCAGATGGAGAAACAGAATACTTCGACATTGTAGCAGGAGTACTACAAGGGGACACGCTGGCTCCGTACCTCTTTATCATTTGTCTAGACTACGTACTTAGAACATCGATTGACAAAATCAGAGAGAATGGCTTCGAGCTGACGAAGAAAAGAAGCAGAAGGTACCCCGCAACAACAATTACCGACGCCGACTACGCCGATGACATAGCGATACTGGCAAATACACCCGACCAAGCCGAAACACTACTGCATAGTTTGGAACAAGCAGCCGCAGGCATAGGCCTCTATGTTAATGCACACAAAACGGAATATATGTGCTATAATCAAACGGGGGACATCTCCACTCTAGAAGGAACCCCTCTTAAACTAGTAGACAAATTCACTTACCTAGGAAGCAGCGTCGAATCAACCGAAAAGGACATCGAAACGAGGTTAACGAAAGCATGGACAGCTATCAATAGGCTATCGATTATATGGAAATCAGACCTAACCGATAAAATGAAACACAGTTTCTTCCAGGCAGCGGTCACATCGATACTGCTATATGGATGCACTACATGGACGCTAACAAAACGACTGGAGAAGAAGCTAGACGGCAATTACACAAGAATGCTGCGTGCAATCTTGAACAAGTCCTGGCGGCAACACCCCACAAGACACCAACTGTACGGCAACCTGCCCCCTATCACGAAAACTATTCAAGTTAGACGAACCAGACATGCAGGACACTGCTGAAGAAGCAGGGACGAACTCATAAGAGATGTACTCTTATGGACCCCCACACATGGCCGTGCAAATGCAGGACGACCAGCACGAACATACATTCAGCAGCTATGTGAGGATACGGGATGTTGTCCTGAAAACCTACCTAGGGCGATGAACGATAGGGAGGAGTGGCGAGAGAGGGTCAGGGATATCCGTGCTACCAGCGCGACATGATGATGATGATGAGAACAGAGATGGAGTCTGAATGAATGATGAACTTTTCCTTGTTGCTTGTTGAAACTAGTTTAAGTGCCAAATTTATTGTACAGATTTCTGCAGAAAATATGAAGGCCTCTTTTAAAAGGAATTTTTTAAAAAAAGTTTTCTTGCGGAGAATTGCTCCACATCTGGTTTCATTGTTGTTTTTGGAGCCATCCGTGAAAACGTGTAAGTGATTGAGATATCTCTCCTTAATTTGGTTTAGTTTCTTTTGATAGGTTAAGGGATGACTTTTATTTTTAGGGAGCTTGTTTAGATCAAGGATAAGCACAGGTTGCTTTACTTTGCAGATACAGTTGGTGTATCTATTAGTATTTTGTGGTGTGGAGGACTAAGTACCTTCCGTAGTTTACGTTGTGCCATTGGGTATCTATCAGGAACTGTTTTCATGTTGAGGTTCCTGAAATCCCCACAAGGTTGTCATGCGCCTGTTTCTAGCTTCTGAACCATATGTAGTAGCGAGGAGTATGGGCTACTTGAAGTACGTATAACGCCTAATTGTAACATGTGTTAAAATTCGTCTTTTGCTATTTTATATTTTTCTAGATGCAGTCTGGGTGGTGATGCATGTGTGGGTGATCCAGTGGTTGTAATACAATGTTTAGCAGGGTGACGAACTTCATCAGAATGTTTAAAAGGTGTTGTAAAATTTGGAAATTTTTTATCAACTCTTGTAGTTCATTCGCATTTGGTATTGCTGCACAAATTCCTGTTGACTTGTAGATTGAGGTGATTCCCTTTGCCGTTAGTTCTGTTTTGCCATCGACGAGAGATCGCGTAGCCATGTTCACTATTGAAATGGGATAAAAAAATCAACTCCAATAATCGGTGTTTTTACTTGGGCTATTGTGAAAATCCACGGAAAAGATCTTCATAAACCCAAATCGCGCGTAAGTTTTAATTTTTGATCCATTTGCCGCTTGCAGTGTGTATGAGGATAGTTTGTTGTTTTTCTAGGGATCCGGTGGAATAACGCTGATTTGTGCGCCAGTGTCAACTAAAAATAAATATCCGGTATTCTTGTCCCGGATGTAGTAAAATAGACGACTTCCTTGTTTTAAACCCGCAGCTAAAGTTGTCTTTACTTACTGCCGGCGTGACCGTTTCCCTAATTATTTGTTGAAATGTGTGAGGTGGAATTGAAGTAGCATGGTTTTGTGCACCTCCTTGCTTCACATCCAAATTTGAAAGGATATCAACAGGTATCGTAGGTGCATCGCTCTCTGGAGGATGAGTTCAACCTACTTCAACTTCTGGGTCGTGAGAAGATTCTGTAAGGGCGGGAACGTTGGGATGCTTGGAACTTCACCAAACTTTGAATCTGCAGAGATAAATTTGCCATGCCCTGCAGCAACTCAATTAACCTATCTGGCGTGATTGTGATGTTGTGTTTGTTGGCGTTGTTGTGTTCCTTGGTGTTGCGGCGTTTGTCGAGTTGTATGATGTGGCGTAAACATTCTGGTCTTGGTTATTGTCGTGAATTTTATCGGCTATTTCCGATACTCTTTCTCAGTCTAAATCCTCGGAGAGTGATGCGAGTATCTGCGTTGTATGTATGTGGAGCTTGTCCATCCATAGTTTTTTAACACTTTTTCAGACATGGTGCTGTTTTCTAACAGAGATTTCATTTTCCTCAAGAGTTGTGAAGGTTTCATATGTGCCAGGGTCAAACTGTTAAACAGGTCGTGTAGTCTTTTTTCATCCGATGTACCCATACGCCTTATAATGGTATTTTTAGCGTATCATATGGTTTGTCTTCTGGCATTTGGTCTAGCAAATCGACCACTTCTGCCGCCGCGTCGGTGGGAAGTTTTTCCACGACGTATGCATATTTCGAGGTTTGTGATGTGATTTTTTTAGCACTAAAAAGTGCATTTAGCTGAGAAAACCATACTGGCATGTTTGTTGGGTTGTAGCTGGGAATGCTGACTGATATGGTTGCTGTTGTGGGTTCAATGTTGTTGTTTTCCATTTTTTACACAGTGTATTTTTTTTTTTTTTTAGATAAGATTGTTTTTGTTATAACAGAGCTGTTTCAAAGGTCGGTTATTTGTGGTTGTCGTGTTCTCTCACGTTGTAAGGTCACCAATTTTTTGGAGGACTAAGTACCTTCCGTAGTTTACGGGAGTTACTTTCAGGTTTCGTTTCCACTAATACAACATAAATTTTACAAGCATGTAAACAAATGGAATGTGACAACAACAAATATTAAGAAACAAATAATTTAATAATCATAACAAACATGATAAAAATAATTAAAATACAATTTCATTTTATGTACGTGTGTGTGTGTGTGTGTGTGTGTGTGTGTGTGTGTGTGTGTGTGTGTAAAAAACACAGCTATGGCCAGTTCAAATGAAATTATTTGTTCACCCGTGTGTGCGTGTGTACATGTTAGGAAAGTCTATCGAATCAATGTGTCCATACTTGGCCGAAGTAAAAAGGATAAAAAAATTGACTTTATTTACATACATGTGTATATATAAGTGTGTGACCGTAAGTATGGGCCTTTTGTTCTCTTAAATCCACACGTGCATTTTTCTGGTGTTTTATGATCTTTGGCGACAATGTGTCGCATTCCAGTAGTTGGCAAAAGAACGTCGCATGCTTCTTCGCTCTGTATCCTGTGTGCGATGCCGTCTGCCGTCTGTCGTCATTACTTCTCTCTCTGTCAGGCAGTGGAAAGCCTTAGTTAATTAAATTCTTCGTTATTTTTTACTTTTTGGGAGAACTAAAGTGGATCAAAAATAAGATTTTGTTAAGTTTTATTGCGGGTCCTAAAATTCAAGAGCGCGGACATTTCTTGACCAATTAGTTCCGTATAATTACTTATTTATTTTGGAGCCTAAATATTTTTCTGTTAATTAGTTTCTGGGCCGAATTTTTTAGAACGTTCTTATTTTGTGTTTTTAGCTGATTGGTTGAAAAATATAAAGTGTAACTTTAATGTTAATGCGATTTTGATCTGAAATTTCTAGAATGTTCTTATCTATGTTTTGGGGGTTGATTATTTTAAGGCTAAAAAATGTGCATTCTATGGTGGTACGGTGGCGTTTTTCACGGTACTGGGTTTCAAAAATGGCACTATTTCATCAGCTAATATTCCCAGCTCCATTAACGAGGCATTTTTCACCGCCACTATTCCCGGCTTTATTTCAGGGGGTAACGCCTGGATGAATTTGTGATGTGTAAGCTCATCTCCTATACCAACTTTCTTCGTTGTCGCCATTAATTCATGAAGATATGTCAACGATCTTCCCATTATTTGTGTGTTGCCGATGAATTTTGCTCATATTTCGGGTTTAGTTCTTTCGTGCATAATCACTACAGCGTCTTTTAGGTCCATGTATTTTTTGAGACTATGATAGTGGATGGTAGGGTGGCTATCAATCCGGGTGGAAAGACTGACAAAACATGATAGAATCTCGTATTTTCGTTCGAGTTGGAACCGTGCTTAGCAAATAGCGGACCAACCGTCCACTACCGCGTGTATGAAAGCTGGGATTTTTATAAACACAACCGCTATACTTTTTTCCATTATGATTATTTGTGACAAGGCAATGAGAGGAAAAAGCAATAAAAATTGCTGTGAGTAAAGTGTTTGTGTTAATTATTATTATTATTATTATTATTATTATTATTATTTGCGGGGGTTAGTCTGCTCGCCTTTAGGGTGTTTTGTTCTGTGTTTGAATTCCGGTAGTCGGACATTTTTGACCGTTGGTAGAGCGAAAATGGTATGACAATGCAAGGCAATAGAGTTAATTCTTTGTTCCTTTACTTTTCTCGTTAATGATGAAGTATGTTTTCTCGTGGTAAGACTAAGTTCTTTGAAAGTTTTTGTTTTCTTATTGAACTTGTTCCTTCGAATATATCTTTTTTAACGTTTTTTTAGAGTTAATGGTTGGTAGATGGTTATTTCTTCTTTCACATCCCAATATGTGTTGTTTTCTTTTGTTAATCGCGTTAACTGAAATGGAATGAAGGAAGGAGAGACAAAGAGACAAGTGAAGCTATTAAGACTCAACTTTATTACTATGGAAGTTTGCAACTAAGTCTTGGCAAGAGGAAAGACCTCTCTGAGCAATAGAATAGCTGCCTTCCTAGCCGAGGTCTGAGTTCTTTCTCTCCTAATTTCTTTTGGCATCAGGAAGCCTCTTTTTTCGAGCATGTTTAGATTGTTCTTCCAGTCAGAGGCCTCCTGGGACATCGTTATTTCTTTTGTATTTATTTCATTGTATATTTTTCATCTGGTTTTATTTTATCTTTTTATTGTTATCGCTTTTTTTTTATTTAATCCCCACAGATTCCGTAAACAAGAAGTAGTTCAGTTCTCCAAACAATTCTTTGAATGTTAATGAGTCTTCTCAAAATTATTGATAACGTAGGGAGATAATAAATATCTCCCTTGTGTAACCGTCATTACAATCCTATAATCCATATTGACCTCTTTCATCTCCGGTTCTTTGAACAGTTAAGACGTGCTTTTTTTCTCTGCTTGTTGAACGGAAGAGACACATCTCCCACCTGGCCTTTGTACAGTAAAGTTACCACTGTTCACGAGTAAGACTTTTACTGTTTTTATACCCTTTTCGTTTACTACTTGTACATAGAACTATATGTGTGCACTTTATATTTCGGTATACATTTGTATATTTTTGTTAATACTTCTTATATATTTATCTATGTATTAAATGTTCCTATACGTGTAAATAATCTTATGTTGTCTTTCCATCCATTTATTAAATGTATCATGGGACACACTTATGGCGATGAGGATAACATTATTATTATTATTATTAGGCTTTTAGTTTAAGTTGGTTTAAGTTGGTTATGTTGGTATTACGTTGGTTGAGTTAGTATTACGTTGGTTGTGTTGGTATTACGTTGGTATTTCGTTGGTAGCGTTGGTATTTCGTTGGTTGTTATCCTCTCGCTAAATGTTGATGGAAAATAAAGGTGGTGGAGAAGAACGAAGATGTCGTTAGGTTTTAAATGAAGGTTTTTAATGGCAGCATGAAGTAAAGGGGTTACGCTGGTATGCTGTGAGTCTCGTAGAAAGGAAAGAAGGTAGGAAGTTGTTAGACTGTATCATCTAATTTTTTTTTTAACTAGGATCCCTTGGTCTAGAAGAATAGACCCAAGGGGTCCATAAACTAGATGGCTCTCCTCATAGTGTATGATGCTGCTACTGCTATTCAGGAGCAGACGATAAGACGTCCGTTCCCATTGAGGATTTCTGAGGGAGGGAGAGTTTCGCAGGCTTTCTTCAATTTTTGGTGCTGCTAGGAAATATGGTTCGGGCTGAATAGGACAAGTCATCCTGATTGGGTGAAAATGTTCGGCGACTCTAACTGTCAAATTAACTTACGTGCCAAACAAAAAATACAAGTTTCTTTCTGCTACACGATAATGCTAATAACTAAATATCCTCCTTAGTACCAATGAATCCTAACAATGACATTACATGTACTGTTTCTTGCACTAGATCTTATAGGTTCTCTGTAAACATTGGGGTTAACTATATTGGTTTGACCTCTGTTGAATTATGCATGTGTTTAATAATTTATGCGTTGTTAAGTTACATTATCTTTCATTAAAGAGGCGTGCTTAGCGTCACGGTTATCATCATTGGAAATGGAATTGGTGAGCCGAGTTCAAATCCTGGATAAGGTTTGCGTTTCATTTCATTAAAATGCCCTTGGAAAAGGTATGAACCCATCTCTTTTTCTCTAGCTATAGGTAAATAGTAGGGCAGATTGCATTCTTTGGTCTTGGTTCTGCCACGTGTCTAGAAGTAAAACTTTGCTCAGCTAAAAAATTAACCTTTTGTCACATCCTGCCAGTAATGAAGGGGCTGAGTAAATACATACAGTATCCTTCATAAATAAATAAATGCACCGCAAACAATTTTTTTATGAAAAATTAATTTTCTCCTAAGCCATAGATATCAAGATTTTACTATTTCTAGTGGAACATTATACAGTCAAAATAGGTATTATAAGATATTATTTATTACTATACTCAATAAAAGTTATGGTCAAAATGTGGCCTGCGGGCCACATGTGCTTTCTGAATGGCCTGCCTAAGACTTGATTTTTTTAAAATAGAAAATATCTTTTTACCGTAGGAAAAAAAATCAACTTTTCCCCATTTTTAATACAGATGCTTACGCGTATGATCTTCCGTAGTAAAAATGGTTGAGGTAACATCAATCTTGAATTTTTTTTTTTAGTTGTGTTGCCCGCCTGATGAGCAATGTCTTATGCGGTTTGTTTCTCGAAAAAGGTTGCCCATGCCCGCTCTATAACATTAAAACTCTGTAACCAAAAAAACTTCCCTATCAGTGGGGTCAAGAATATATCAACTGCAACCCCTGCATTACAGTAACACTCTTCAAAAATGGTGTTATTCTATGAAACTAAACTGCATCAATAATGCAGGTGTTTTTCTATTTACAGTTGTAAGAGTTGCTTATCGATGTAAGCAGGTTTAATCCGATCAAAAGTAATATCATGTTTTTCTTTTTTTTATGGGGGTGTATTTATGCTCGGAGGGAGTCTCGTCAGAGAAGCAGGAGGATGCGAGAGTCTTGCGACACATGCACGACGAGCGTTCTCGGGCGCGGTTTTCTTCCTTCTTTTTGGTTCAAGACATGAAGTGGAGAAGACGAGAGAGACATCGAAGAAGGATTCGTGGTACCCTCGGGGTGCAATAGCTGCCGAATTGAAAACGCAAATTTTCTTGTGCTGCACTGGTTTACACGTGAGTAGTCGTTTACCTTATATTTTTCTTGTTTGGCCATTCAAGTTTATAGGGTAGCGGCCCTGTGTTTTTGCTATTCTCGCGGTGAAAGAAGCGTGCGAAGGTCCCACCCAAGTTTAGAAGTCTGAAGGAAGAACTAAAGTTACTTGCTATATTGTTGCCTAACTTCGTTTTATTAATTTCGCTGCACTTCTGTAAATAAGCAATAAAGAAAGAAATATAAATTCACTACAAGGGTAAGTTCCTAGGGGTAGTGGCTAACGTGCTGGACTACAGTAAGCGAATCTGAACTCCGTTCGCACTATTACACTCACTTTCAGACTAATACCTCGGGAAAGGCATGAACCTCCTTATCTCTCTCCCAGTCATGGGTTAAATAGTACCACTACTGTTCTTGAACATAGATGGATTTAGCATTAAATAACCCTCAATTGTTGATATGCCATTAAACAAAGAAACCAAACCAAACCAAACCAAACCAAACCACTTTTTATAACTGTGAAATATTCGTGCGCTCTGCTAACGACTTAACTATGTGGCATAGATTTTTCTTCAAACCATCATTTATTATTAATATATACTCACAGGTGGCGTGACCCGCCTCAAAACGTAAACAAACCGGATCACTCAAATCTTAAACATTACATCCGGCTACGACCGGATGTAAAACCTTATATAACGCAGACCTGCCGCTACAACTAAAAGAAACAAGGGAATAAGCGACATTTACATCATTAATAGGGCTCCTCTGTCAAAAGTACCTCTATCAAAATAAACTGGATTATGTTCCGAAGCCTATCCCTGGAAGAACTGTACCTCCACTCCTATTTTTTGAAAGAAGAATTTTACGCTTAGACAGCCCTGTTACCCTGTCACTGCTCCTGCTGGATATCAATAAGCCTTTTTACGACGGTCGGTGGCACGCTTTTTACAGCGAAGCTCAAAAGGCTGAATTCTACATCTCGTGGTCGCATTCACTTTACTTCCAAAGCTGAGTCCATATCTCGTGGTCGCATTCGCCTTAATTCCGAGGATGAATCTCACATCTCATGGTCGCATTCGCCTTACCTCACCTAGATATGCCAAAAGATCATTTTAAGGACCATTAAAGGTCGCCTTCTGCAGGTTGGAGAATCTCTGACAGTCCTTACAGACTCGTCGAAATAGACGGCCAGGAAGCAAACACGAAGAGGACTCTAAGACTATCCGGTCTTAACCATTCGGTCGGTTCCCTTGTCCGTTCGTCCGCTCAGCTGTGCAGTGCTAAAGCACGGGTTAGCTTTAGCTTGTGGGTTTTAAAAGAAGTTTTTGAAGGTCAGGGGCTAAGGGCAAGGCTGTGTTGCCGTAAGATATCTGACTCCATATTTTGGTTATATTATTTTACCCCACGTTGATTGGCCGGCGCAATGCCTTGTCCAAAGAAAGTCCAAAAGAAATATACAAAAAGAAAAGATAGAAACAGATAAGAGACGAAAACATTTCTTCCATACTTTCCTTTATTTACTTGGTGAATGGACTAACCAACGCTACGTCCCAAGACGTAGCGTGATGCCCAAAACACCAGACAGCAAAATGATGTTGTTGGTTTGACGGACACTCCCTGACAAGACCCGGTTCACAGAAAACCTGAGTATTTATCTCTCTCCACCGGCTCCAAATTCGCTACTCCAAAATCCTTCTAATTTTGGCGCGACCGCTTCCCATTGGCTACTTTACTTTTTATTATTTTTCTTTTTTTTATTTTAAACCGGATGGATGCGTGGAGCCTTATGCGTGGCGACGCGTTTATATATTTTGTATGTAGCAGCCGACGAGTCAACATCCGGTTGGGAGTTTTATTGTTAATTCCTAAATCCCCACAAGCTATCGGTCCCCTGTCTGTGCAGCGTTAGGATAACGCAAATCTTAGCTGCGGCTTCCTGGTCCGTTTGCTCGATACGTTAGCACGGCTGCGTGGCGCTAAAGCACGGGTTAGTTTTAGCTGTCGGTTCCCTCGTCCGTTCGAGTGCCTTAGCACAGCAAAGGCACGATCATTTTGGTACTATCAACTTCGAGTTCGACCAAACCATCTACTTGCTTCGATCATCTAGTTGTCTCTACGACTTCGACCATAGCTGCTACCGACACTAACCATCTAGCTGAAGACACCAACAACTATCACGAACTTTACATACGCCCTTGTAAACACGATAAATAAATTGTCATCTTTGTTATATTGTTACCTCACGTTTGTTTCCTTCATTGACTTTTGGCACGCTTAACCTTATAAATCATTTGTGGGGTCGACATGCTTATCGGCCCTGCAACACAGGTATCGAGATCACATAGTAGGTATACTTTTCTGGTGATATTCCGTGTGTGTGCTTGCGTGTGTGTAAAATGTAATGATGACATTCTGCTTTATGATTTTTGCATGACGTTGCTGTAGGTACAATTCGTGTGTTGTCATCAAAATATTGACCAGTAGGATCAGAGATATCCTGAAAACCGTTTCAGCTGGTGTATTGCTTTATAACGCTCCTAAAAATAGATAAAATTGATGGAGTCGCCGTAACGAAATGACTAGAATGCTGAACTGCAGCTAGAAAGTACGCTAGTTTGAACTCCAGTCGCGCTATAACATTCACTTTCGGACTAATACCTTTGGGAAAGGTATAAGCTCTTTTATCTCCCCAATTAAGGGTTAGAAAGTAACTCTACTGATTTTTCTACAAGGATCGTTTTGACATTAAGTAACCCGCAAATATTGATATACCATTAAACAAAGAAACCAACCAAACAAAATAGACAAATTTACCAATGGTAAATTGCCTGCTCTATCAATCTTGTCTGGGTTCATGGTTAGTGCTATCTTCAGCTACTACTGAAAGCGTTCAACTATTCCATTTTTACAAGTGTGATAGGTTGTGGATTTTATGTGCTTGGTTCCTTATAGGTTACTGAACTCTTAGAATAGCGTAGATTAAAACTGCGCTCTTCTGTCAGTTGAGAGTACTGAAAGTACTCCGTAAATTACAAACCAATCAATCAAGACAGTTTTAGTTATTTTCTTGGCTGAAACATTCTTGATGGCTGCTACTGACAGCCAGCGAGTAAATGTCTATGATGGTTAGGGTATATGTGTGGGATTTGAAGCCTTTTGAAGGTCAGGGGCTAAGGGTAAGGCTGTGTTGCCGTAAGATATCTGACTCCATATTTTGGTTACACTGTTTCACCCTCGTTGACTGGCCGGCGCAATGCCTTGCCCAAAGAAAGTCCCAAAAGAAATATACAAAAGGAAAAGATAGAAACAGATAAGAGACGAAAACATTTCTTCCAGTCTTTCCTTTATTTATTGGGTGAAGGGACTAACCAACGCTACGTCTTGGGGCGTAGCGTGGTGACCAAAACACCAGACAGCAAAATGATGTTGTTGGTTCGACGGACACTGCCTGAAAAGACAAAGATGATATCGTTTCCTTTTTCAATGGGAAAATCCTTTTTTCTTTTTACGCATGCGTCATCTCCTTTTCCGTTAGAGACCTCTGGGAGTTTCTTCTAATTTAATAGTTTTCTTTTTATCTATTTATTTTTTTTTTTAATTCAATTTATTTATTTATTTATTCGTTCCCTACATATGTATATCAATGGAAACAAGCTAAGAGTCCGAGGATATCAGCTTGTGTATATTTGTGATTTTGCATCGGATGTGGTAACTAAACCTTTGGGTGATCTTGTGTGCTTGGGTATTTTGTTTTTTTTTATATACCATCACAGGTTTTTCTTCGGGTTCTTATATCTACTGTCTGGCCAATCATGATCAGTGATCATTATATATATATATATGTTTTTTGCTACCCGTTTGCTTGTGACAATTTATGAAAATGTTGGAATACTTGTCGTCTCAAATTGGGTGGTGTGTATGGTTGTAGTTGTGTCTGTGAAATGTCAGTAAAATGTTGCATTGCTAAATGGAACAGGTAGTTCAACTAACTTGATTGATGTCTCTTGTTTTATCTGTTGTAATGAGTCTGCTATCGCTTGTTCCCAAATAATTCACAATTTAGAGTTTGGTTTGGTTTCTTTGTTTTGAATGGCATATCAACCTTCGTGGGTTATTTTATGCTAAACCCATCTATGTTCAAGAACAGTAGTGGTACTATTTAACCCATGACTGGGAGAGAGATAAGGAGGTTCATGCCTTTCCCGAGGTATTAGTCTGAAAGTGAGTGTAATAGTGCGAACGGAGTTCAGATTCGCTTACTGTAGTCCAGCACGTTAGCCACTACCCCTAGGAACTTACCTAGGGCAGTTGTGATATTATTTAGCCCAATAGCTGTGGAGGGGTTCATACCTTTCCCAAGAGTATTAGTCCGAAAGTGAGCGTAACAGCGCGACTAGAGTTCGAACTCGCTTGCTTTGAGGCCGTAGTCTAGCACATTAACCATTACGCTACGGAGACTCCCCCCTCAGTGAATTTTGAATAAGAGATGAAATTTCGGCACGTTTAAGTGAGTTTTCTCGACTGGATACATGCCTGGTGTATGAAGATAATTGGGAGATATAATCCAACTGTCTGGAGTATATTTGTCAGTAGGTGTATGCAATTAATAGATTAATGATTTTTATTCCGTATGTATAATGAAATGTCTACTCTCAAGGAAGTGTTGAAAATATTTAATTAAAAGATAGATTACTAAGAGTTTCTTTGAAAGGGTACTATACTTTGTGCATGGTTTAATTTAGCAGAGAAAAAAGATATTGATGCGATTTTTCATTCTGAAACTTGGTGTATGACAGCACCAACTGCCGCTGACGAAGCATGGGTTGTAAAGATAAGCTTAATTTTGTTGTCATCTTTAATATAATTAAGTTTAGTAAAATTGGCTAATGAGGATTTGGCATCTAATGTCTCTCATTGTAATGTAATATTTTTGCCTTTGTTCGTAAACATATTTGTCATAGGCAAAAAAATCGTTGAACAGTTTGGTATAAATCTCCTATAATAATTAATGAGGCCAATAAATATTCGCAATTGTCGTAGTAATGTTTACAGTGGGAAATTTTGAATTACTTCTATTCTATCTAGCATAAGTGAAATTCCTTCGTAGTCTATTTCATGGCCAAGGAAATGCAGGTTGGATTCTCCAAAAATACATTTCTGAACATCACTTTTGAGCCAGAAAAGCTTGTTCTGAATGTATCGTAACCAGTTGAAACTCCTTTAACAACACAACCGGAAGTGTTCACTTCGATGGCAATCGCTCATATGGCAAAGACAAACCAAAATCTCGACTGGCTCCACATATCCACTTCCAGGACGAATGCGAGAAAAATATAAAGGGTAATAAAGACATATCCCAACCAGTCCACAATTGTTATGCGACTTTCAAGAAAGTTAATTTTTTAGCCGATTCAAGCCAGTCTGACTGTATATAAAGAAGCTGATTTGACCCAGCAGCCAGAAGGAAATGGATCCTGGTAGCAGCCATTGCAAAGAGACGCCAAATGATTATTTAGCTGCAGCAGCAACAGCGAATTCGAAGAGATGTCGAGTAGTCTCGGAGAACCAGGGGCAGTAACTTCAAAGAGATCCTGAACAGTCACTAAGAAGTAGCAGTAGTTATTTCAACGAAGACACAACCAAATTGCATGATGCGATGACAGAATAAATTTTTTCTTTTTTTTTTTTTATCTCATACAAGTTTCGTATTCCTTGTGTTATTTCTCACTCTTTTATTGTTAGAGGAAGTTATTATACCCAAAGACGACGACAAACGTATAAAGCCTATCCTTGCTAGTCGGTACTATAGCTCCCGCAACATATGTATTGTACTCGCCTATATTTCCACAGGTAATTAACACAATCAATTTTAGCATATAGAAAGGGTAGGCATCTAAATACTTATTCTATTGTGACGCGGTATAAAATATTTATCCCAAGACGGGAGTTTATTTTTCGCACATGTGAAAACAGGACAGCCTGGCACTTGATCCCTCGCAGAATAAGTCCTAGTTCAGAGTCCTTTCTCGGGCATATAGGAACTGGCATATTATGTGGGGGTTAATTTGGGGCTAGACTGACCGCTGCTGGCAAGGGGTTTTCAAATTTCACGTTACACACACACCCACTAGACCACTACCTCTTACTACCCCTAGGATAATGGATGATATGGGCCTCTAGGTTTAGACATAATAATATTAATTATCGTAGTCGACAATTCGTTTCCCGTGTAATATTTTTAAAGGCGAGTTGGACATGAGCGAAAATAAATTGAGGCGAATGAAGCTGAAAAGGGAGCATGCAAAAGACAACTTGATAGGCAGACAACACAATGAATAAATTTCAACACGTGGGGACAGTAAAATATAACAAGGTTTTTAATACACGCGGACACACATATTTAACGTGTCGGCTATATTATCAGCGGATAATACATAAATACAAATGTCTTTCTTCCTTATTCTTTTCTTTCTTCCTTCTTGAAATTGAGAGAGAGAGAGAGGGAGAGAGAGTATGTATGTAATTGCAGTACTTAGGAAGGGTGTAGGGAGAAACAGTCTTAATGTTTACTTAGCTTTTTGGCGGGTTCCTTCTTAGAGTATTTTCTCTTTTACGGGCTAGCGGGATTTTCTTACAGCTTTGGCTTGAAGGCGTCTGTTATCTTCTTGTCCAAGATTTTTTCCGCTTTTCCCCGAGAATTTCGGCGGCAGTTTCAATACATCTTATCACCTCAACTACTGTCCTGAAAATCCCGGAGTTTAGCATGAGATTCGCCCATCTGTTCACGGCGACATCCGTCTTCAAAACTGATTTCTTTCTTTCTATTTCCGCTGACGAAGAAAAAAAAAAGCTACTTCCGTTTTTAGGGTTCTGACCAATCATTTAGCCTCTTTCTTCTTCCTTCACCCTGTCAGGCGATTCATTCGGACTACTATATGTCCATATACCCCCTTCTTTATCCATCCGGTCACAGAGTGCAAATATCCGTTGGCTTTCATTCTGACCTGGATTTGTTACTTCGGCCGCGAGGAATTGACCTACATTCCTATTCCTCTTTTTAACGGTTAGTCTTTGGCGGCCTGTTAATTCTCTCCTCTCAGTGGTAGACCACGTAACACTATCAACTTTTGGAATGTCAGTGCTGCATTTCGTAGTCCAAAAGGGAATCTTGTGCACTCATAATCTGAAAGATATAGCAGTTTTATGGTTGTCTTCTACGGCTACTGATACTTGATATTATAAGGCTACAAAAACAATTGTCTTTCCTTGTATGATGGACATGGCTTCCCACATCACGTATTCGGTGGTCAAGTGAGAATTTAGCCCCTTCAAACTTTATCTTTTAGATATGAATAAGACATTTTTTCCGTTCTCGCTCGTGGAGTGAAAGGGAATTTTTTTTCATGTTTTGTTAGCGAGCCGACACTGCCGAAACAAACATTACAAAAACACTCACTGGACATGATCACCAAAATAAAGAATACATTTCAACGCCTTGTGACCGAATAGGTGTACGGAACCTAAAAATAAAGTTGAAATTTAAAAGGTATCTTCGTCTCTTTCTTTCATTCTTTCAGTAATTCTTTTGCAGCCTTCACATATTAAGAAGAAGCCAACGAATTTAGTGGAGTAGAGAAGAAACAAATGGAATCAGATATGCTAAACCCAAATACCCACAACCTACGAAAGTAAAAATCAAATAACCCAACCAAATTTTCTGGTTCCTCATAGTTTTTATATAATGTTTAGTATGGTGCTAGAATTGATATGTGTTTTTAAAAGGCTATATATTTTTGAAGTAGTGCTTTGATTCTGAATTAGGGTACCGCTAATTCTAGTTGATTGGTATCATGAGAAAATTCCTCTGACTCAAATTTCTGTCAAATTGTCAGAGATTAAGCGAACATGTTGATTGATAAATTGAAATTAGTCAAGAAATCTGCTTCTAACATTGGCGTTGTCACGTTCGCTCGAGTGAATACAAAAAGTCCCATCACTTACACAGATTTACGATCACAGCTTTTTCAACAAATTTAACAATTTTAATATTACTCGTAGCCTGTACTTTATTAGATCCTGGTACTAATTAATGGTAAAACTCGTATTTCTGCACCGTTGTGTATTTAAAAATCATATCTGTGATTCCTATCTCGGATTTGGAAAAGATAACCTTTCTGCTAGCGTCCAGCAACAGTCGTCGTCACTACCAGCTGGAACTGAAGTTTCCTTGAACGTTATCGTTAATGAAGGTACACGTTTTAATACATCATTTTGCTTCTGAGCCGAATTTGTAGTGATGATAACAAATATCATTTTGTCGCCCTTCTCTATTTCTACTGATACAGTTACTGGTACTTATTCGTTGGAATTGGTGTCAACTTATTTGACGTATATTTTTCTGATAGATACTGGAAAGAGACTTGTGAATCTACGCAGGAATTGATTGGCTAATCGCCAGCCAATAAAATGCGTTCCCGCCGATTCTCAGAAGGTATTTTTCCATACGCTTGCCGCTGAGAAAAGCTGAGTAAATTAACCTTAACGGGGCCTAGTAGATTTTGTTGGGTTATTTGTTTGGTTTTAGTTTTGGTTTTTGATATTTAACTCAGTTGGTTCCTTCTTACTTCATCTTAATTCGCTAGCGTCTTCTTGTCTGTAGAAGGCTGCAAAAGAATTTCCGAATGAAGGAAAGAAAGGAGACAATGCGTTTTAATTTTTAACTTTATTTCTGGGTTCAACAACCATTCTGTGGGTGAGGAAATTCTTCCTGAATCAAAATGAAATGATTTCGTCTCTTGGACAAGGTGTTAAAAATATGCTAGTTGTTTTCAGGTTGATATGGCCAAATTCAGTGTTTTTAGTTGTGTGTGATAAGTCCATTTGGTGCTTTTAATATAGGCTGCTACCGGTAAGAAAGTGAGCCCGCATGCCACAAAGCGGACAGGTGGTTTTCCCACCTGCAGCAGGAGAAAGTAAGTCTTTTCAATCCAACGGTCACTGCTAAAAGACAATGGGTTTCTTTCTCGTGCACTTAAGTCCGTTTCAGGCATGCGCAGTTCCAACTTCCTGTCAGGGGCTTCTGGGAATTTCTACATTTCCTGAATTTATTTTATTTATCTAGTTTTTTTTTTTTTTAATCACTATACCTTCGTCGGCAAACGGACAAAGAATCACCACCGAGTGAAGGAAAGCGAATTTCCACAAAGCACACCCACAGTCATCAGTCTACCTCGGCACTTGTAATAAAACGTAACATATTGACACACATACACACATGTAGGATTGGCATTTCTTCTGAGATGACCGAGTGACCCTAACAATCATAAAGGAACAGACTGTCTTCAAAATAATATTATTTCTTTTATTTAACAACTAAATCTACGAGCTCAGCAAATACATTTTTCTTTGTTAAAATGTTAACGCTTGTCTTCTTTTATCGCTCCTCGTTAGAGTTTTTTCTTTGTGTGTGTGTGTGTGTGAGTGTGTTGCTTTATTAACGCCGGCCTGGAAAGATCTACTTGCAGACAGGAAGAGAAAATTGTTATACCTATATCATTCTGCATCTCTTTAGCTAAATTCGTTACTGTGGCTTGTAATTACTCGAAGTGTTCGTTGATTTTTATTTAAAAAAACATATCGTTGTATTAAAAATATCTGAAGAAGTATAAATGAGTTCAACGTTCTGCGTTTTAGATGTCGACATCTTCACTTGGTGTGAATATGTAGAGATGGCGGAATGTATTTAGTTGTTTCAGTAGATATGCGTCCGTATTTTACGGGTATTGCTCTCAATATTATTTCCTCCACAAATACAACACAAAACTTTACAATCGCGTGAAAGAAATGGAATAGAACACAACGAAAATTAAACAACAAACAATTTAATATACATAAAACAGAATGTGAAAACAAATAAAAAACATGATGTGTAAATGGCCTTCTGGAAAATAAAGTTTGGCAAGTTAGAAGAAAATAAATTTGTTTACACGTGTGTGTATGTTTAGATGTTAACAGAGTCTGTAAATAAGTAGTTCTTACATTAAGTTCATATAGTGTTTATGATTGTGGCGACAGCATGTCGCGTTGATGAAAGAAAGTTTGTCGGGTTTTTTTTTCTTGTGAACGTGATTCGTGGCCATCTATAGCTAGGTCATGAACTTTGGCTGTGGAAGAAAAGGAATTTGCCTGACAGAGTATCGGCTACTGCTTTACTGACTTAGTGAATGACTCTCTTGACTGTGTGTTACTTATACCCTAATAGTGGATCAAAGAATCGTCCTAAAATTTTGGCGCGTAGACATTTATTGACCAATCAGATTTGTATTTTACTATTTTATTTTAGAGCCTAGATATTTTCTGTTAATTGACCTCCGATCCTATTTTTCTAGAATGTTCTTATTCTATATTTTAGCTGATTGTTTGAAAAATATAAAAATGTAACTTAAATGCTAATGCAGTTTTGATCCTAAATTTCTAGAATGTTCTTAAGTATGTTTTTATTGCTTATTTTAAGACTAGAAAAAAATGTGTATCCCATAAATAATACCAGAATTTTGTCTTCAATTTGCGGCAGAATTAGGAATTTAGTCATAAGATTCGTTCGGTTTCATTCATAAAGAGCTTGGGCAAGAAGGGTAAGATCTTCCAAAAAGCATATTCTGCGTATGACACTAAACTCCATCTAATGATGAAACTCCAGTTCTGTTGTTTTGGGAGTGTAGAGTTGTTACAGGACCGATAACTTGGGAGGACGTCGATCCTGCAAACGATTGTAAATAAAGTGAATGACAACGGACTAGACAAAAACACGGACAAGAGGGTAAGATTTAAATATCCGGCCTTTATTTGGCGAATCGTACACGAAATGTTCGTATGGTGTAAGGTCGCATTTGCTGCATCTCAGCGGTATAGGTAGTCGGATCGTCTCAGTGTAAGTTGTTGGTGTACCTGGAGTCGGTCGAAGATGCTGACTCATATGCAGGCAGGTGTTGCTGGCGTTGGTGTGGTTGGTCGCGGTCAGGTACTGGTGGTCAAGAACGAGGCTGTCGGGCAGGTCGTTGGCGTAGCTGGAGACGGTCGGATATGTGGACGCATTAGTGGCAAAGGCAGGATGATCAAAGTCCCGGTTCATTCAGTACTTGTATAATCGGGGATATGTCGAAGTTTCCTCGGAGTGCTGGTCATGGGGCAGACGGGTTGCTGTTGGAAGTTGCTATAGCAGTAGCAGCTTCAGCGGTCAAGCAGGAAACGCATGCGACCTGAGTGTTGTCAGCGGTCGGTAGGAACGTGGTCGGCGGTGGAAACCGGTTCGGCAACGGGCTGGAGCAGTGTCAGCGATGGCAGGAGCTGTTGCCGGCTGCAGTGTCGTGAGGAACGGTTGCAGGCTGGAGCATCGTCAGGAAACAGCTGTGAGCTAGAGTATCCTCTACGGGGGGTGGGGCATGGCGTCATCAGCGGTGGTCGAGTTTGATAGCAAATTTGAATCTGTCTGCGGAAGACAGGTTCTATTGCGAGCCTAGCACATGTTCGCTTCATGCAGGTTCCACCGCGAATAAACGGGATCGCTGCAAGCTAGCACGAGTGTGCCCTAGCTGTGAGCTGTTACCAGGCAGAATGTTGTATACTCACAACCATAATCAACTGCACGTATACATATACTAATATATGCGGAAACAATCAACCGGTAATGAACGAATACACCTCTTATATAAAAAATATAAATCTCTCACCTTTTATTTTCGAAAAGGTGATGTTTGTTGTGTGTGAGAAAAGAGTGGAGACAAGGACGGACTGCTATATTGACCCAAGTTCTTCCTCGGCCATAGCAGCACTTCTATCGCATCTTGGTTTGGGTTGCTCAACCGGGGGTCACTAAGGGCCCAAAGCCCCCTGTCTGCAGCTGGTTCTCACTTAGGCATCCTGTCCTCAACTGTCTTAAACCGTCTGGGCACCTGGTTATATTATTTTCTAACGTACACCTGCTTCCGCTGTTCTTCCGCTTATTTACACAGGTGCATCTCTTTATTGACGGCTCAGTCGAGGGTCAATATATAACAAGAATCTACCGCGAAAAAACAGGATCGCTACGAGCTAATACGAGTGTGCTCAAGCCGTGGACTTTGAACGTGTTAATCCACCTAATTGTGAGCACATGATGTGTTCTGTTGGCAATATTATGGAGTTACGTATGCCACGAGAATCTTGATTTAGGTTCTGTTGTGCGATGAATCCGCATTGTTTTTAGCTGTCGACTTTTGTGTCTTTTTCGTGAGCTGTTCGAAAATATAAACAAATCAGATCATTCAAAACCCTTAAAAACGCTACATCCGGCTACGACCGGAAATGATGAAACTATCCGTAGCCCTGACCTGCCGTAACTGCAGAGAAAGAAAAAAATCTACATTTTTACAATATTAATAGTGCCTGTCTTTCGAAAGTCACTCTATTAAGATAGTGTGGATTATCTTACGAAACCTATCTCTGGGTAAAGAAGGACTGTATTTCCACTTCTAATTTTTATAGACGAACTCTCTGTCTACGCGGCTCCGTAGTGTGACACAGCTTTCACTCTGTGTAAACAAAGCCCTTATAAGCAGTCAAACCGGCTAGCGCGTTTTCAGGGGGCCGTCCCCCCAGGCTTTAACCCTCTTCGGAGGGGTTGGGTTTATCGCCTGGCGCCTGAGGCGCCCCGAAAAGGGAAATGCCGACGGGGTCCGAGGCATTTTTGGAACTGCCTGCCGCGTTGGGCTTCGGCCCTGCGATAGGACCCACCTTAAAAACGGCCTTGTGCCATATTCGTACGCTGGTGGGGCGTAGGATAAATAACGGCTAGCACGTTTATTTGGTGGAATCCAGTTGATGTGACACACTTCGGCCGGCTGTGTTGTTAGCTGCACGGACCGGGTCGCGTGTGTCTCGTCACTGGGCATACCTTGAGACTCAGGGGCCGTCCCCCAGGTTTTAACCCTATTTGAAGTGTTAGGTTTATTGCCTGGCACCTGAGTCGCCCATCTTTAGGAAATGCCGACGAGGCCCGAGGCATTTTTGGGAATGCCGGGCGCGTCTGGGCTACGGCTCTGCACCCGGACCCACCTAAAAACGGCCTTGTGTCACACACGTACGCTTGGTGGGGCGTATGACAAATATCGGCTATCACGTTAATTTGTTGACTAGATGGGAGGCACTTCAGCCGGCCGTGTTGTTACCCGTGCTGATCTGGTTTGGTGTGTCTCCTCACTGGACATACCTCGAGCCTCAGGGGACCGTCCCCATAGACTTTAACCCTCTTCGGAGGGGTTATATTTATCGCCTGGCGCCTGAGGCACTCCTGTTTATGGGAATGCCGACGGGACCCGAGACATTTTTGGGAATGCTGGGTGCGCGTGGGCTAAGACCCTGCGCCTGAACCCACCTAAAACGGCCTTGTGCCATACTTGTACGCTTGGTGGGGCGTATGACAAATATCGGCTAGCACGATTACTCGTAGCGAAGCTCTTAAGGCGTTATCCTACATCTCGTGGTCGCATTCGCCTTATACCTACATAGACATGCGAAAAAGGTCCTTTTAAGGACCATTAGAGGTCTCCATCCTTAGTATTGGAGAATCTTTGACAGTTCTTACGAACTCGTTGAAGCAGACAGCCTGGAGGCAAACTCGAAGAGGACATTAAGACCACCCGGTCTTAATCATTTCGGTCTGTTTCCCGGTCCGTTCGTTTGCTGGGCTTCGCAGCGCTAAGATACAGCAATCTTAGCCATAGTTTCCCTGTCCGTTTGCTCGGATTCGCAGCGCTAAGGTCGGCAGCCTTAGCAACGCTTTTCCTGTTTGTTTGATCGGCTTCGCAGCGTTAAGATACGGCAAATCTTAGCCCCGGTTTCCCTGTCTGTTTCGCTCGACTTCACAGCGCTAAGGTGCGGCAGCCTTAGCTATCGTTTCCCTGTCCGTTCACTTGGTCCGCAGTGCTAAGACATGGTCGTCTTAGCCTCAACACTCGCTCGCTCGTTCGCTCAGGTCCATAACGCTAAGATACAATGGTCTTAGTTACTCGTTCCTTCGCCCGTTCGTTCGTTCTCGCCGACATTGAGACACGATGGTCTTAGTCCACTCGCTCGATCCAAAGCGACCAAGCTACCAGCACCACATCAACACCAGTTCCAACAATGCAGCATCTAGTCCACGTACGACTCACTGTATGGGCTAGTGACCACATCAACACCAGCTCCAGCATTGCAGCATCTAGTCAACGTACGACTCACTGTACAGACTAGCGACCACATCGACCCCCTGGTTAAATCAATGTAATGCACAACCGGGACATCGATCATCTAGCTATCTCCCTACCTACGACGACCATACCAGCTACCAACATCGATCATCCAGCTGTCTCTCTACCAACGACGACAATACCTGCTTCCGATATCGATCATCAAGCTGACCCTCCAACAACGACGACACACCAATCGGAACTTTACCAATAACGACGGTTTTGTAACCTACGACAAATAAATTGTCATTTGTTGTATTGTTATCTCGCCTTTATTCTCTTCATTGTTCCTTGGCTTTCAATTACTCCCACGCTTAGCAAACTCAAAATAATTTGCGGGGTCGACGTGCTTTTCGGCTCCGCTACATCTTTCGTTGTCTACTTTGTCTTTATAGTGTCTGTTGTAGAAAGTTCTGTTAGCTGTGTAAAACAATGAGGATTCCCACTGGAATTTAAGGTTTATCGACGAGAAAAGAAAAATCGCTTTTTAGAAGAAGCAAATTTGATAAAATATTAAAGCAAACATTTTGGATCAGGTTATTTAACTGATTGAGTTTTAAAGTTATAGCAAAGGTCACTGGAGCCACTAAGTTGATGAATTTATCAAACCCATCAAAAATTGCTTGTGCAAGCAAATTGTATTGCATGACTTGCAACAAGGAAGACAGTGCACTTACATCATTTTTTTTTTTGCTCCTCCCCCTCAATTTATGTGATATGGAGATGAAATATTCAATCAAAAAGTGGTCGAGGGTTATTTTGCTCTTCCTCTCGATCTAAGTTCTCATTCGAGAATGTGATATGTAAGTATCCATAATTGGCTGATCAATCTGGTGTTTAAGTCTAAAAAAATTTTCTAAAAAAAAGCAATTTCGAGATTCCTTTAATTTGAGAAGATAGACCAAAAGAGAAGACAACACGCAGAAACTACCGCTAGAAGAAACCCTTTTCGCTTGACGACCCTTCTGATAGGCGAATACCTTGCGGCTAGAAGAAACCCTTTTCGCTTGACGACCCTGCTGATAGGCGAATACCTTGCGGCTAGAAGAAACCCTTTTCGCTTGACGACCCTGTTGATAGGCGAATACCTTGCGGCTAGAAGAAACCCTTTTCGCTTGACGACCCTGTTGATAGGCGAATACCTTGCGGCTAGAAGAAACTGTTTTCGCTTGACGACCCAGCTGATAGGCGTACACCTTGCGGCTAGAAGAAACCCTTTCGCTTGACGGTCCTGCTGATAAGGGAATACGCTGCCATTGAAGAAACCCTTTCGCTTGAGGACCTTGCTGATAAACGAATACCTTGCCGCTAGAAGAAACCCTTTTTGCTTGACGACCCAGCTGATAGGTGAATACCTTGCGGCTAGAAGAAACCCTTTTCGCTTGACGACCCTGCTGATAGGCGAATACCTTGCGGCTAGAAGAAACCCTTTTCTTTTGACGGCCCTGCTGATAAGGGAATACGCTGCCACTAGAAGAAACCCTTTCGCTTGACGACCCTGCTGATAAGCGAATACCTTGCTGCGAGAAGAAACTCTGATTGGAGAAGTAACGAAATTTTAGATCACCAAAGTTTTTTTGACAGCCCCAAGACCACCTTTTCCGTTGGAAAATCCCATGCTAATTAGCATAAAGCAAAAGCACTAACTAAATTCCTCACCATGTATTTTCTTTCTTCTCTAGAGTGTGAGTATCAGTCTACTCAGATTAAAAAGAAAAAAAAAATATCTGAGTATCCTGTCCACAATACAACACAAATTTATAAAAGAACAACTCGAAGAAATGTTAAGAAAACCAGATTGAATTAGTTAAACATTTATATAAATATTGACAATTGTAGTTATGTTCTTAGTGCTTTGATGTGTTGCGGTCGGAAAAGACCGAAAGTTCAAAAGTTCTTTGTATGAAGTGGTGTGAGTATGTGTGTGTATGTGTGTGTGTGCACGCGAGTGAAAGCACATATCAACGGAGTATATGGTTGACTGTTGATTGAATGTGTGTATGTGTGTGTACATGGAGACATGAAATCTGACTGAGGCAATCTCATAAAAAACTAAGCGGACAAAAAGACAGTAAACTTACTTTCGTCACGACTGTGAATGTTGTTTTTTAGAATGTTTGGACTCACAGTTGACATAGTAATTAAGTGGAATCTTGGTCGGTGTTAGAATGTCGATTTAACCGCCAGTGTCATCATTACTTTGGAGGAGTTTTTGTTGAGTTTTAGTATGTTTTGTTCGTTGGTCGTGTGTTGCTGTGTAAAGAGTCCTCGCATATTCAGCTGTATATTGCTGTGTGTTGCTGTCTGTATAGTTGTCGTCAAAAGCATGAGTAAATAGATCTCCTAATCACGTGACCGGCTCCAAATGAAAGACTTTTTTGCGCGGGAAATCGTGCCGGTCAAATTCATTTGGACTTCAACTCTGCGGACGTAGTCGAAAACAACAGTAAGTGAATATTTTGTCTAATCCGATTCCAGAAACCATTAATTAATTTTTTTCTGATTTGTACTAAAGTTTGCTTTTGATTTTAATTCACTTTATGTGTTGGCGTTTCTTACGTATTCGTACTTTCCTTATGGGTTATAGAATATAGAATTTTATATCCTATAAGCGTGAAGAACTTTTTTCTTTTACTACTGTATCTGGTTGCATAATCATATTGCAATAAAAGTATTATAGTGTTATTGTAAATGGAAGATTGTCTAATTCTTGGCGTGGGCAACATTTTCGGCAATTCCTTCCGACATAACGTCCTAATCGGTCGCAAGATTCTGCGACCAAGTTCCAGCCATCCACGTTCTATGGACTTTTAAAACACACAGTGTGGGTACAGAAAGCGTTGACAAAGCAACCAGTGGGAAGATGCGTGAGGTCATTCCAGTGATGGGACCACATCTGTTTTTAAAGTAATCCACGACCAAAATTGTTGTGTTTTTTTTATTGTCGTTATTTGGAACATTTTATTTTTGAAACCATGTGATTTGTTTACAATCACGTGCACATAGGGATTATAACAAGTGTATGGCAGCAAGGAAAACAAGCTCAGGTTAAAATTTTAATAATTTGAATTTATTGTATTTTTTACATGGACGTATACATATTGTTCATTATAAAAGTCCTTCTGAACACATGTAGTTGGGAGGCAAGAAGACTTTATAAACGCATGCATAATTAGTTTGTAGGGAATAATATATATATATATATATAGGATTTACACTCCTGTATTTTAAAATGGCCGTGATGACACTTGTTCCTGAAACAAAGATGGCGGACGTCGGTAAACTAATCAAACTCGGGAACCTATTGGTCAGAAAGTCACGTGGTTAGTGCTCACAACTACGTCCGCAACTTCGATTTTGTCCCGCGCATTTGTAGCCAACTGCATGACCAGGATTGTCTATATATACTCTCGTCTTCAAATACTCATTCTCCTTTCCACTTTGACTTCCAGAGAAAGCACACACACATATACACACACTCTCCAGCAGTCAACCCCACGAAAATATATACATTCTACAACCTTTTTCTTTCTTGTTCTACCTTTTCGTTTAGACTTTTTCCAGTCTCCAACACATCCACAGAAATTTCGTCAAACACCAAAAGAGACAAACAACCAACATAGGAGAAGATACATGCCTTCTAGCACACGTTGCTATATTTCTATATATCATTACCTTACATGAAATACTTAGTTTACATACATTTTATAGTCTCCAGGACACTTTCAATATTTAGTCTTTTTCCATAATATCCATGTAAGTACACACATACACACACGCACACTCAGAGAAATATTCAACAGACTCATATTAATTACATACACACATGCACACACAGAGGAATATTCAACAGACTATGTTAGAATATTTATAATGTTTCTTTTTTCATGTATTTCTTGATATATAAACTTAATTTCTGCTTTGTTTTGAATGTTCTTTTGTATGCATCGTTTCACATCTTTACTTCATTAGCCTTTTCCAAATATAAACCAACATAAATGGTGGGGGAACTAAATACCAAAACAATGACATGTCAACCCCCCACCCACAAGTTAACAAAAGACCTTATATAAAGGCATGTAGATTTGATTGGCGATAAACTTTGTTAATGCATAAGTAGTTAGTTGGCAAGAAAAGCTTATAAATGCATGTGTAATTGATTGGCAAAAGACCTTATAAATGTATTGTTGACTACCAGCTGTTCACATTGAAAATCCGGATTAAAAAAACCCGAAGTCATTTACATCCCCAGCAAAAGGAATTTTTCACCGCTACTGGACGCGAACCTCCATATAAACAAATACAACATCGCCAGGTTCGACAGCAAGTGAAAATTTTCAGTACCAACTTAGAGGCTATTTTCAAGTAAAATTAATTCTGCAAAGTAGTCTCAAAAGTAGTTTCTAATGTAGCGTTTTGACCTTCGACCCGGCCCAAAAATGCTATTCCAAGGTGATGCACCGGAAGGAAGTGACACATTCCAATGGCCAGTAATCGAAAGAGATCGCGTGGGCAGATTAAGGCTGATAATATGGGACAAGGTGACGGTCCCACTGTGCCACTACAGAGTGATGCACCAGAAGAGAGTGACCTCTGAACTGCATGACAGTTATTTCCGCTTGATGACGATTAAACATTCGATTTCAAAGATCGAGTAGGCGTCGAACAATTATATAACTCAGGTGGAGTTCGAGTCCCAGTGGCAGTTGAGTTCAACGGGCCAGTTGAGTGGCAGCTAGTTGGAGACAAGTTGTGGTAGGGAAAGCCACACCAGGCCGAAGGGGCTTAGGGTCCTGATGAGTTGGGGTCCAGAGAAGTTGCTGATAAGATGCAGTAAAGGAAGCCAGCACCCAGCAGAGTGAGCCCCTAGGCCTCCGGTTGAGCATCTAGAGAACAAGAAAGACACAACGTGGCGGTCATAACAGTGGGATCAAAATATTACAGTTTATGTTCGGTCTCCAGCACTCTCTCACATGCAAACCTTGAGTAACCCTTTTGTACCCTTACAAATAAAGTGAGAGGTAAATATTTTTATAAAGAAGTCTTCCTGCGTTTTTATCATTGCGTGCGTCTGTTATTCATTGCGTCAGTATGTATCCTGCATGAACATGTATATGAGAATGCAACACTAACGGTTGAGCAGAATGGGTTGTGTTTGCAAGCTTCTCTTAACAGTATAATGGTTTATTCTATTATTACACTCACTTAAAGAGAGGCTTCCTGTTCAAGGTCAGACATGCGCAAGCCCAACGGATATGCAGTTCCTCTCTGCTAAAAAAGCAACCATCACCGATAGCAAAGATTCACTTGGCAGTGAGCCCCTAACCCCAAGGCAAAAGGAATAAATTGAGCCCTCTTCACTGGTACCATCACACACCGACCAGACATCTTACCCAGCCACCTAGCCACAGACAACAAGGTCCAGCCTATCATCAGCCACAACATCTCAAACAGTTCTTTTCAGGTTTGAACTTCAAATGTCTCAAACAACCCTTTTCAGGATTCCTCTCTTCAGTCCTTTTTAAGAATTTTCTGCAGTTACCACAATGATGTAGCAGTTAGCCAGATGTAACTGACACTCAGAGCAAAGGACCAGACCATAAGCAGATGATACTACTCAGACTATTGTTTACCCTTCGAAGCTGAAATTGACTACACCCCCAGTTAACTAGGAACTCAACAACCGGACATTGATAATTTTGCTTCCATGACCTGACATGTCCAACTCTCTGACTGTCATGAGATACCTTGCCACGTAGCTACACCTTCAACCTGCCCGGAGCATCAAGACTTGTTCCAGATACTCTAGACTCACTATCGCCAAGAACTATTAGATAGCCGAGTCTACACTTTTGATACAAGAAAGGACTGTAATCGACAGCATGGACTTTCAACATTGTAGAGACTACACACCAACATGAACGGTTTTCAGCTACAGGGACTCTGCACTCATAAATTCTTTCTGTACAATTCGCCCAATAAAAACGCAGTATTTCAAGTCTAACCATTTCATCTTAGTCATCCTTGCCTAGTTCATGTCACATCACTTTCCTGTATAAATGTTAACAGGATTTGCATATTTATAGGTCCCACAACAAACACATGAGTAATTGGTTGGTGAAAGACCTTATAAGCACATGTGTAGATGTCAGGACAAATTTTCATAGCTGAAGCAGAAACGACCCCTTGAGGGTCGCTCTGGGTTGGTGGTATTGAGCGTTTTGTCTGACTCACCTGGCAATACCTGCTTACCTGGGCTGAGTTCATTGCTTGGTGCCAGAGGTTCCCAGCAGGAGAATGCCGATTGGATTAAGCATTTTTTGTGACAGCTGCGCATGTGTCTCGATTAGTGCATGACTCTCCTCATTAAAATGACTTTGTGTCAAATCTGAGGTTTAATAAATAATCAGAAACTGACATCGGTGAGTAATGTAAAGGGGTGATAATCTTTGAGGTGTGAAAGTGCGGCAGTCTTTGAGGTGAGATTTATGAAGGTGTATCAATTTTTGTGGTTGTCTCAATGTGATATGGCTGGAGCGATTAGCTAAACTACCTTTTGTCAGTGAGGCATGTGGTTTTTATTGTTTTGGTATAGCAGTTGTAGGATTCAATCTTTGGGTTTTATGTTTCAGCAAAAATGTTCCAGATTGGATAAAAATATAGCATATTTGACAGATAATGGCACTAAGCTTTTTAAGTCTTATGTTTAGGTGGTAATGTTCAGGATTAATTTTAGATTATTATAACTCAGAATGAAATCTTGGCTAAAATAGTATAGCACTGGTTTAATTTTTGCTCCAAAACTGGCACCTTTGGATATATTCTATATTTAGACTTGACAAAGATTTTTTATTTATTTTTTAAAAGGAATGACAAAGGCCCCTTCCAGATGGTTAGAAATTTATTTCTTATAATATGTTCATACTTATATATATAAAATTTTCACATCTAAAGTATGTTTTAGCGCAGTCAGCTGGGGCTGTAGAATACACCGACTGCATCTCTGCAGAGGAGTAAGACTCTCCCAATGAGTGTCCTGATATGACATTTAGCAATCGAATAATGAGGCCCCTGTAATGTCAAAGCTTTGGGGAATGCGGAGTGGTCCTTCATTGCCAGCACTCCCAGGTCTACTCTGGTTTGTAGTGGTAGTACCTGATAGGGTCCTATCTATGGGTTGAATAGAATTGTTTGACATTTAAACTGAGTGCAAACAGATTACTAATACTAAATTGAATTGTTTGAAATAGAACTGTTTGATCATTTAACTGTGTGTAAACAATTGATTAAGATTTAATTGAATTGTTAGTGGTAAATAGCAATATTTTGAACCCCTTACATGTGTGCAAATGAATGAGTAATGTTGAGTTGAATTGTTAGTGTTAAATAGCAGTACTTGAAACTCTTTAACTGTGTGCCTAAATTGAATTATTGGTATTAGATAGCAAAACTTGTAACCATTTTACTGTGTGCAAACAAATGATTAATATTGAATAGAATTATTAGTGTTAGATAGCAATGATTAAAACCATTTAACTGTGTAGAAACAATAGCAATACTAGTGCAAACAAATTACTTCTAACTCATTTAAAAATGAAATTACCTACAAACTATGTGTGCAAAGAAATGAGTGATGTTAAATTGTAACTTTTATATCACAATAGTTGAAACCATTTAACTGTGTGAAAAAATGCTCAGGCTTGTTTAAAAATGTTATCAACAAAATGTGTTTATAAATCATATACATTCAATATATATGTATAAATAGGATTTGACTTTAAATAACCTACAATAGTTGATATGCTATAAAACTCAACCAACCAACCAGCAAATTAATCAACTCACATATGTTTTATAGTATTATAACCATTTCACAAGTCATTCTGATTTTGTTGGTACATCTATAATTGAGACCATAATTGTTAAATAAACTTCAGTATAAAATAACCCAACAAGAGTTGACATGCCATAAAACCAACCAGCTAACCCACCAAAATATTAAATTGCATAAATATATGTAAAGGGTGTACTTATTTTTGCATATTCTTATTTCTTATAACAGAGTTTCAGTATTGTAGAGTTTAGTAATAAATAAGACCAGACAATTGTGGGGTTAATCTACTCAAACTTAAAAAGAAAAAAAATAATATCTGAGTTTCCTGTTCACAATTGCAACACAAACTTATAAAATCAACATGAAGAAATGATTTTTTGTAGACAAGAGGAAAACCAGATTGGAATGATTATATAAGGTATCTCAATATACATGGGATCCATGTGACTGCTAATATCTCTAATATTAATAATGTATTCTTTTTTGTTTCAGATTTGAAAATAGTATATTATAACAACTATTAATCCTCAGTCATTGGTCATTTGTGTCAGTTGCCACAGAAAGCACGAATAAATAGACCTCCTAATCATGTGACTGGCTCCAAGTGAAAGTTTTTATTTCTGTATGAGAAATCACCTCAGCACAAAGTTCATTTTATGTTCAATGATGTCAGTATGAAAAAGTACAAATTTGGGGAAAAAATTATGAAACCAAACTGAAGCTTTTTTGAACTGCAGGTTTTGGCAAAACAGGATTATACAAGAGCAGCATCCTCCATACCTGACTCTGTACAACTTTTTTCTTGTTTCCTAAACTGAAAATTCATCTTAACAGTAAGAGATATGAGGACATTGAAGATATTAAAAGCAATACAATGATAAAACTTCACGCCACAAAAAAGGAGTTTTAGATCTGTGGAAAACTTGCGGCATTAAATGCTGAATGTCAAGGAGACAATTTTTAAGATAATTTTTCATTCATTAAAATAAAATAAGCAAATTAAAAATGAAGGAAAGCATATTAAAAAGTTAAGTGACTAAATTGAAAATCACTTTTCATAAGCTAAAATGTAAAATCATCTTTTTTTAAATACAATTTTTGAATTGGTGTATAAAGGTGAGCCAAAATATTTTTGTTGCTTCTAAAATATTTTCCAAGAAAGAAAGTTCTGGGACCTACTGGATTAGACAAAGTAGTAATTTACAAAGCTTTTTGCTTTGATGGGGCACCCGGCCATATGAATAAGGCATCCAATGAGACTTGAACTCACTCATGAAGGTTTGCTAGTCTAGCTTGTTAACCATTACACCACCAGAGGCGCCCAACACCACCAGAGGCGCCCCTGGATTAGACAAAGTAGAACTATTATTACACTTTAATGCATTGTAGCAAAGAAAATTTTAAGCTATTTTAGAATTAAATTTTTAAAAAAAGATAGGATTTTCCTGCATTTAAACATCCACGTTGGTCATATACTTGATGCATTCAATAAGTTTCCAGACTTTTTGTTCCGGCATTTAAAATTGTCATAGACTCTTGAAAATTCAGTATGTTATTGCTATACATCTTATGAGATGACTGACCAATTTTTATGATTTCACGTTCAAATGAACAGCTACAGCAGCAATTGGAATACACCCTACTAAAGCCTGATTGTCACAGCTGGTCAATTTCAAAAATGCAATCTGGATACTTTAGAAGAACGATATGCAATAAAATTCTGTTTTAAACTTGGAAAAAATGCCACAGAAACGTATGGAATGCTTCATACTACTTTTGGACCATCTTGCATGAATCGAGCATCAGTTTTTGAGTGGCATAAGAGATTCAAGGAAGGCAGGGAGTCTGTGAGGGATGATGAGAGGTGTGGGAGGAGTAAGGAAGTCAATACACCAGAGTTGATAGGCCAAAGGGTTAGGGTTAGGGTTGGGGTTACTATGTTGAGGTTTTAATGGAGTTAAGGAAGAGATTCCATCAGAAGAGGCCAGCACTCTTCAAATCGGGTCAGTGGCATTTCCAGCAGGACAATGCACCAGTTCACAACTCCATCCTTATCACAGACTATTTGACCAAGATGGGCATCAACACAGTTCGTCACCCTCCCTATAGTCCAGACCTTGCTCCCTGTGACTTTTAGTTATTCCCTAAGCTCAGAGGCTGTCATTATGAGACAATTGAGGAGATGAAAGAGGCTGTGAAGAAGGTCATTGACACGGTCACACAAGAGGACTTCCATAGGGCCTTCCAGAAGTTGTTAGAATGGTACAACAAGTACATTGCAGCCGGAGAAGATTACTTCGAAGGGGACTAGAGTTTCATGCGTGTACTATCAATAAAAGTGCCCATACAAAAAAAGTCTGGAAACTTATTTAATGATCCTCGTATATATACTTACCGACCCCTCTGTATGGGCAAGATATGACAAAAGGTCAGTTTTTTAACTGTGAAGTTTAACAGGTTTTAATTTAGAGTTTTTCTTCTACAATGTTTGTCATACCAAGGTTAAAGAGCTCTGTCTGCCCTACTAATTACCCATAGCTGGAGGAAGAATGGATTCATACTTTTCCTAAGGATAGTAGCACCATGTGAAATGCAAACAGACTCATCTAGGATTTGAACTCACTTAGTTTGGCACATTAAATTTTTCTACTATGAGATTTCATTAAACTGAGTACAGTGTAAAGTCACAAGTGTAGATCTCCCAGTAAAAACAGAACTCACCCTTTAGCAGCAGTGGCTTATGTGTTTAGCTTGCAAATAACTGCTGTTCAACTTTCCATAACAACTCACAAGATTACTTCTCTTCAATGAATAGAATACAGGAAATCAAGAACAGTATTGCAAATAATTTTTCTTCACTTATGTTTCTTCAATGGTTGGAAAAAACTATCATTGTTGGAATTTCATCAAAAAATATTAAAAAAAAATGTTTTTCAATCTTCTTTTTAGGAACTTAAGATAAAATGTTGATAAAATTTGGCTGAATAAATATGGGCTTATCACCATTTGTGTCATAAAAGAAAATAAGTAAAAAAAAATAAAAAAAATCCAAGCTTGCTACATAAATTTTACAATGTTTGTGATCATAACATTTTTCTTTCTATCATGAGGAAGCATCTTTTTAAAACTTGCGTAAAAATGCTGCTGATTCTTGTTCATAAAAGAAACGAGTATTTCAGAAACTGAACCTCAAAGAATTAATGTCTCTATCAAATAAACAACAATACACGTGGGTATTATAGTGGCTCATTGGACTAGTGGGTAGAGTGTTTGCCAATGGGCCGTCATACCAAAGACTTTAAAAATGGTACTTGATACCTCCTTGCAATATAAGGTACGTATCGAGGATAAAGTGGAGCAATCCAGGGAAAGGAGTAGCGCCCTGGGATCTTTCGGGTCGCCCTCGACTAAGGTCACCAACAACTTTTTACACATGGGTATAACTTTTAATTAATATATAATACTGCCGTATCTGTAACATGGGAGGTAATCAAGGAAAGCAAAATGTTCTGAAAGCAGACAATCTTAATATTAGAGTTATGGGTAATGGAATAGAAATCCTATATAAGATAGGGAGAATGCAGTTATAATGATAAAATGATTTGTACATAATATAGTTTTATTATATATACAAAACTGTAAAAGATGTTAACAAAGGATTATGACGAAATTAGCTAAGTAGAGTTCAAGTTAACAGTAGTAAAATTTTATACAACTTAAATTAAAAATTAAGAGAAGAAAATTGTCAAATATTGCAAGAAAATTAAAAATAAAATAAGCTAATAAAAAATTCAGACAAGAAAATTAAAAACTAAGGGAAGCAAATTAAAGATTTAATCAAATAAATATTCAAGTAAGGCAAATAAATTAAAAAGCAAGGTAAGAAAATATTGAAATATAAAAAGCAAATCAAAAAATAAAACAGGCAAATTAAAAATTAAGCTGAGCAAATTAAAATTTATTTTTTATAAGTTGAAATGTATAATTATTTTTTTTAAATACCTTTTTTGAATTTATGTATAAGGTGTGTCAAAATATTTTCGTTGCTTTAAAAATATGATCCAAACGAGAAAGTTTTTGGCCCTATTGGATTAGACAGTTGCATATTTACCATCAACATCACAGCTTGGAGTTCAAGCTTTGGTAATTGATTTTCAAGACAAGCAGGCTTTTCCCACTTGAAAGTTTGGGACAATATTCTTACTTCATTTAGCTTGAGTAAATATCATAATCCTGGTTATAATTTATACCACATATATAAAACATGAAGATGTTTACTAAACCTAGTTCAGTCTTTTCTGTTTATTTTTTTATTTGTTATATTATTAGTTTTTGGTCCCAACTTTTTACAATTTGAAGCTGTATAAGCATTTAAGATTAATTATAATTTTATCATTTTTTGAATTTTATCATTTTTTGCTTTTATCTTTTTCTATTACAATTTTCTATATATATATAGATATATATCTTGGAGTGGGTATGTGAGGAGGAGGAATAGATTCTGCAGTCAGATCCCTGCCCAAAAGTTGAGGAACTACACTCTGATCCTTTATCTTCCCAAATGCAAGACCAAAAAGACCTCCAGCTCTAGTGACCATCGTTATGTTAGCATTAGAGTCCTCTTCCTTTGGTGCAATGAACAAAAAATTATAAGGTTAGAATCTCAAGGGCCAGGCTCACCTCAAAATTTGCAATGTTTTGTACAGCTGAGGGAGAAGAACAGATACTACACTTTAATCCCAGCCTCAAGGCCAGAGAACAACACTTTGGTTTTCGGTAGGACACACAAGTAAAGTTGGTGACCTTAGTAGAGGATGACCCAAAAGCTCCCTTATCAATAGCTAATACACTAAGGTGTAGGGGATTGTTCTTTAGCCTTGATCCTTACCTTATAATGCTGAGTGTTAAGCAAGGCAGCATCAAGTACTATTTTTTGAATCTTTGGTATGACTTGACTGGAGATTGAACCTCGGTGAACACTCTACACATTAGGCCAATGGTCCGGTACTACACTCTATTCCTAAGTCAAAGTGTTAATCCATACATAAATAATCTCACCATTTTGATGTGTACTATATTAGTATAGCATAGTATAAAACTATCCTCTACAGATTGTAAAAGTGCTTTTATTATGAGTTTCAATTTACAATATAAGTATATTGTTAAATTAGACCTTTTGAGTTGCAAAACAAATTTTAATATTAGTTAAATCATCTAAAGCAGACATTTAGCAGAAAATTTCCTTGGTAAGAACCATAGTTATTACCTTTTTTATTACCTTTTTTCTTGTTATATTTTTCTGGTCATTGGATAATCAAAACTGAGAAGAATTGTGTTGTTGACTACTTTTGTAGCTCATGAACATTAACCTTAAGCAGGAGCTATAGTACTGATGAATGAGAATAGATCTTGTACTAATGCAGTTGTCAAGGGGTACCGCAACCATAACTCATGCTAACTGGAAAAGAGAGAGAAGTAACACAACAAATGAGACAAGATATGCTTGGAAAAAAAAAAAAAAGAATTATCCTCATTTATAGTGGTTGAAGAAGTCATTCTGGATGGCCTTTGTTTGTTCATTTAGGAATATGCTGTGTATCAGAGTTGTAGTTGGAATAGACCATGTGGAACATCCTACCTACTGCCAGCTTGTAGCACTGACTATCATGGATGGTTAAGCTGCCAGCTGGATGTGTTCTCTCTTTCTCTCTCTCTCTCTCTCTCTCTCTCTGCTGTTTGGGTCCTTTCTGCCAGCTGGGTTAAATCAGACTATGGCCTTGTTGGTTGGGTTTGGAGTGTTACAACATACAATGAGAAAAAGCTTCATTTAACACAAGACAAATAAGGAACATCTAATAATTAAACAATTTTTATAAAACAAAAACGTCAACTTGGATTTGAATGTTCAAAAGTTCTCCTTTGTGAGTAGTAAATTTTCGAAGTGGTGGAAAGTCAGATATCAAGAAACAGGGTAAAGGAGGAGAATGTTTTTAAAGAGTACTTATTCCTTTTTTCTTTACTTTTCTTTCTTTTATGGTCAGGTAGTGGAACTAGCAGAGAGGTAGTTTCGGCTCTTAACTCGAGGGCGGACGTTACTTCTCTCCTAGTTATCGCGTCTACGTTCTTTCTTGTGTCTCCTTTTGTTTTCACTGATTTGGTTCACAGAAAACCTGGGTATTTATCTCTCTCCACCGGCTCCAAATTCGCTACTCCAAAATCCTTCTAATTTTGGCGCGACCGCTTCCCATTGGCTACTTTACTTTTTATTATTTTTCTTTTTTCTGATTTTTAACCGGATGGATGCGTGGAGCCTTATGCGTGGCGACGCGTTTATACATTTTGTATCTGGCAGCCGACGAGTCAATATCCGGTTGGGAGTTTTACTGTTAATTCCTAAATCCCCACAAGACTCTCTTCATATAATGCCCAAATATTGGCTTTTCTGAGAGTCATGTAGCTTGGTTTCTGATTGTTTGGAAAATATTTTTATGACTCTTAATTTTTTACTTGTCTTCATCCCAGAAGTAGGTGTGTGGAGCTTATTGAATTTCAGTCCATCTTAGCCATATGAGCTGTGGCTGTTAAGGTGAACACTTCTGTTTGACTTACTGAGAAGAGTTCTGATAGGTTACAACAAACCACTAGAGGAATGGTCAGGTGACATAACTCAAAAACCTGTCCTATGTGTGGTGGTTGTGTCAACTAGATTGAATAATGTTAAAATAAAGGTAGAATTAATAATTACATTTTTTAGAATAAAGAATAAAAAAATGAATTCACTGATGGGTAAAGTTAAAAAAATTAAATTAGACAATTTATTAACAATGGTCCTTTCTTTTATCCAAAGAGCTGAAAGAATTATTTCTATATCAAAAAGGATAAACTATTTTCTAAGAAATATTACTTTGGCGTTGTCAATCACAAAATATAAATTTTACCAGCATCAGAATGAAATCCAATTTGTCAAGTCTCACAAAATCTTAGAATTAAAATTTTCAACGTAGTGAAAATATTTTATCTTATTTGTACAAGTGGCTTTTACTTTATGTTCCCCTACTGTTTAACTACTAAGATATACCTGCTTGCGCAAGATTACCCTTTTATTTATTTATTTTTACTCGTCATTGAAGAATGGCGCAAAATGAATCTAGCGCTTTTGCAGACGCCATAATATCGAGAACGAGGCTGATATTTATATTTCCGCTTCCTGTTAAGTCCGGTAGTAGAGAGGACAACTGGGCAAAAGAAAGCCAGGTAAAACGTGAAAAGCTTGGAATGGCAGGCAAACGAGTAGCAAAAAGTCTTGTGGATTGGGCAGCTTTTGCCGAAAGGGTTCCTCCAGCGGAAAGAGACATCTTCCGACTTTTCAAGGCCAAATCTACTGGCTTTGTCACGAAGTAAGGATCGAATCGAATACATTTTTTTACTTCAAAAATTCATCTCATGCTCATTTCATGACATCAGACATGTTAATGAAACTTTGTTCTCTTTTATCTCTTAACGATTCATCAATGTATTAAAAAAAAAACCCCACAGATTTAGTTACTTTTATAAGTTAAAAAGAATTCTTTTCATGTTTTGTTTATTTCATAAATTAATCTTCGCTTGAGGTGACCTTTTCAGTTTTCAATGATTGCTCTTCCGTTGTGTCAGTAGTGACCTTATGAGTCGTTCGTCTGAAGGACATTTTATACCTTTTAACTAAAATCCTTTTTACTTTCTCGAAAATAATATTTAATTAGCAAATTAACATCTAGTTTATATTTATTTATTTGAAAAGAACACCTCAAAATGCTGTTGTACAATGAATTTTAATAATAATGAGAAATTAAAAATCGTTTCGTACAATTTTCAATACAATAATGCTTCTATTGGAAAGAAATCAGTGTTAGTTATTTAAAAGAAAAAATGGATTGTTTATGCTTTTCAATATTAAAAAAAAAGACCAGTTAAAATTTTATTTTAATTAATAGATAAAAAATGATTCTTTCCTTTCGTTTTAATTGGATTGTTTGTATAAAGATAGTGTGCATATTTAAGATTTCATTATCGGCAAATGTTTGCTTTTATATGAAACGTAGAAATCACATGAAAAATAGCAGATATTAGGTTTTATAAAAAGATATCGAAACTGGGGCTTTAAGCTGAACAATATATAATAAAATGTATTTACAAAACAGTAAAAGTTTTTGAAAGAAAACAAAATTACGAAGCCAAACTCGAGACTTTTAAAACCGCAGTTTTTGGTAAAATACAAAATTGTACAAGTTCATCATCACCTAGCTCCGCACATTTTTTTTTTCTTGTTCGCTAAACAAAAAATTCATCTCAAGAGTAAGAGATATGAGGACGTGGAGGACATTAAAAAGAGATTCAATGATGAAACTTCACGCTACAAAAAGGAGTTTTAGATCTGTGGAAAACTTGCTGCAGTAAATGTTAAATGCCAAGAAGACAATTTTTAAGATAATTGTTTCATTAATTATTCACTTCTATGTTTTGGTAAATACAGCTTCTATCTCAATACTTTTTTGAATATACCTTTACATTCAGGTAACAAAATAACAATTACGATAGTATGCTGAAAGAATGTACATAAAAATTACAATATACAGAAGGTAATAGTATATTAGTCATATTACACAATTTAACAAAAAATAACCCTGCCCTATTACTTCTGCCTCACTTGATGTACTTTTATCATAGAGAAAATACAAATAGACTTAATTATGAGTAATGACTCGATATTATTATTTGATATAAGATATGAAAGATTTTGTAAGAAGAATATTTTACTGATGACTTGGCATAACTGAAAAAAAAAAATACAATATCTAAAATGGCTAAATATTAGATTATTTGAAATACAAAAAGATTTTTTAACCTCTAAGTATACAAGGTTCTGCCCTCTGCTAAATATATCAAAACGGTTTCAGTTTATATCTTTTTATAAGTAACATGCAAATATAGTTGTAAGTAAATACCTTTGTATAAAGTCTTTGGTTCTAAATTTTGTACTGTGTATTTGATTTTTTTTCTTTTTTTTCTTCTTCCTTTTTTAAATAAGTTACTAAGATCTTATCTAAATGAAACTTAACATATGATTTATATCTGAAAATTTCATTGTTCAACTTGTAGTGAAAAATATTTAAGTGTCTTGAAGACTTTAATCACTGAAAGTCTTTTTTTTTCCCTTACATTTAAAAATTTAAAAACATTTTTGACTTGTCAATTAAATGCAGACTCATAGAAAATACAATACTGGGCAGAAACCATAGAAAACAGTGAAAAAAAAACAAAACTATAACTATTTTTTTTTATCATTGCTGCATTGAAACTTCAATGGCATAAACACATAGAAAGTGATTATTTTCCTTGATTATTGTTGTCAAAGTTCCCTTAGTTATAGTGAAAAGTCATAATTTTTTAAAAAGTAAATTCTCAGAACCCCCCCCCCCCAAATAGGAAATTCCTGAGAATTTTTCTTTTTAGAAAATTTTGACTTTTCAGTAGATTTGAAGGAGATCACAAGACAATCTTGTTTGCTCTATTCATCAAATCTAAAATTATGCTAGGCACTGCAAAATCAATAAAGATGTTGAGATGGCCAAAATATATTAATATTTAAATAATGTATTGGAAAAAAAATCAGTTTAGAAAGGCAATAATTAAATACCAAGATTTTTCAGAAGTTATTTTGTAAAATGCACAAGGCATAAAAAATTTGAGGAAATAAACCTTGGATTTAAACTAAAAAGTTAGAAACAAATTTTAGCTTTTCTAATAAAATGAAGATAGATTTATAGATATAGGGAATTAAACTCAAGCAGGGCTAAACTTGATTCAAATTTGAATAGTCATTGTTTAATTCTGAAAGAATAGCTAACTTAAAAGCTCGAAAGACATTCCTACAGTTTTTTTTTTTTGCTTTGGAACTTTTGTTCTTGTAGGTTCAAATGAAGCAGTAACTGAGTAAATAAATAAATAAAATCTATGGTATTAAAAATGAATTATTTTTTTCTTTTGAAAAGGTACTAAAAGGCTTTCTCAGTTTGGACTTCTCCAAAGAATTGTTAATAATAGAATAAAGTTATCAATAATAAAAATGAAAAAGATAATTATGACAATAGGGAAGCAAGTAGCTTTAAAATTAGTATTAAAATGTCATCTGCAAATTTTGAAACCAGGAAAAGGTTGTGTAAGTGTTCTGATGTATTGAATTAAAAAAAAAAACTCTAAAAATAAAACAAATATGGCTTCAGTTGTATTTGTTAATAAAAATGATCTTGTATGTATTTTATTTAAATTAAGTCATCTGTCTTTGCAAAAACTTAGATGTTTTTCAAATTGTACACTATCTATATTCAATGAAAGAAAAAATTGTTCTATACTTTGAATTTTTGACAATTTTTCTTCCTTTTTTTTCCCCCCCCTCTAGGATTTTTCAATATCCAGAGAATTTACCTGCCATTGATTTTTCGGCTTACAAGAAACTTCTCAACAATCCCAAGCTTGTTGAGCCATTTGAAGCAGGAGTAAGTTTTTAAAAATTTTTTTAATATGGTTCCTGAATTAAAATAGCACTTAAAATCAATTCACCCACCTATACCTATTCACTCTCCTTGTTGGTAGGGATTAAAATGTGCTGATTGTATTCCCTGCTGGGGAGTGTGGAGTACTGCTTTATTGCCATTACTCCCACCTCCTTTCTGGTTCAGAGTGGTAGTACCTGCTAGGGTTGTATCTGTGAGGTCAAATAAATTTCTTTAAAAATCATTTGTATTTGATATGACTGTGTGCCAGAAAAACCCTCTTGGAAACAACTACACAAATGAAAATATGAATGATTCTCTAACCTTTTGGCATAAAATAACCCTACACAGGTTAACATGCCATTAAAACCAATCAACTATTTGTTCACCTTTCTTGTCTTTAAATTCCATTGATTGCTGAAAATATCTAGAAATTGTAAATGTGAATAGAAAATTTTGATCAAATTTTCATCAGAATAAGATGGGACAGTTGGAGGTCAGACAACAGGACTTGCAGCTTTCCCGTTGATTGATAGAAACACAAATTGTAAATGTGAATAAAACAATTTAATCTAATTAATAACTGGATAGATTAAAAGTTAGATTTTAGAATTTGTGCTACTAACATTTAAGTATTTTCTATTTTTCATGGTATCCTGGGTATGACATTACACTGCATCTGATGGTGAGACTACAGTTCTGGATTACCCCTTAATTGCCATTATTCTGATCTGTTAAAAAAATCATCTGTATTTGGTAGGAATGTGTGTGTAAAAAAAAACAACAAAACTAACTACACAAATATGAATATGATTCCCTAACCTCTAGGCATAATATAACCTTAAATGGGTTGAAAATCAAACAATCAATCCTTGGTACCATGTTTCCTTCATTCATCATGAAATTGATTAAACATTCTACTTAAAATCTTTGTTGAAATTTTATATTTCGTTTTCTAAGTGTCTGTTAAGTGGATGTCTATTGGAAATGAGCTTGCTGTTGACACCATATCACTGATGTGAAAAAGGATAGTGAGAGAGACATACATATCTACAAATGGATATTTATTATAGGTGATGTCTCCTAAGATGCATAAATGTGGAGCACCATGATATCAAAAACCTCTGAAATTCAGAAAAAAAATTCTATTTCTGCTGTAACAAACGTAAACTTCTCAAATAAGATTGATTTCTAACTTTAGCCAGATCTGGTCTACCAGACATTTGCGGTTGTTTACAACCAAATATGTTAATGGAGGCACTGATATTTGTCGGGTGCCCCACATATATGTAAGTATGGCACAGGTCCTTTTCTTTTAATGAGGGAACCAGGTATATGTGTAGCCTATACCTACCCAGTAGTTCCAAAAATGCTTTGTGCCCCATCGACATTCCCCTAAAAAAGGGGCGCCTCAGGTACCAGGTGATAAAGCTAGGCCCTCTGAAGAGGGTTAGAGCCTGGTGGAACAGCTGATTAATGGAGGTGCTTGTGGCGTAATGGTTTCCATTGTAGCACTAATACCCTTAGGAAAGGTATGAATCCAACTATTTTCAGCTCTGGGTAGGCTAGGCTCGTTAATGTTGGTATGGCAACCAGTCTAGGAGAAGGAAAACTCTGAATTCAAACCTGTTAAACTCTACTTGAAAATTGACCTTGTGTCACATCCTGCTTGTGTGGAGGGGTTGGGTGAATATGTATATTACTAATTAGCTAATGACTGGTATATTCTATTTGAGTTATCTTAAAACTGTTAGAATTTAGAAATTCAGTCTGTAAAGGATTTTAATGAAATCTAGGTTCAAATAGGAGGTGCTTATGGCATAAGTTATTGTTTTTTGAAGAGTTCAAATCCTGACTGAGGCTGTTTGCATTTCATGTAGCACTAATACCCTTGGGGGGAAAGGTATGAATCCAACTATTCTCTCTCCAGCTATAGGTAAATAGTGGGGCAGATTGGGCTCTTTAATCTTAGAATAGCAACAAGTGTTTAAGAAGGAAATCTTTGAATTCAAACTAGTAGATTTGGAGAGGGATGAGCTTTGGTAGATTATTCTTGCCTGCATGAGTATTGTACCTCCATGACCAAAACCAGGTTATGAGACCAGTGAGTAAAAGGTTTAAATAAGTGAATTAAGCTGATTGGAGAAAGTAAAGAATTAATTTTACATAGATTTTTATTTAGTTTTGATATTTTTTTCCCCAACTTGAACTGTATATCTACATTATATGTAATTTTAAAAAATTTACACATTTATTTCAAATGAATTTGCAAGACTTTTGTCATATATTTTTTTTGTTTTCAGTATGCTGCCTTATCCATCCCGTACCCTACAGATAAAGATAATGTCAAAGACGCTGTTTTAGCTGAAGAAAAGGAAGCTGTAAGTCAAAATATTTGAAATTATCTTGATATGCTGATTGCATGCCTGAAGTGGGGTAAGCCCTCCCTCTCCAACTAGTATCCTGGGTATGGCACTAAACCATCTGATAGTGAGGCTCCAGTTCTGGAGCTTTGAGCAATGTGGAGTACCTCTTCATTGCTATTACTCCCAAGTCTACTCTGACCCGGAGTGGTAGCACCTGTTAGGGTCCCATCTATGGATCAAATAGAAGTATTGAATCATTTACTATACTTAAAACCATTAACTGTGTAAATGAATAAATAAAGTTGAATAGAATTGTGTTGGATAACAATATTTGAAACCATTTAACTATGCAAACAAATGAGCTCTAGCTCATTTAAAAATCATGTTACCTAGAATCACCAATGTTAAATAGCAATACTTGGAACCATTTAACTGTGTGCCTACAAATGATGAATATTAAATATGAATTATTTTGCAATATTTGAAACTGTGCTAACAAAAGAGCTCAAACTCTTTTGAAAATTAAGTTACCTACAAACTATTAACTTATAAATCATCTATTTGTATGAACAAGATTTGGCATTAAATAATCATCAAGGGTTGATATGCCATTAAATCATATACTCTAACCTATTTAAATATACATAACAAAATTGAACAAATTTTTAAATTCAGTTTTGTGAAGTAGCTAATTTTTTTTTAGGTAAATATCTTATTTTTAGATGGATTACCAAATGCTAACGATTCCAGTTCATAAAAATAATTTTTCTTATTTCTCAAAGTTCCTGATGTGTTGTCTATCGATTATAATCTTTATAATACTAACAATTTTTATGTGATCTATCCAGGTCTGCACAACATTGTGAAACTCATGCGATTTTTGACAGCATTTGTTCCAGCCCTAAAGAGCTTTCAAAGAAAACATTCATGATCTATAAAATCATCAGCCAATATTGTGCAAAAAATTTTGAGGAGCATGACTTCAATCAAACATTGTTGAAAGCAATGGTCCCTACTAAATCTGCAAAGTTAACAATGAACCTATTAAGTACTTCGATAATGGGTGACAACTTAGCTGATACTGTAACTTCCTGGTCAACTAAACAAAGCTTAGCGAATAAGAACCAGCTTTGAACTTAATTAATTCCCTTTAACCCTTTTGGACTTGTGTTGTCTAGATCGATTACTAAGTTTATTAAGTGATAGATTCTTTTAAATAAACATCAAAGATACGTTTGTAGCAACACGTACAAGTCCAAAGGGAATTGGGTTATTTTGAGTTGAAGGCAGTTGATTTACATTAAACTCACAGCAGTTCTCACTAAAAAAAAAAATCGAGTTGGATTAAGAAATTTTTCTCTAATCCTACATTTTATTTGTCATAAACTCTTAAGTCGCTCAACTGTACTTAAACATAAAATCCATTTTATGAAAAATATTGAATTTAGTTTAGATTTGTGAATCCCAAAAAAAAAATGACAAGCTTTTGTTCCGAGTGTCCCAGGAAAGTTGTTTGTTTGTCTCTGAAATATTATTTTTATTGTCGATAGTGCAACTCGGTGCCATTTAAAAACTATAAAATATATATATATATATATATATATATATATATATACACACACACACCATACATTGCCCAAGTTTTATTTTGGATTAGCACACATTGAAACTATTTGTATAGTAATTTACAAAGCTCTTTGCTTCGATGTGGCACAAGGTCGAATGAATGGGGCGCCCAATGAGACTCGAACTCACTCGTGTAGGTTTGCTAGTCTAGCTTGCTAACCGTTATACCACCAGAGGTGCCCTTGAAACTATTTGTATATATGTTAGGCTATTTAAAACTATTATCAGTAGAGAAAGTTCTGAAAATGTTTTTGAACAAATCTGTAGTTGCCTCCCTTCTCCTTTTCTTTCACAATTACCACATATGACTGATAAATTTTTGATTTTTCATTAGTGAAATTCAAATTAATTGGAAAGGGAAAGAATTTAAGTACACTATCTGGCATTAGACGGCTTCTTTTTCTTTTCAGAGAAAAATGTATAAAATTAGCTCATTTAGGTTTTACTCAAACTATATACTTAAAAAAGGAAAAGTTCTAATTTCAAATCAGATTAAATATTTAAAATAAATTACTAACTTTATGTCCCACTAGTGGTGCATTGATGATTTTTTAAAAATCTAATTTTAATAATTCTTTTTCTTGAGTTGCTATTATTATAACCATAAATGATCATCTCATTATTATGGTGAGTAGCATTTAAGAATCAGATTTATAGATTTTAAAAGATCTAAGGCACAGATTTTTGTTTTTCTTTTTTTAAGAAAGGCAGTCATTTCTAACTAAAAAATAGAAAACATTGCTCCAAAGAATGGCAAGAGAAAATTCTTTGGAATAGGCATTTAACCTCAAAGGACTTGTTCTTTTGGCCAGCACTCTCAGAACCAATCTAGTGGAGTAGGAAGGTTGTTTGAGGGACACTGGATATTTAAGCTGCAATCAATCCAAAAGCAACTGGTATCTTATCTGTTCATGATGATACATGGATTTAAAGATGATTTTATAGATATTTTTTTCTTTTTTAATAACCTAGTCCAATGCCAATATTATTCATGGAATTAAAAATTCAAAAGGGCTATAGAATTTCAACCTATTTCATTATATTATCTCTTCAGCTTAGATAAACAGGCAGGGTTTTTTTTTATAGTGTCCTGGTGCCATTTGAAATGTGTGCACCATTTATATAACTTTACAATTGTATTTCTTTCAAAAACAGTATGTGGCTCAGTATTTTCTTGTTTATTATAAATTACTATTCATAAAAAATTAGCATTTATTGTTTAACAATAATGATTGTTCCCATTACTCAATTCCCCCATCTGTTTGTAATGGATTATCCTGGTGATATCGAAAAATGTTATGAATTATGATGGACTCTCTCATCATGTCCTATTGAAGAAATGTAATTGGTGACCCAGTGTTCAAATCCTCAACAAGGCGGCTTACATTCTCTTCATGATAATCCCACCAGCTATGGTTAAATAGTAGGGCAGACTAAGTTCTTTTTAGCATTGGTTAAGACAACTAATCTAGAAGGAAAACTCTAAATTCAAACTAGCTTTACTCATCTTAAAAGTTGATTTTGTTTTGTATCCTGCTCATAGTAGAGGGGTTGGGTAAATACATGTTTATGTCTTAAATGATAAAATTCTGCAAACCAGTCTATAATTTGTGCACTGTTGGCCACGACATTCTATCTTGTTTTCAAATTAGTTCAAAATTCTCTTTGATGATTTTCCAATTTCATTTATTCCCTTGTGGCTTTCAGTCCTCCATTGATTTCGTCCAATGGTGTTGTATTAAGAGAATAGATGGAAGTTAATGGCTTTGAGATAGTATGTATTTACCCAACTCTTCTGTTACTAGCAGGATGAGACAAGTTTTTTGTTTTTTCATATCGTGTACAGTTGTTTTGAATTTAGAGTTTTTCTCTTAGACTGGATGCCTTACCAAAGATAAAAAATCCAGTCTGCCCTACTACTTACCCATAGCTGAAGGAAGAACAAATGGAGTCATGCCTTTTCTAAAGGGTAGTAGCACAAAGCAAAACACAAAGTTTTGTCCAGGATTTGAATTCTGGTCACCAATTCCATTTCTTACTACAACAGCCATTACACTAAGCTTTAAAGTTGTATTTAGTCTTGTCTGAAAAACATAAGGAGGCTCTCTACATTTTGAAGAGTGGTAATGTTAACAACTCTATAGACGCCTCTTTTTCTTAGAGATGATGATGACAAAGTTTGCTTTTAATATATGACTTATAATTTCATCATCAAGAGAGGCATTTGAATTGACTTTGCTTCCCTAGTACATTAATTATTAACATATTTGAAATCATTGCTATCTACCATGATAAAGATTTATGGGTAGGTATTCACTGTTTGACAACTTGTTTTGGTGTACGCTTTGGTTAGTATACTATTTCAGTTTTCTCTTAAAGGCCAAAGTATTGGCTAGTCATAGAAAAACGGTCAATAGATTTTTGTACTTCCTCAATGGAAGTTGCAACAAGTGCAGCATCATCAATGAAGAATAGGTCACAGATTATACTTGACCTTGCAAATGTTTTTTGTTTTGAAGTGCTGGTAGTTGAAAAGACCAACCGTTGTACAAAATTAAAATTTTTACTGTTTTCCAGGTCACCAAATGCATACAGATGAAACGGCATGAGTGACATGATACAATCTTGTTTGTTGTCTGTTTTTACTTCAAATAGATTCATTTTCATTCCATTATGAAATAGGATGATAACTTTTTAGCATATTATTTGGTAAACCTTTTTTTTTTTTTTTTTTCTCCAAGACCTTTTGTAGAGTATTTTTGTCTTCAGTTGAAGGCCTTAGATCTACAAAAACCATGTTTTTCATTAAAAGGATTTTCTATTTGACTTATTTAATGAAAGATGTCTCAAATAATTTGCTGCCAAACACATTTTGTGTGTGTCTATACACACACACACACTTGATTTTTTAAAACTTATTTAATGTCAAGTCTGTTATTGAATTTTATGTGGTTAATTGCATGATCTTTAGATGGATACTAAGATGGTTGTGTGCCTTGGGGAAATTTCTAAATTTTAGGTTTTGTAGTAACTGTTTTAAAATGAGCATTTTTTTTTCTTTTTTAATTACTATAAAAATTTTTGCTTTTTATTTATATATATATATATATATATATATATATATATATATATATATATATATATATATAAAATACTCTTTTTTTTTTTTTTTTTCTATTTTATTTTCATTTTAATTTTTAAAATATTTTACTTGGAATTTAGTGTAGTGGAAGAATTTTATTTTTTAAAAAATTGAATGAATGAATGATTGGTTTTTTTTCTTTTTTTTTTTTTCAAGGAGGTAGATATGAAGAAACAAATTGAAGGCTTGCAGAACATCATTTCAGAGGCAGAACTTATGGTAAGTTTTTTTTTTTTTTTTTTTTTTTTTTTTAAAACTATTTTGATCATCCCAATGAATTGTTTTAAAAAATTTTTCTTCTCACTTAGGAAATTGGGTGATCAAATTTGTTACTTTAAAATTCTCTGGTCTCCCTCCTCTTCAATCATTATCCTGTTTTCACAGTTTAAAGTCTGGGTTAAATCATTTTTCAATTGCTATATAGTTTCCCCATTGATGTTTGCTGGCTTTACTTTTTAGTGGTGTGTGTATCTATCTATCTATGGGGTGTGATGGGTCAATTGTTATCTAAATTGCATGAAAATATCTTCCAAATACTCTAGATTAAATTTGTTCAAAGAAATCGTCATTAGCTTCAACCATGGGCTCCAGCTGATTTTCATCCTTGGCTTCAGTTCATCTTTGGTGTTCCAGTTTTGTTGGTTTCTCTCTTAACCATATCCCACACAGAAAAGGGATTGCAATCTTTCTGACATCCAAGACTGGGTTCTTCTTGCTTGTGTAGCATGGTGTAGTGTCTTCCAGCCACCACCTTCTCAATCCAGAGTAGCAGTATCTCCTCCAGGTACTTGATGTAGATCCCCTCTGTGTTGAGTGTGAGGACATGCGGGAAGATGAATGGAGGCATAACGTCACCATTAGTAATGACTATTCCCAAACACCATGATGTGAACTGAGTGATATCAGTGCATCTTGTGGAGACAGAGTAAATCAACAGTTTTGTGAGTTCACCATTTGATTCTGTTAGTAATTTTTCTCGTTTGTGAAAAGCTAAAGCATGTTTGGTTGGATAAGATGCTTGAGTTTGTTGAAAAGCTTTGCTGCATGGTCTTTCCTCTTGTCCTTCATGGCCAGTGATGAAAATTGGCTCTTTCTCATCTCCATATCCCTGGCTGTGGACTTGACTTGCTGGGATCATTATCAATCATGACCTGGATCTCGCCAACAAATTCAGGAGTTCTTTTCTTATCAAAGTGAGGCTCCTGAGCTGCCATACATTTGTAATCACTGCTGGATACATCCAACTCTCTTTCGAATTCTCTGCACTGTCCTCAGGTTGACACAGTAAATCTTCATATTGGAGTTTGAATGCCAACCAGTACTGCATGCTGTTTCTAAATTTCTGGAGGAGTGAATTGTCATGGTACTCCTTTCCTCACAGACTATGCCCAACTGACTCTAGTTTGTTTCAGGTTTTGTCTATTGTGCAGCAAAGTGCATTAGTGAAATTTATAATTTAAAATGGTGACAATTTACACATTGTACTCTTTGTGTGTGTGTGTATATATATATATATATATATATATATATATATATATATATATATATATATATATATATATTAGTTTGCTATAATTAAATAAAGAGCCCAACATCGGTGATAAAGCATATCTCAACAGTGCTTGGGGGACTGTAATTTTTTTTTTCTCCATGTCAGTGATTAAATGAAGTTAGTTCTCTACTAGTTTCCTCGGAGTAGTATATTAATGAAGTTTGCTGTATTTATAAATATCCATCAAACATCATTGATTTTTCTTTGTTATTCTAACTTATATGGCAAAAGTTAGACATGGTTATATTACAAAACACAAGAGAAATAACTATTCAATCATTTCTCACTGTTTTGTACTGAAGGAGCATGTAGATTATTGTCAGTCAGTCTGAAGGAATGAGTCCAGAATCAAATTCCATTGAAAGTGGGAGTTGAACTTTTGACTGAGTTTGTATAATTCACAAATAAAAGAAAGGAAACCAGTGTTCAAGTGATAATTTATTAATGAAAGAAAGGAAAAAGTCTCTTTGCAATGTCAAAATCAGCTCAACAACAATGATATAGTCTCTTATCACAGGAGCCATTAATTGTAGTGCAACCAGAAGAAAGTCACTTATTTAAAAGCAAGGAGATTCCCTGTGATGTTGAGGCTAATGTGCTGGACTGCAACATCATAGTAAGTTATTTGAAAGTGATTTAGTCTGCTTTGTTAAGTTTTGTTTGCATTGTCTGCAGCCTATGATCAAATGTGTTGGATTTTTTTAGTATTAGTGAAGAGAACTATTTAGAGCTTTGGTTGTTCAAAGTGCTTAGAGGATATTAATAAGAAAAATATATCTGTTCTGAAGAAGAGATTTGTTCAACACTAGTGTAATGAACAACTTTTTAAGACCAATTTTCTCCTTGAAGAACAAGGGTAGTTTGTTACATGCAAGATGTTTTTGAAATATCAAACTTTGTTTAGGTATAGGCCTAGAAACAAACTAAGTTACATAAAAACCTTTGTTTAAACATGTGAAAACACATTGGGGCAGTCTAGTGGGAATTTGATCAAGTCATGGATAAAATAGCTTCTGTTTTTGAAAAAACAGAAGCCATTTTATCCATGACTAATTTGTGAACATTTGTTCATATTATCTTGTGATGTGTTGGAATATAATGTGCCCAATAAACTGTTTAACTCGTGTTGAAATATTTTTGTAACTTAGCATCACCAAAAATTAGGGGTTCTTGATTACTTGGGTTATGTAATTCTATTTTACATGACTGATCGATAGAATAAAGGAAGTATTTGTAAAATTACAAAAGATTTAATTCATAGTTTAAGTGGATTTTCCAAAAATTGATAAATTCAGTGCTAGAAAAATGTAAAACTTAATTTTGTTATAAAATTGCAGTGCAATCAAATTTGCCTTTAATGTGTTTTTTTTTTTTTTATATATTTAAAATTTTAAATAGTGAATGAATTCTTTTGGTACTGGTAATTTAATTTCTAAAATGAATATTTTATAGGTGATTAACTTGGTTTCCAACTTAATTAAATTAAATCAAATGTCAATATAGTTCAAGGAAATAATACATTCCTGACTTAGTCATTTTTGTAAAAAAAATAAAAATAAATTGCAATTTAAATCATTGCTAAACAATTAAAAAAAATCTTTTTACCGGTAAATTTCATCTTTAACCCTTTCACTACCAAGTTTTTGTTTTGTTTTACAAGTGAAAATGATATTTGACTGGAATAAAAAATTAACTCTTTTACTTTCACTTAGTAGGTGCTAAAAAACTGGTCTTGTGCCCAAACTAATTTTGTACTAAATATCGACTTTCTTTAATGTTTGATTTATAGTTACAGTCATGTTTTTTGACTCTTATCAAATAAAGAATTATTTTCTTTTCAGTTGAATAAACTTGACACTTTACCTAAGCCTTATGAAATGACACATGAGATGTTTGCTGATTACTTCCCTGAAAGTGCAGTTAATCCTGACAAGCCTACAATGTATCCTCATGCCAAGCCCTACCAACCAGAGAACAATCCCAACTTCTTGAAATAAGAACTGAGCTTCTTCATTTTTAGAGATCTTTTACTTCGAGAATTGGATGTTTCTTGGGTCTAGCTACAAAATATCATTGTACAGTTTCCAGATAATAAAACTATGTTACCATAGAAAATAATTCTATATTTGTTTGTTATTGTTGCAATAGATTATTTGAAAATTAAAGTTTCGCCTGGATTTTTAAATTTATTTTAAAAACTTTTTTGGTAGAATTAAAATTGATACTTTAAAAATTCAGTTTTATAAATAAGTATTAACAAGGTGAGCATGGCAAGTTCTCTAAGCGGTATCTAGTGTCTGCACAGAGCTGATGAATGTAGGTTTTTGCTAGTTGGCCAATACTGGTGTGTCTGTTTCTTTTTCAGCAGAGCCCAACATTTCTTGTTCATCTTACTTGGAAAGTTTGTGAGATAGGAGGTAAGTGACCATTAGGTGCTGCTTCCAGGATTTGTTAAAAACTGCACTTGGCCTTATCTAATTTTATAATATCTCATATAACTATTAGTCAGACTTGATAGTAAAAGTAGGAAAATTTTTAAAGCATCTATTCCCCACTAGACATTTACTTATGGAACTTGGAATAGCTCCAAAATAGTTTTTAGCCAATATTTGCCATTATTGATAAGGTATTTTGAACTTGGTTTCATGATGCAACTCAATGACATTTCCTTATTTGGTGTGCCATTGTCATGAACAATTAAACATGGTCACATTTTGGGGTGTTAGTTGAGTGCATACAAAATGTGCAATGTTTAAGATTTTGAGGTTTGTTTTTTTTTTTTTTTTTTCTTTGAAGGTGTGGCTTCTTGATTTGCATGATGGGTGCAAGATACCTAAAGCTGATTAATATTTGATAGAGAAACTCCTTCCACACTATTAATCAAATATTGAAATCCTGTAGGCAAGCAAACATTTTATATATAGACTTTCCTGTTAATACTTAGGGGGTACAAATTAAACATCTCACATAAGATTTTTTGATCCTATGTACATGACAACACTTGGTCAATACAGCCAGTACATTAAATCTTGTTTTTAAATTCGTCCTCGATTCTTATTTTTCAAATTCAATTATTCCCTTGTAGTATTCAGTCCTCCATTTGCTTCAGTATAAAAGGGGATAGAGGAAAGATATTTAAGCTTCTTAAAACAAGGCTCTACCTACATTTTGAGTGCCATCATAGTTGATGTCGAATTTATTAAATTAATACAGTATATATCTTGATGGTAGTTAAATTCTGGTCAAACATACATTAACCCTTTTGGTGCAGGGAGCAACTTGAGTCTCCCATATATACTTAATATAAGATACTTTAAAATTTTGGATCTTGTGATAACTAATAATAATCAAATCATGACAATGTGAGATTTGCATCAAGATAACTAAACGTGTGTAGGGGTTTATGGAAAAATGTCATTTGCATGCAATTACAATATCAAAACAATTTTGGTCTAATTCATTGATAAAAAAAACAAACTGCATAATATAGGAGGAAGATGTGCATATGGTCTAATTGCTGTTGATACACCCCTTATTTTGGAACCTGTGCACATGATCAATTACTGTAATCCAGTTATATTACCTGTACATTAAACTTGAGTAAGTTGAAACATTCAGGGTGTTGCAATTTTATTTTTTAATACTGGCATAAATAGTCACAAACACAAGTGGGAACCAAAAATTTCAGTCCAACCAAGAAAGGAATTACCCCTTCCCTGAAGGGTGAAACAAACTTAAGAAAATAAGCTAGGTGTGTTAAACTTAAGGATGAATATGCAGAATAGCATGTATATGTCAAAGCTCTAGGTTATTCTCTTTGTTTGTTGGGCTGAAAACTTTTTGTGTATATATACACATACACAGATATAAAATTAACTTCTAAAACTTTTTATCAGTGTTGATTGGTTTTTCTGAAATATGCACTCATTCTAAAGTTAAGCACTTTTCTGCTGAATTAAAAATTAATTAGACTCACAGAATTCTATTGAAGGTTTTTACTAAAATTAAATGCAAAATATGTGATTGTGATTACTTGTAAATGAAAGAAAATACATGAAAAGGGTCTCTTGCAAAGGTTGTCAACTTTGATTCCTGATGACAAAAAAAGAAACATTTATAGTTTCCACGTTTATTAATGATTTAATAATTCAGACCAGTCATCTCTGAGTTTCCAAACCATCTTTCATCTCCTGAAGCTTCTAAGTTTATATAAAAAGGGTGGTTTATAAAACATTAAAACCCCCAAATAAGAGGTGCTCTTGGTAGTACTCCAAAAATCTGACTGCCAAAACATAAAATGCAAACTTTCTTAGGCCTGTTTCAATTGAGCTGAGCTCTTGCTTCATCCATCTATCAAAATCCCAAGACTTCTATTGCAGGAGATGTTGATGGTGGGAAAGATCATTCATGGCACAATGTTAGTATTACCCAACTTCTCTACTATGAGCGGGATGTGTGACACAAGGTAAATATTCAGGTAGAGTAAAGTTAGTTTGAATTCAATTTTGTTTTAGAATGGTTGCCAAAGCTAAAAAGTCCAGTTTACCTTACTATTTACCATTAGCTGGAGGGAGAACAGATGGTTTCATGCCTTTCCCAAGAGCATGAGTATGAAGAGAAACACCAACTGCCCAGTCCAGGATTTAAACTTGGGTTAGTGATTCTATTTTCTTTCAATGATAACCATTACACTAAGTGAGCCTCCAAGATTTTAAATGATTTATGGCACATGTCAAAAACAAGTATATGTATACACATAATCTCAATTATCAAAAAACTATACATTCTTTGACTTGTGCATAAAGTCATCAATATCATTTGAACAAATGACACTTTCCAAATACCTCATGTTGCTTATTGAACTTCTGATTTGTATCTGGAGAATATTGCACCATTTTTCCGAGAGTACCCGTGCAAGTTCTCTAAGTGTTTGAACAGCTGGGGACTCTAGTTCACATTTTAAGTCCAAAATGTCCCACAAATGTTGTATAAGAGTAACACTAGAGCTTCTTGCAGGTCACAATAGAGTGTCAATGGCATTACAATGTACATGCTCTTTTGAGTCAAGAATCATTCATAAAGACTGGATATGATGCAAGTAAGGGATTATTAGAATAAACTATAACAACTCTTTTAAGGACTTGTTTCTGCTATTTTTGGCCATTGAGATTGTCTTGCAATGTCAGTGGCAATCATGTGAAAAGCTAAATCAGATCATAACTGAAATGGAATTGGCAACTAGAGTTCAAATCCTGGACGAGGTTGTTTGTGTTTCACTTCATGCTCATACTCTATGGGTAAATAGTAGGGCAGACTGAGTTCTTTAACTTTGGTTTGGCAACCAGTCTAGAAGGAAAATTGGCTTTAATCTGCTTAAAAATTGATCTGGTGTCATAACCTGCCCATGACAAAGAGGTTGCCAGATGATAACTGAACCACCACCAAATAGAACCAATTTTTGGGTGTTGTAATTGATATGCAGTTCAACAAGGCTATATTTAAGCTCTGCCTTCAGTAACAGTTTGGTGCACCCTCTTCAAAGATGGGTGTTCCAACTAATTCTGATCATTGTAAATATTCCTGCATATAGCTTGGAGTGAAGAGTGGTCATCAGATAGGATGCTATAAAGCAAAACCACTTTCTTTTAATGGTATTGAGTGATTTTCTGGAGTTTATATTTCACTGGTCTCAAAGACAGTGACTTGTTGAACTGTTTTTTTTCCCTAGCAAGTCCCTTAAGCAACCTGTCCTCACAAGCATTAGCATTTTTCTTTGTCTTCCAATCCTCACCTATTATGGGCTTTTTATGAGTGATTATGCTGAGTTGTCAGCTAATTTGCCAACAAGACAAACCAGTACCATGCATCTCAGTAATCTGTCAGTTGTCAAAATAGAATCACAATAAGAAATACTTTAAGTTAAACTGCAAATTATTCCTGCATGGGTACACTATATTGACAATTAATATGATGCATGGACAAAGTATAACAGTGCATTTCTTTTTGTATTCCACTTAAGACATATCCATGCAAACTAGACTGTATTTTGTTGGAATAGTTATTTTTCTATAAAATTATGTGGATAAATTAGCTGGGGCTTAACTTTTGATTGGTTTTAATAGCATATCAACCTGTACTACGGTTATTTCATGCTTAGAGGTTAGGGAATCACATTGTATACTCATATTTACATTTTTTGTGTAGTAGTATAAGAGTCTTTTTTTTAAATATTATGTGATAAGTATTCCTATCTAATTAGAATTATTTGCTCTCAGTTGTATGGTTTCAAGTAACTAATAATAATAATCCTTAATAAACTATTATAACTTCAATTATTATCATTAATACAAATCATTTTCACAGTTATATGCTTTCAAGTAACTAATAATAATCCTTAGTAAACAATTACAGCTTCAAGTAACTATTCTTAATACAAATAATTTAGTTATATTGTATCAAGTATTCTAATATTAATATTTTTCAAACAGTTTCAAACCCATAATTTAATATTTAAGAGATTGCATTTATATTTGTAAATTTACCAGGCATAGTTTGGTTTCTTTGTTTTAATGGCATGTCAACCTTTGTGGATTCTTTAATGCCAAAGGCATCCTTGCAGAAAAACAGTAATGGTACTATTTAACCCATAATTGGGAGGATAAGATGGTTCATACCAAGGGTATTAGTCTGAAAATGAATGTAATAGTGACTGGAAATCCAACTCATTATGATGTTGCAGTTCAGAAAGTTAACCATTACACCATACATGAGTACACTATGTAGTGGTAAATGTCACAACACATGGGAGTGCATTTCTTTTTATCTTCCACTTGAGATGTATTAATGATACAGACCACATATTTTGTTTGAATAGTTATTTTTTTATGAAATTATTTGATGAAAATATGATGGTGCTTAACTTTTGAGTGGGTGCATAAAATTATTACAAAACAATCATTTCAACAAAGTACAAACAAACAATGATATAGTTATTTGGTAGAGTTCAGCCCTTTTGAAAAAAACATACAAAAAAATCAAGAAAGACAAATGCAAAAACAAATCTATGGACTTGGCTACCTTTCCCACATTTTATTTTGAAATTCACTTTTTTTTGAGGTTGAAATCTTTTGTTTCTTTTTCTTTCTATTAGCAGCAGTAAGCTGTATTCTGCTAAACAATAGTGACATGTTGAATGAGTCTTTCTCCTTTTTGCTGCATATTGTATTATTATAATTATTTATTATTATTGTCAGTATTAATATCAAGGTTCTGTGTGACAGTCCAGAACTGATGGTGACTCTGGCTCTAGTTGTTGTTGTTGTTTGGTGGAGGTGAGGGAGTGGGGAAAACAGAATAACATTTGGAGATGGGAGAGGGTGACAGAGGGGAGGGGAAAAAAAAAAAAAAATCAATAATAAAAAACATTTTTTAAAAAACATTTTAAAAAACAATTTTCAGTATTTCAAGCAAATAAAAAGTGTATAGATAGAAGACAAAATACATATAAATAATATATACTTATATGTAGAGCGAGAGAGAGAGCTTATTGATGTTATCACAGTTCTAAAATCAAAGCATTTAAAAGGATTTTTTCTTTCAGATAATATACTGTACATTTACTATATGTTATATTTACATAAAAAGACAAACAGTAAAAAGCAGTAAATTTTTTTGCCTGTTCATTCAATCATCCATCAACAGCGATTTAAAAAAAGAAAAAAAAAAGTTGTGCTTTTGTGGAGGGAGGAGGAGGAGTAAGGACAAAATGGTGAACAGAAAAAAAAAAGAAAAAGAAAAATGACAATCTGAACAAGATAACCACAAATAGTTAACATGTCACTCCCATCATCAAATGTAAATTCTATGTTGGCAACTTCATTCATTCATCTTTAGAAAAGAAAGATATAAGAAGACCTCCCTAAAAAAAAAAAAATCACTTTTTGTATAAAAAAAAAAAAAAAAAACCCTCCCCCACTTCACAATCATCAATAATATTTACTTTACTCCTAATAGTTATTCACTTTGCTTAGTCTGGCACAAGGCCATGAGTTGCTAATACCCCTCTGCTGATTCTAAATGGTCACCCAACTAAGAACTGATAAGGTTTATCACTGCTTAGTCTTGATGATCAATGTAATTTGACTGTAAATCAAATAGTTACTGACTAAGCTTAGCTTAGTCTTGCAGATGACCAAAATTGTGGGACATCTAGTTAGGACTGAATTCACTAAATAATAATGGACTAGTTCACCAACTATTGGCTCGGGGAAATATATTCCCCTTGTCCTTGTAGGTACAATTAATGTTAGGCTTATGCAAAAGTTTCTAGCAAAATGAAAAAGTGCACACACCTAATATCATTGCTATAAGATTTGAGACAAAAATCATGTGTCCTATGCCTAGAATAAAAACTTGCAAAATAACAGAACATACTTTATCGTGCTGATCAATTTTAAGAGCTAAAAAGTATCTCCAATTTGACCGTCATGACCAATTAGGACAGTCAAGAAAATGATTCAATGCTGATACATGTCTAACTTTTAACTCACTCCTTCCCTGGTTGTCACTACATTAAGATTAAACTTGTTCTTTATTCTCATGACTTTAAAAAATCTGTTTGAGAAATATCTAAGAAAAGTGGAGGTGTGAGCAGTCTTTTATGTCTGGCAACAAATAACAAATCCGCAAATTCTAATCAGCTCCCCAAATCAGCAGATTAAATGTCAACTATCTTAAATATGAGTTGATTTGAATTAAAAACCCAAAGTTCAAGAAAAAAACTTTTTTTCAGAAGCTGTGTACAGAAAAAAAAAAAAAAAAGAAAAAAAAAAAGCATTTTACTTAGGATGTTAAATCCAACAGCTTTCTTACCATATTTCCTCAATGAAGAAAAAGAAATTTTGAATCTCAAGACAAATGATAGATAATAAAAATTGTCTAAATCAAATTAATATTAAAAGATTCAATTCATTTTTCTTTCTTGTGAAGCAACAACAATGAGGTGGTAGCTCAAAAGCTAATGTATTGAATATGCAGATTTAAATTTCATATATTGAAAATAAGGAATCATAACTAACTTCAAAGTTCCAATTTTTTGTTTTTTTCAAGTTTTAGATTGTATCTAACTGGCATCAGCAAACCATTTCAGTAAATGCCAGTCAAGAATACAAAAAAAACCCAAAAAGGCCCTAAAACACCAAGTACTCTTTTACTTCTAAAATCTGTGACAAATATCAACCAGTAACAAAACTACTTCTGTCCAATAATAATTATTACATTTACATATATATTGCATACATCAAATGTAAAAATTATTATGGGACAAAGGGGACAGAGGTAATGATTTGTTGAGGTTGCAACAAAGAAAAAAATATGATATAAGTGAAAAACTTTCCATTTCTTAATAAATATATATAACTAAAAAGAAAATTAATATGTATATATGAAGAAAAAAAAATGCATCGTTTTCTAATAAACCATTAAAATTTTAAACATTTTAACCTTTGTTTTTTGATGGTCTTAATTCCATCAGGAATTCTCAACTTTTAATCACTGCAACCTTACAATTCTGTTCCCTGTCAAATAAAAGAATTTAAAAAATAATAAAAATATACTCAATTTTTATACCTTCAGATATTATTTTAATCATTTTGGATTTCTTGTATTTTTTAAATATATTTTTTGACTCTCATTTCAGGTAAAAACCAGTGTGTTTATATTTATTCTCAATGATACAATAGCCATGCCCTAAAAACAATCATTTTCTCTGAATATTTCACTTTCACTAATAGTCAGACAATTTCAGAGTAACCCCCCCACCGTCAGATTATGGACATTGCTCTTCTCTTTTCATCAATCTTAAAGAAACATCTCATATTCATGTATCTTAGCAGTGATTAATATGAAAAATCAAATCAAATCAAAACAAGTCTTTCAATGGAGATCAATAATTGTCCCTGGTGTATAAATGCTTCCAAATATACTATAAATAGAAAATGAGGAAGAGGTAATGTTGAGTTTAGACCCAAAAATATGTAAATTCTTAGCAATTAAATTTTTTATGCCCTTATCAGATTAGTCATATCACCAGCACCCATCAACTTAAAGAAAGTAATCCATCGAGTATCGCAGATTTTATAAGTAAATTAAAAGAGCGAACTTTCCCTCTATTATTGAATCATATCAAAGAATTTGCCTTGTTTAGTTGTTTGTCCAAAAATGAAGACCTTCAATTGCCAAGAGAGATTCAGCTTTTGTTGACAAAATTGATCATGTCTGCAAGCTTTAGACTCATAAGTGCAAATCCCTAATGGAAAACAGAATTTAAAAAACATAAGTAAATAAGGCAAACAAGAAGAAAATAAAATGCCAGCATTAATTCTTTAAAAATGAGACAAAACTCACTTTTGCCTTAGGATATTGATGAAAAACTTATAACATTTTAAGTTGGCTGTAGATTTGGATTAGAAAGTGAATGTGGGGGGGGGAACCTCTGACCCTTCCCAGATATCTTTAAGTCATACAAAGAAAAATTAAATTCTATCTTATACCTCCAGGACATAAATAAATGTTTTTTTAAATTAATAGTTTTTACTAGTGGTTGACACACATTTTGTATTTTTCTTCAAAGTCTTCAGGAGAAGTAGATTCAAAAAAATAAACCTCTTTTAGAAATTCAGAGAAATCAATAAATCAATAAATATACACCTTCAATGATTTGATATCCCAGAATTTCTGGCCTGTAAGGCTGATACAAACTGCTTTTAAGCACTTAAAAATAAAGTATTATGCCCAAATTTTTATGCGTGTTATACTTGATTTGGCAAAGTGGGGAGGGGGTAAAAAAAAAAAAAAAAAAAAGACAAGCCAGTTCTTGTCATGCATGGTCCCAAGATGTTTATATATAAGAACTCGCATTCCTTTCTTGATATTCAGCTTAAAACACTTTGAAAATCAACAGTACAGGAACTCGTTAGAGTAATAATATAATGTAAATAATACAAACCACCTCTTTAGCTATTTCAGTAAATAATTAGGTAATTTAAATAAAATAACAAATTTTTAAATGGCTACAAATTTTTGTTGATGCATATATTTTTATTTGGCTGTTCCATATCATAAGCTGCATGGGAAAAACAAATGAAAGTAAGAAAGAGAAGACAGAGATCAAAGTGAGGACAACAGAATAATTACACACACACACACACACACACATATTCAATGCCAAAACAACAAGGCTAACACCACATTATACATGTACGAACTTCTCTCTCTCATACTTTTAAAAAATTTTAAAATTTTTTCAAAATATAATCACAGTCACTGTACAAACAATTCATTCTAAATTTAGATGAGTTTGCAGGATTTAACAGTATTAATATTCAAATTGTGCAATTGACTTTGGATTCTACAGAGCTTGATTTTAGAGAATGAGAAATAAAGTTGGCAAGATTTTCATCTCCTCTTTGAGAAACAGTTTAAGCTAGATTTGTCCTCAAAATCATTCCTTTGATGTTCCATATTGTTACATCCCAGCAGAGTTGACTAACAGAGACACTAGATATTTCTCATTCATTTAGTATATCTGGAAGATCATTGTTACTAGATTTCCTTTTTTCCCCACCCTCTCCTCACAAATATGACACAAGAAATAGAACCCCAGATTCCACGTTTGAACCCAATTAGTCATAACTGAAAAATGATCAAACATTTTTTTATAAATTTATCTCAGATTTACAAGTGGAAACTGGAAGAATTGATAATGAACCTCATCAGTTTAACAATTTTATTTGAAGGTAGTTTTAAATTACTACAGAACTATACCTTCAAATACAATATATTAAAAATATATTAAAGAATGTTATATTAAAAATACATGTTAAAAATCTGGGAGATAAAAGCCCAGACTTCTAGTTAATTTAAATAACTCACTTTCCTGGCCTTCAAGCTGGGATTAAAATGTATCTGATCATCTCCCTAAAATGTGTTTTTGTCCTCAGGCAGGACCCAACAATAAAAATGAGATGAGTCTGGTCCTGGAGATTTTAACATAGTTGTGACACCTGCACAAAAAAGAAGGGTCTGTGTCATTTGATAACTTTGTGATATTGGTTATAGGAGACTGGGGAATAATTATATATATATATATATATATATATATATGAATAAATATAGAATAGCTAATAACTTGAAGATTATTTATAGTATCTAGGTATCATGTGCTTTACAAGAAATCTTTGGGATTTCAGCAATCAAATTTCTTGATTATGATGTTGCAAAATCTGATTTGCATGAATATTGGGTTTTTTTTTTCCATATTTCTTACTATATGGAAATACAGAATGCAGCCACATTAACTAAACTTATGCTGAATTTTACATAATTTTGGGTGCAAGCCCCCCCCCAACTTTTTGCAGCTTAAAGGTTGAAATGGGTTCTATTCTTCCATTCTAATCTGGCAAAACAAAAAACAAAAAAAAAAAACCAAACAAATACAGGCTTATGTCCAATATCAGTTACACCCCACAAAAATATCAAACCTGTAATTAGATCATTGTTCAACTCTTTTTAAAGCCACATTGCCCAGATACTTTTATCAACCATAACAGATTCAAGAACAACTAGAAAAAGGAAAGAGCATCTTTGATATTTCCTTCTCACTTTTTAAAATGCCATTTGAAATAGGTCTATACAGCTTTTGGTCATTTGTTCACAGTTATAACCATATGAACACATAAGGTAAATGAAATCAGTCTCCAATTTTTAGTATGGTTAATGCTATGATCTTTACTAAGTATAGGCTATTGATCACTAACAGTAAATTCTATAGTAGATTTATTTTATTCCATTTGGATTACCTCCCTTGGATAATATAACCACGCTTGTAAAACCAAGTCAACAATGTGTGAACATGTATAAAAAAATCAATACTGAAGTTACAATGCAACAAAGAAAAAAAAGTTTTTGATTAGTCTTGGGCTTTGTTTAAGAGTTGAATCTACCACTAAATATTAAATAACCATGCAAACCAAATTTTAAAGAGTCTGAAATGAATTTTAAAATGTTTACCTGACTATTTCTAAAGTTGAACTCAAACAAATCCTGCTCAACACTGGCTGTAACATAAACTGCCATAAATAAAAATTGCTTGGTAGAATAATTTAAAAGGTCAATAATATTTAAAAAAAAAATCTATACAGTTAAACTTGTTTTTTTGGTCTACACTCAATATATATTTTTACATAGGTGTAGAAAAAGTTGATGAAAAAGGTTCTTTTGCAATATAGTAATAATCAAATATTGATATCTCTGTGTGCATGTAGACAAAGTCATAAGAAAATGTTGGACACATCCGAGGGAAAAAAAAATTCGTCAAATACACAACAACTAATGAATTATTAAAAAGTATTTGGTAATAAAATTTATAGTCAGTATTATAGAAACAATAACGGATATAATTCACTTAAACATATCAGAGTGGTTGGGGACAAGCAAGAAACGTTGTGCACAATAATGAACAGTACACACTTAAATATTTATACCATTGGGGGGGAAAAAATGTGGATTTTTATAAGAGTGTACTGCAGAGAAGCATAGGGATGTAAAAGACTCACCTAGAATTTAATTCAGAGCCTCCCAGACTGCATCATTGATAATCGATAAGTATTTTGCAAAATGAGGTCCATTCTGTTTAATTTTTCAAATATTATTTCTTTGCATATAAGTTTTGAATTTATATTTGGCTTGATAAAGAAAACTTATGTACTGCAAAAATATCTTATTTCTAAACTTTGTGTTGCCATTGCAACAAGTTTGGAAAACTTTGACCTAATTAATAACCAGATGAGTCACTACACACACCTAAACAAGACACACAGGCACCATATAGTTTTTCCACTTCAATAACATTTGCAATAAAGCTGAAACTTGGAACAGCCAAAATCAAAACCCTGCCCTTTAAAATTATATATATATATATATATATATATATATATATATATATACACACACACACAGACATACAGAGGGAGAAAGAAAAAGATAGAACAGTGCTTATGTTCACAAAAGAAAACAGATTTTTATGTCACTTGGCCAAAGATTAATTACAAGAGTATATGAATGGATTTACTGCAGTGAATTCAAGGAATGATAAAATTACCTGATGTCAAAATAACTGCCTTGAAACCCTAATTTGTGCCAAAGAATAAGTTCCTTATCAATGGATAGATACTGTCTTAATGTGTATATAAATGTGTGTGTGTGTGTGTATATATATATATATATATATATATTCATAAATATAGACACACACAAACATAACATACATTTTCATAAATATAACTCCACACACTATATGCACACACTGATGCATGAGTACTCATCATCAAGCAAAATAAGGGGATCAGTCTTACACCCTCCTTAAAAAGAAATGAAAATTTGTTTTTACTAATTTAGTCTGTGATTATATATATATATATATATACACACACACACATATAATTAAAATTCTAATCAAGAAACAATCTTGTATTTAGACATGTTTTTCCATTTCCTATATATATATATATATATATTTATATAAAAGACCCCCTTCCCTTAAAAAAAGTAACACAGATTTGTTTTTTAAAAAACTTTCCCCATTAAAAAAAAAATTTAAAGTTAAAAAGATGCACACCCAACCTGTTACAACAATAATTAAGGTAGAAACAAATAAATCTTAGCTGAAGTAAAGGTTGAGAGAGAGAGAGGATAGTGGTGTTGGTTGTGCTTGGGTTGTGGTGGTGATAAACACAAAGACAGCTGCAGTGATTCAATTATGACACAATCTTAAACAAAAATTGCAGCTTGCTTTTTCAAATATTTTTCCATTTTATGATTTGAGTAATGGTTACTTGTCAATATTTTTTCTTAATAAGAAAAAGAGAAAAATCCCACTAAACAATGTAACAAGTGCTGTAAGTAATACTTAATTTTTCACTTGAAAATAATCATTCATATTTAAGTATTATTCATCATCATTATTATTATTATTATTATTATTATTATTATTATTATTATATTTTTGTCAAATTCTAAAATGATGATTGTAATAATGTATTGAAAAAATAAATAATGATTAAAATCATCATTTCAAAATTTTTCTTGTTATTATAGAGAAAATTAAAAAAATGAATAATTATATTTTGGAAAAACCCCAAAATAATCATTTGTGGAAAAAAAATTTTTTTTCAAAATAATTATTATAAAAGAATTTTAAATATACTTTTTTAAAATTCAAAATAATCATATTTTTTTTAAAGAAAAATGTATTATGAGTATTATAAAATAATTATTCTTCAAAATTATTATAATTGTGGAAACAAATGTCAAAAACAATTATTTTCATCATCATCATCATGATTAATATTTTAAAAAGATGAGTAAAACAACAACCAAAAAATTGTCTTTTACACACGATTTGCAAGCAACATTAAGTTTATGAACTGTCAGCTCTTTCTCCTGTGCAGACAAAATGCGGCTTAAGTTGTCTCCCTTGTTTTATTCTCAATTGCTAATAATAGAATTGGACATAAAAGGAGACTGCACACACACGGAAATCAAACCAGTATCATCAAAGCTCAGAGTCACTGCTTAATCAGTAGACTGGTAGTAGTCTATGTATAAATAAAATATATGAAACGAAAAAAAATGAGTCAAGTGAAACAGAAATGAGGGGAGGAGGGAGAAAGAAAAGGAAATTGAAAGAAAGAGGTTAGTGATGGTGCTTTTTTTTTCCTTTTTTTATTTTTTCCCATTCCTGGTAGCATAGTGCTGCCAGCCCCATGACCTGTTGGTCAGTTGTTGTATATACTTTGAATATAATGTAGCAGATAAGAATACAGTGGTCCATTTGATCAAGTGCTTTGACCAAAAGAAGACTGGGCTAGTGGTGGTAGTAGAGTGCTCAACCATGACTGTTGGTGCTGCAGCAACACAATGGAAGAGAACAAGGAACAAGAGAAAAGTAGAAGAAATCAGACTCTGAGAGGAGAGAAGAGAATACCCTCCCTCCCTCCCTCAATCAATCAATCAATCAATGGTTATGTCCATAGTAGCGTTGCCACACCTCCTGGATTTTGTTCACCCATTCTTGGGCATGAGAGAAAGGGTCTTCCAAATAGTAGGTTCGATTGGGCTGCAGAAGAAGAAATAAATTCATTAAATAAAATCTTAAAAAGAAAAAGTGAGTGAGAAAAAGAAAAAGAAAAAAGATCTTAAAATTAACAGATAGAAGTATCATTGTATGTATTTACTCAACCACTCTGCTAAGGATGTGACACAAGGTCCATTTTTAAAGCAGACTACAGCTGGTTTGAATTCAGAATTTTCCTTCTCTTAGACTGGTTGCCAAACCAAGGCTAAAGAACAGCTTATCATACTATTTATCCATATCTTAGGAGAGAACAGACAAAGGCATTAGTATGAAGATAAGTGAAATACAATCAGAATTTATAATGTAATAAACAAAAAATGTTTGTTACATTATAAATAAGGTCACTTTAAACCTGTTGGGAGAGAACATTTCAGTAAATTCTTCATAAATAATCTTAGTTCTCTTATATCTTAAAAGAACTTATAAGAATTATGCTTAAGCTACAAACTTAGAAAAACAAAAAGAAAAAAAGATTTCAATTCATAACATCTTCATACTATTAAACATTTCCCTTTAAATGACTTGAATTTGCTTGTTTAATATAACTGAAATAATTTATTCTTAATTTTTCTTACCCAAGAATACAGATAGTAAAATTCAAATAAAACACATTTTAAAGATTCAACAAATAAAATAGTCTGCTTTATAAGTGTAAAAATGAAAAATTTTGAAAAAAATATTTACTTTTTTCGGTTATTTAGACTTAAAAGTATGCTTCAACTACAAATGATTAATAGACAACTTTAATTTTAATGTTCATAAAAAAATCTTGATTTTCAAATTTTATGAGATACTAAAAATTTCAAAGTAACATGTTATATAAGAGAAAATTTAAGATTTTTTTTTAACAAACATTTAAAATAAATCTATTTTTCACAAGTAAACAAAAACAGGATTAAGGTGATACTATAATTTGAGAAATAAAACATTTTAAAATAATATCTGTCTTTTTCAGATTGAGTTAGAAATTTTGTATATCTTGTTTCTTGGGACTAATAATCTTTTTTGATGATCTGAAACAGACAAATTAAAGTTAATTACTTAAGGAAATTATCATCATAATCAAGTTGTACTAATATGAATTCCTTTGATTTTTGCCATTGCTCTTGGCAAGTCCTCTACCCAGCATCCAGTATTTGCACAGAGCTGATGAATATAAGTTTTTGCTTATCTGCCAACACTGCCCAGTATGTCTTTGTCTTATTTGGAGAGTTTTGTGAGAAGGGAAGTAAGTGGCCTAATAGCTGCTGTTTTGTGCTATGCTGTTTCCAGGATTTTTACGGAATGGTACACAGTATCCTTGTGCAGTTCTCATCTAGCCTTTTCTCCAAACATTTTGTTAAAGTCCATGTGGTGCAATCATACAGTAGTACTGACAGCTTGGAAGAATTTTGATTTTATTTTATCATATGATTGATAGCTTGTCAATAGTATTCCATGCCTTTGACATGCATATATTGACATCATTTTCAGTAGATGAGATATTGCCTCTGAGGTATGTGAACAGGTGTACTAGTTTGAGGGGTTTGCCATTTAATGTGGAGATGGTTCCATTTTCTTTAAAACACATGAACTCTGTTTTATCTGATTCTAGATAGAGGCCAATGCCTCTTGGTACCTGCTCCAGGCTAAGCTGCAGGAATTCGGTTTGGGTAGATATATTTGTGAGAAGCAATAGATCTTCTGTGTAGTCTGCATCAGTGATAGTTTCTGCAAGATATTGCTGCATGTTGCAGAGTAAAATAAAAAAATTCTGATATACAGCCCTCAATGACTATAAGATGAGTTCAATTCAACTGGAAGTGAAAACCTAATGTTAACAGCCAGACTTGTCTTTTCATGTCAGACTGAAGTATATATGAAAGATATTTTGTGTTGAAAAACTCAAGGCAGTAAAAATTTCAATTCAATTACTCAACTTTAAATGAAAAAAGTTGAAAATCTTAAATTAGTAGAACATACTAACACTCATCCAATGGCATTTGAAATAGAAGAAAAAGAAAATGAATTAAGGAGAAATAAGCAAATTCTACAATAATTTGATGTTTTGTTTTATTGCAGATTATCTTTGCTTTTTAACAAGTTCTATTACTCAAAATAGAATTTAAAAAATACCTTAAATTTAACTTTAAGTTTTAAAATTCCAAAGGAAGAGCACCTCCAGAACTAAACTAAAAACTGTCAGCCAAAAAGAATGAATACACATGTGGAAAGAACATTTCTGCTAGGAAAATCCCCGTAAGTTACAGATAGACTTATTATGAAAATTATTAATAACTAACTAGAAATCAAACTAGGACAGTTTATTTAAGAAGAACTTGATGTAGTACTAACAAAAATTAAAAACAGGAAAGCTGTTGGTCTTGATGAAATACCACCAGAAGTATGGAAGACAAGGGAATTTGATGACTTAACTGCTCCAATACTGCAATGCTGTATATAACCAGAACACAATAGAGAGATGGACAAAAGGCTGCATCCTCTCTTTCCCCAAGAAAGGTGACCTCAGAACTGCTAAGAACTACTGAGGCATAACCCTAACTTCCATAGCGACTAAGATTTATAATGCTCAATTACTCAACCGCATTGAACCAGAAATTGAGAAAATTCTTAGAAAGAATGAAAATGAGTTTTTGGAGAAACCAATCTGTAAAATCATAGGAGTTTAGTGCAAAAAACATTGAGGTGACACTTATTTGTAGATTTCTCCAAAGCATTTGACTCTATACACAGAGGGAAGATGGAGGACGAACTGATAATCGACATTCTCCTATGGACCTCTTAACAGGAATGTGCAAATGTTAGCTGACCAACAAGAACTTATCTACTACAACTCTGGATGGATACAGAATATAGTCTAGAAGTGATGAATGATAGAGACGAATGATGAGAAAGAGTCAGGGAAATTCATGCTAGTAGTGTGACTTGATGATGATGATGAAATTTAACCTTGCATAGCATAAAAAAATAAACAAAAATAAATTCCAAAATTTAAGGAAATAAAATATCTCAATATCCATCTTGATGTACAGGTAGAAATATTTTATTTGATAATTTCACAAGAAAATTCTACTGTAGAGAATTAAAAAACAAACAAACAAATATTTGATTAAAAAAAAAAGTAGTAAAACTTACAGTATGTACAAAATAAATCTTGAAATTTTTGGCTTCTGGCCTCAAGTCTATTGACCTAAAAAACAAACAGATATTAAAGTGTCATCATTTTCTCATTGTGTAAAAGAGATCCCAATTCAACAGATGACATCAACATAAATGAAATAAAATAACATAAAACAAAATGACAATTTTCTAACTTTCATTATCATATGCACATATAAGTCAAATAAGAGTTGTTACTTCTGACCTTTGTACATTTGGGAATAATAACTCTTTCACAACTTGAACATTTATCTTGCAAACCAATATAAAGCGCGGGTGTGTGTGTGTGTGTGTGTGTGTGTGTGTGTATTAGCTTTTATTCTTTCAAGTCAAGATGTTTATTTGATAACACACTTACATAAAAAAAACAGAGAATTAAGAGGAAGTTAGTAAAATACTTGCTGTTCTTGTTATCAGCAATTTTAATACAAGATATCCTTTCCAATATCAAGATGTAGAAATCATTAAACAAAAATGACATAAAACCTTCCAATTTTCCAGAAAAAAGGATGCCATAGTGCAACAAAGAACTGGGGGCACTCAGTGAAGATTATTCACTATATCAACAACTAAACATTAGATTATGGTAATCATTCAAGTTATTTACTAAATCTGGTACAAAGCTATAATAGTAAAGCATCCTGTGATCAAATTTAATACATTAGGAAAATAGTCTGTAAGATGAGATTGTTAACTATAACACATTGGCAGGAGCTCAAAAGAAGGGAATCTGGATGCAGATTGGAATAATTGAAAAATACCAGTTTGGCTGGTTTTGGTGTATTTGTTTAACAACATATCAACTTCTTATAGATTATTTAATACCAAAATTTGATTCATTTGTAAGTGTTTGAATTTATAACTATATTTTCAATGTTCCATTTAATTTTTAAAAATTTGTTTAGAATCATTTGTTTGCACTAGATATATCAAGTATTCTTATCTAATATAAGTAATTTGCACATTGATTGTATGGTTTCAAGTATTCCTATCTTATACTAATAAATTCATACACAATTATATGGTTTCAAGTAACTATTCCTATTTAATAATAATTTTTTGCTCAGTTATATAGTTTCAAGTATTCCTGGAAGAGTACTTGAAATGTAGTGGCTAAAATGCTGGACTGCGACGACATAGTAAGTGGGTGTGAATTCCAGTTGTGCTATTATATTCAATTTCAGACTAATACCCTTGGAAAAGGAAAGAACCCCTTTACCCCTCCAGCTATGGGTTAAATAGAACCATAACTGTTCTACAAGGATGGCTTTGGCATTAAATACCCCATGAAATTTGATGTGCCATTAAACAAAGAAACCAAACCTAATAACAATCATTTACAAGTAATCATACAGATTTAACTAACAAATAATAATCTTTAGTAAACAATATCTTCAAGTAACTATTCTTAACACAAATAATTTGCATAGTTATATGATATCAAGTATTTAATACAAATAATCTTTATACAAATCTATTTGACCCATAGTATTACCACTTTAGGCAAGATTTGAGTCTTACCACCAGATGTAGAAAGTGACATACCCAGGATATTTCTTTTTAGAGAGAGGGGAGGCAGCCTTGCCCCTTTGCAGAGAATGCAGCCAATGTATTTTAAGCCTTACTGACAAGACAGGAAAAATGTCAGTCTAAAATGTATAGCAAACAATGAATGGCCACATCAAGCAATTATCAAAATGTTTGATACATTGAAAACAAGTTTATTTTGAACCTGGAAAAGAGGACATTTCTGTAAATTCTTTACAGTCTTTTTTTTTTTTAAGTTCTCTTGTATTTTAAAAGTGTTTAAAAGAATTATGTTTAAGCAGAAACTTAATTATGTTCTTTTATTCTGTACATAACATTTTCATTCTTCTTGTAAAATGAGGGATATGATAATGACATGCTGTTTAAAATATACAAAAATCCAACAGATATTCCAAACCATTTAAAATAAAAACATTGATTTAACAAACCAAGGTATTTCTCCTTTGAGAACTTTATTCACAGGATCTACGTAGTAGAGATGTGGGCCTTCCGTAAGCAACAACATTCTTCTTCGAGCAAAGAGTCCCTGAAGAAAAAAAATGTTAGAAAGTAAGTTTTAAATATTTGATTCACTTGGCAAATAAGATTTTTTTTGTTTTTGAATGAAGGAAATGATGAATTACTTCAAAGCTAACATTGTATTTAAAGTAAAATTATTTTTAAACAAATTAACTAGCAGAGGTACTAAGTGGTGAAATAATTATCAGCACAAGATAGAATTAGGGTATACAGATCAACTTCTATGTGAGGCTTCATGTCCAGTTTACACCTTTGAATAAAGCACAAGTCTACTACTCCCTGTTCTCTGTTCCATTACCATATGTTTTGAGAAAAGTTACATCACAGGAATCCAATGACTGTTGATAGAGAAGAGTCAATTCTTTCTTGCTACTAATACCATATAACCCAATGCTACATAAGAGATGAGCATTGACTAGTAACTTTTCTTGCTCTAAAAATATCATGAAAAATCCAGGAAGTACCCAAATGATTTCCAAGAAAATAGAATCAACCAACTAAACAATTTAGTCCTTTTGATGGCTAAAGACTACATTTCTGAACACATTTAAGTGGATAACTCTAAAATTAATTTAAATTTCAAGAAATTGAAATAAACTTTAAAAAAATTCAAATTTAATTTAGAAACTAGGTGATCAAGAAACAACAAAAAAATCTAAATAATAATCACATTGAATTTATAAATTATTTTATGGAACAAATTCTATATGTATTATTGATAACTTTATGTATAGAATTCAAGAAACAAAGTATAATTGCCACTTGTATTGACTATTTCTAAATAATCAAACAAGGATCTTCTTAATAAATAGACAGAATATATCTTATTTTGTATCTTTACACATGCTCTTGAAAAGAAATCATGTCTGAAAATATTTATGGAGATTTTATGCATTGGAGGTTAAAACTTATAATCATAGCCCCAGTCACATATCAAGTTGATCTAATGATCCAATAAATGAAAATTCTTTATACATTAATTTCATTTTTATTAATAACCATTAAAAGATTTTCAATCAAAGACATTATTTCTTTGCAATGTTTAAGTTTTAAAGATACTTTTTTTTAGAAATGAAAGTAATGATTATTATTGAAATCATTAATAAAAGAAAACAATCCAAACTCTTTATTATCAATTGTTATTAATTTTGACTAGTCTTTTTTTTTCTTTTAATTCCATTTTTTTAAAAGTCAAAACTCACTTGAGTTGCCATATCTATAGCAAAGAACAGCATATTGAAATCAATAATAAATAAAGCATAAGCTCTAGGTGAGACTTGAATTCATGTCTCTTTTTTTTCCTTGGGGAAGATGGTTATCCATACTAACTGCTTTATCACTAAGCTACACATGCCACGTGTATTGTAGGAGCTTAAATCACATCTATAACTTAATAGACTATAAAAATGTTAGAAAACTTCTAATAATGAGGAGATACAAGGAATTGATGATGATGAAAACAAATTGATTATACAATTGATGCAAAATAGCAATATTAGACATAAACTTATTCAGACCAGAGCAATGCTCTTTCTCAATGTAAAAAAATAGTAATATTTTCAGTTTATTATTAAGAGTAATGTGTAACCTCAGGTGCATTTTTTGTGCAAAAAGGGCTGAAGTTTTTGCAGAGGAAAGTGAGTGAAAGTGCATCAGCAGGTTTAATCTAAAAGCAAATGATAACACCCCCCCAAAAAAAAACATTATTCCTCTATAAATGAATTTGATGTATCCAGACATCTCGGAATAAACTACAAGTTAAACACTGAATATTGCTAAGTTAAAAAATTTTTTGTCGGAAGAGAGCTTTATATACATTTTTCTAAATCTTGTAGCAGTCACAGGTCTATTTTCTCTCGCGAATCAAGTGATTTGGTCACACACTGACCAATCAATGGGCAGAGCACATTGATTCCTTCTTCTTCTCAAGAACTATTTTTTCATGCCCTTTTTGAAAGTTGACCAGCAGAACAGAGAGCACAAGACCAGCAAAGAAGAAAGACCCCTCTCCTGTAGCCTTCCACGGGAACCCAGCAGTGACAAACTTCACTGAAGATAACTGTTGCCACAGATACCCACTAAAGAAGGTAACGGCAGCTACCAGCTACACACGCAAAAGAACTAACACTGCTACCTGCAACACACTAAAGAACTGGTGTACTACCTGCGACACTGCTGATACCCAAAAAGAACCTTTTCTCACTCTGACACAAGTCTACTTCAGTCATAAAAATAAACCATTCATTGTTGTTCTTCAAAGAAGTTTTTTTTATTTTGTTCAGCACTACATAAAAAAACTACAAATTAACTTATAGTGTATGTGTACTAACCATATACTAAAATCTACTCTTAGAGGATTTTTAAATAACAGCCAGTTTAAAAAAATATATTTTTCCCCAAGGATATTCATTAGGAAGCTAATCATTTAAGCTGAACTTTACAGGCATTAAGAAAAAATTATGAGAATGATGATTCTCTTCTAAGTTAATGATCAGCCTCTTTGAATATCTGGTTGCCAAGTGACCACCAGAAAATTGTTTTTGTAGACATATCCTCCTCATTTTAGCTATTGAAAAATAATAAACTAATTACAGATAACTAAAACCTTCTACCTTTTAGTCAGCTGAGAAGTCTCCTTTAGCTTCAAATGCTTCATTGGCATTATATATTCCAAAAGAAGAGAAAGATAAAATTAGAGGAGAAAAAAATTTAATACTTCAAAATGTAAATTTTCTCTATTCGGTGGCATGGCATTTTTGAACCTTATTTGCACATATTTACTATTTGTGGAACTACTCAAGTATAGTAAGATATTAAAAACCAAAAAACTTTTGAAATTTAAACAATCCATTGTTGGTCTGTGTGAAAATAAAAACCAAATGTTTAAAAAAAAATAAAAAAGCGGATATGCAATAAAACCATCAAGACAATGAAGAATTCGTGGGAATTAAAAAAAAAAATTTATAGAACAGATTTATATATAATTAAAAAAAAAATCAATGAAAATAACTTAGAAAAGTTTCTGAAAGTCTGTTGACAAGAGATGGAAAGAGAGAGAGAGAGAGAGAGAGAAAAAAATCCATAGGAATACTTCAGTTTTTTGTTTGTGAAAATATTACTTCCATTGAATAACAATTTGGTTGATATCAAGTATTTTCATAAAAGCTGAAATATCACATATCTGTCATGTTCAACATTCTAACTATTATTATTATTTGTTGATGGTGAAAAAATATGTCTTTCCATGGATGATCATCTCCTTTCCAATTTTATCATACTTCTTCCAGTGGCTTTTGAATATCTCCAAACATCTATGACTTATTTTAAAATTTTAATCCTCTGTTATCTGCTTTCTTCCCACGAAAAAGTCAGATTCTTTAATTTATTCATTTATTATTCTGTTGTTACATCTCATCCTGCCCTTTACAATTAATGTTTTTCCATTTGTTTTCTTTAAAAAGAAAATTTTCTCTTTATATCTTTACCACAGAAAATAAATTTGTTGTTTTAAGCCCCATCATGAAGCAACCAAGATAATCAAAATTCTCTAACTTCAAACACAAGCAGAAAAGCTTTTTTTCAATTGTGAGCAATTATATACTTATAAAACCTGCAATTTCAGGTGATATTAACTATGATGTAATGACAAACCATCATCAGATTTGGACCAGAGGACTAGCAACTGAGCCCTTTGAGATTCCAAATTAGTGACTATTCTATGAAAAAATATATCAAAATCTCAGTAAAACTCTTTTGTTATCATTAAACCAGCTGATAGTGTAATAAATTTTTTTACACAAATACACAATAACCATGAGGAAAAATTATGTAGGTCATTGATATTTTATCAAAATAGCAAAATAAAACTTTAAAGTCAGAGCTGGAAAAATAATTTTTTTAAAAATAGATTTCTCAAAATATGTATATCAGTTCTGAGAAAAAAATAACTTTTTGCAGCAAGGTATCCAGCAACAATCAGAAAAACCTTCATCTTCTGAACTCACCCTGCGTTTATCAACCAAACCTTGCTTCAGAATGAGGTTTCCTTTGACAAACCTGTGGAAATCATTTTCACGAGCCTGTTTTTCTAGAAGCTCTTTCCGCTGGTCTTCAGTTATTCTGCAATGATATAAACAAGTAACGATGTGGAAATAGAATTCATGAAGTAGGAAAATAAGAACTCACTCAAATCTAGATGTTAGTATTAAGATGCAATAATTTTAAAAGATGCATCCTGAGTTGGTTGTCTTTGCTACAGAAAGAAGAAAAGAAAAAAGGAGGTCCCTAATAATCATTGGGCAATTTTTTAAAAGAAGATTTACAGGATTATAAGAATAAAGGAAGTTATCAATGTTTGGAGGATTCAAAGAGAAAATCTGTTCAGTCTTAGTAAATAGTAAATAGAGTCTGGTTATTTATTAAGCTTGGTACAAGGTATTGGGGATCAACCTTGCAATATCATGAGTTGTCTTGTAAAATGAATTTGCTAAACATTAGTCATCTTAGTCGTTTATTAAAAATAGCTTAATCAGACAATGCTATAATAGTAGGGCATACAATGAAGATCAAATTCAATACATTAGGAAAGTAGTCTGTTAGATGAGCTTTTTAAAAACCTCATAGTCTTTTTTTTTTTTTTTTTTTTTTTTTTACACAGCAGCCATATAAAAAGAGCATTCTTATCCCCTGAGAAGATAGTTTTACTTTCTATAAAGATGAATATACAAAATGTATATTTTATAAAGAGTTATAAGTTCTGCATTAACAGAGGACAAAAAATAAAGATAGCTGAGTATGATTTAGTTACTACAATCCAACAGAATCTTAGAGTGGAAATTATATCGTTTGACAAGGTCTGTCAGGAAAGTATCCAGCAATCTTGAATATTTTGAGAACCAGTTGTAAGGCCTTGATTATAACTTGGCAGCCAATCAGGTTAATCAGTTTGCTCTGAGACATCATTAAGTGAATTTTAGTATATTTTGTGACCATCACATTTTATGGGAAATATGCATCAAATTTTGCTTAAAACTTGGACATTCATCCATGGAAACTATTTAAATGATTAAGGTGGCTTCCAAAAATTGTTCAAAGCTCAGATAAAATTTTGGTCCTTACATTTCAAATTTGGCAGGGAACCCATTCAAAGCAATCTACATTCTGGAAGGTCCTCAAATAAGCAGAACACTCAACAAAATTGAAAGCATGCAGGCTGCAAAGAAAATCGGTGATTGACAATGTGAGAATTAAAAAATCTGTTCAAAATACCTAGAAAGTCTGAACTGCCCATTCTTTATATTGTGTAAATACCTAGGTCTAACAAACCCAGCACAGTTTGGGCTTAACTTCTGTGATTTCTGGCTTTTTCCTAAAGCCAATGACATTAGAGGAGAAGCAATTTCAGACTATGATCAGGATTAAAAATACAAGGCAGATGACGGCAATCTCAAAAGAGGACTTTGCAGACTATTTTAAGAAATGGAAGGAATGCTGAAATAAGTGTATAAGGTCCCTAGGAAAATACTTTAAATGGTACTAAGGTGCTATTGGCCTAGCTAGGCTGCAAGGATTTAAGAACTAAAAAAAAAAAATGCATTGTCTATATTGAGGGTAGGGAAAAGGTTTTTCAGATGAAAAATTGTGCCTTTTGAAAGAAAAGGGTTAATGATGATTTTACAATCAAGAAATTGTTTGGTCTTATGAGTTTTCAGACAGTAATCTCCAGTAAAAATTCACAGTATACTGAAAATTTCTGCAGTAGTTTTCTTCCATAGCCTTGACAAAAGACACGAAAATTCTTGTTAGTTTAAACTGTTTGTGAAATAAAATCTCTATTCTTTTGAAGTTCCATGATAAAATATTTATACAATTGAAAATGTTTTTACTAGCTTTCTTTCATTTCTTTGTTGTTGCTTTACATTCCAATATTTATTTATTATTTGTTTTTTTTTAAAGGTAACCAATAAAAAGCTATAAGACTGTACTGCAAGAATTTATAATAACGAAGCTTTGAAGTCACATTGTACCTCAGGGATAACATCTTAAACAATTGTTAAAATGACAAATTTTTATGGTACAAGATCAGAATATGAATCATAACCAAAGCAACGAATTTGAATTCCAAGAGTTTGATTTAATAGAAGAATGGATCAACAAAAAAAAAAAAAAAAAAAAAGAAAATCAGTTAAAGAAATATTTGCAATGGCCAAATCAGTTTTCAGTTACTTGTTTGTAATGAGACAAGATATAATAGTATTTTTTATGCCAATACATGCTATAATAGAACTTTTGTATCAAGATATATTTACCATAACTTTAAAAAAAAAAAAAAGTTTGAATTCAGTTCAACATTGTCAACAAGCCATTAGAATTATCAGCATTGTTTATAAGTTTTAAAGCTCTTTTTATTTAACAGGCAATATTAAACTGAATTTTTTCAAATATATAAATCCAGTTTTAATTTCTCTTAAGGTTTAGATTACTTAGTTAAAAAACTTTGACCAGTCAGCTGGGGCTGTAGAATACACCGACTGCTTCTCTGCAGAGGGGTAAGATGCCCCCCACCACCACAACGAGTGTCCTAGATATGACACTAAACAATCTGATGGTGAGGTTCCAGAAATGCTGGAGCTTTGGGGAATGCAGAGTATCCCTTTATTGCCATCGGTCCACTCTGGCCTGGAGTGGTAACACATGATAAGGGTCCTATCTATGGGTTAAATAGAACTAAACCATGGTTTCTTGAGTTTACTGCTTTTTGCATTTAAGCTGCGTATTTATGCTAAACTGAATTGTTTAAAATAGAACTGTTTTGACATTTAAACTGTGTACTTATGCTAAACTGAATTGCTCGAAATAGAACTGTTTTGACATCTAAAGTGTGTAATTATGCTAAACTGAATTATCTGAAATAAAACTTTTTACATCAACTCTGTGTATTGCCCAGTCAGCTGGGGCTGTGGAATACACCGATTGCACTTCCGTAGAAGGGTAACCCCCCCGCCAATGAGTGTCCTGGATATATGACACAAAACAATCTGATGGTGAGGTTCCAGTGATGATGGAGCTTTGGGGAATGTGGAGCACCCCTTCATTGCCATTGCTCCTAGGTCCATTCTGGCCTGGAATGGTAGCACCTGATAGGGCCCAATCTATGGGTTAAAAAGAATTAACTGCATACTTATGCTAAAGTGAATTGTTTGAATTAGAACTGTTTGACTAAATTGAATAGCTTGAAATACAAATGTTTTTGACATTTAAACTGCGTGCTTATGCTAAATTGAATTGTTTGAAATGGAACTGTTTCTGACATTGGAACAGTACTTACACTAAACTGAATTGTTTAATATAGACCTGTTTTGACATTTAACAGTGTGTAAACAAAATCTGTACTTATAATTAGCTGAATTAGAACTGTTTGACTAAACAGAATAACTTGAAATAGAAACGTTCTTGAAAATTAAACTGTGTGTTCATGCTAAACTGAATTGTTTGAAATAGAACTATTTGCACAAAAATAGATTTGTCATTAAATAACTTACAAAGGTTGATATGCCATAAAACCCAATAAAAAAAAAATAAAATAAATAAAATTAGAAAACTGCTACCCAGTTTCTAATTTGTTTATTTTGTATTTAAGTAATAATTATATAATTCATAAAATGATAGAGCTGGAAAATGAAAAACATCAAAAGAAAAAAAAACAATTCTCATTTTTAATAAAATCCTGAAATGTAAAAAAAAAAAAAAAAAAAAAATATATATATATATATATATATATACACATATATATAAGAAAGTGGAATAAATTTCAAAGTTTTCTTTCTTCATCCATGAAAATCTTTATTCTTAATCAAATTTTCAGCCATTTTTCCCCCCAAATAACACTCTAGTCAATATTATTGCAAAATATTAGGTAACTTATCCAGAATGAAATATTGTATTTTACAATGTAAAACACAAAAAAGTTCCTCAAATTTTCTCACTCCTATATGTTTATATAACTAAAATCATTGTGAGTGAGTGTAATCATAATCCAGCCAAAACAGAATATCATAGCAACATTTTTATTCGAGCAGTACATTTAAACATTTGTTATACATAAAATTGATAAAATAAACTGAAGTTGTGGTTCTAGGTTTTTTTAAAAATTAGATGAATCCAAAAACAGATCTCTCACTTCTGTTTACTTTCTAGTAGAGAGAATATTACCATGTTGAACTCTTTGACTCTATATACTTGAGCACTTGAATTAGAAAACTCATATTTCATATAATCTTATCTCTATTCATATCAGAAAAACAAATAATGGTGATTGAAATATTGGCTTGTTTGATTACTTTCTAATACAGTGGGGAGGTGGGGTTTTTGCAATTGTGTCAATTGGAGATGGGTTGAAATCTAAATGTATTTCAGAATTCAAACATCATTCTTGATAATCACCATCTGTGATCTCATCTTATGGATAATCCTGATAATGGGGAAAAAAAATTTCAATGTCACTATTTTCCATTCAGCATCTGCAACAATTATGCAGTAAACAAAGTCGATCTACTACACTTTCTATGAGTGTGAGCACCATTTTGGTGATCACATTTATAATAAAATTGACCAAAATCCATGGCCAGTAAGCCTTGAATTGCTTACTTTTAAAGTATGCCAGTTTTATTTCTTTCTTTCTCTAGAAAGTAATGTAGCAGGAAGTAGGCCACACTTTAAAGACCATTGTTCTAGAACATTCTTATGGACTATAAATGCATGAGATCTGATGTGAGCATTGTAATGCTCACATCAGATCTCATTCATTTATATGTATATAGCCATCAGGATAGCTCAACATGTCTAAAAGCCAAAGAACTAAGTGAAGATTTTTGGTTGCGCATTATGAGCCGTTTGCATATTGGGTTTTCTAAAACAAATATACATGTAAGAAGACTTTTGCAAAGTTTTAGCAACCAAATTGTCCCATTGTTATGGTAACATGGTTTCTGTATAATAATTATAATTCATTTTTGGTGAAAATTGTCATTTTGAAGCTGTGTAAATGTTGAAATATATTTACTTTTATCATTTCGAAATCTATATCTTACAGCTTTTAAAATAACCATGAGATTTCCAAGAGTACAGGTGCTATGCTCTGATCCTATACAGAAGTGCTAATCTACACAGAACTATTCCCGTCAGAAATTATAAGAACTAGGCTTGGATGTTAATAAAACTCAAATATTTTACTAAAATACCTTTCACATTACTTCTTATAGACAATTGTTGTCTTATGATAATAACAGTAAAAAGAAAACATTTAAAAATACATTAGATTTACTAAGAGTATGAATAATTTTGCATATAAGTGAGTACGTGTGTGGCAGAAGATCAAAAAGTTCATAGTACGACATAGCTGAATTTTGAACTGATATGTTCAGTGTAATGTTTGATCTACGTGATTAATGCTCATCACTGAAGAGGATTATGTTCAAAAATCAATATTTGTTGTGCAAAATCATTAAGTGACAAATTTGTTGATATACCAATGTGTATGTATGCATAAAAATGTTTGTCGCCATGGCTTTTTAAAAGAAAATTTAAAAATATACTGTAATAACTTAAATATCTTTGAAGTTTTTAATTGCAAGAAAATACAAAGTTATTAATATAAAAAAAAAAATCAACTTCTGGTTTGGTTTTAGACTCTTATATCATCACACCCAAAATTACTTTGATGATGATAAAATTGAGAAAATATACAACTGTCTTATGAGACAATTGAATTGTGGGTAAGTAAAAACAGTTTTCTTTACATGTAAAGATCATATTAAAATAAAAAAAAGCATTAAGGGTAGCCAACTATTTATTTATAAATGATCTTCTATACACGCTGATTATATATTTTCTATGTGTCATAAGATATAACAATTTTCTATTAAAAATGTTTGGTTTATTGTGTTAAAAAAAAACCCCAAACAAACCTAAAACCTGATATTTCTCAATCATTAAAACAGTTATTATTTAAGAACATTTTAAGTGTTCAAGGAGAGAGGGAATATTATTGAAAAAACAATTTTAAAACTGCATTTTTATATCAAATTTTAACAAATTTAATTTCTCTGAGAAGTTGTAGAAAAATAAATATTTTTAGTATCTGAAAGGTATTTTAAAATTTCTTCTGATTAAATGTGTGTGTGGGGATTTGATTGACATTAAAAATTATTTATACAAACTCTTCTTACAGTGATATTCATAAATGAATAAGTATTGAAAATTTTCTTGATTTTGATAGATTTTTAGAAGTCTAAGAGCTTTTGCCCAAAATTTTCTTATGCAAATTATATTTTCAGTTCTGTATTTTTATATGAGAATTTCATCCAATCTTTCTTATTGATGACACAAAGGTTATAATAATTTTAAAGTTAAATTTTATACAAATTTTAGGTGTTTTTTGTCTCAAGTCCATGGAGGTATCTATTTACAAATAGAGTGTTTGTGCCTCTACCTTAAGGGAGTAGGTAAAAAAGCTATTATTATCAACAATTTGTTATTGCCATAGTTTTATCTATTTATAATCAACCACAGAACTATATCAACAAATAAAGTGACTCAAAATTCTGAAACAGGTTTTTAAGCCTTTAGTTGACCAGATAAATTTATCCCTCAAAATAAGTCAACATCACATACATTAGAATTTCTAGTTCACAGGATCTTAACCTTTTGAACTAAAGCAGCTGATATTTGGATTGTTAACTATAAGTATATAAACCTGGGCAGTCAGGGATTTCTCACTTCTACACCACTATTGCCAAGAAAATATTGTAATTTTATACATAATTTGATTATTTTCAATATATTCTGAATTGTCTTTAAATTATTATTTTAAATTATTCTTAAAATTTATTTAATTATTTTTTTTTAAATTATTGTTTTGAAATATTGTAACCAGTTATTTAACAGCCTCTAAAGGGGTTAACCAACAGATTACAATTTTCTACACTTTCAGTAATTTTTCAAGCTATGAGCCCCGGGTGGACAGATATACAGTTATGGGAGGATCAGGGTTCAAAGGATTAAGACTTCACATAATTAAGAAAGATTTTTTTTATATCTAAAAAGTCAACACATACACAGCTTTAAAATATATATGGTACCTCTATGCGTGTGCGTCAGTACAAACAATCACGCAAACTTAGTTAGAATTCTAGCACAAGTAAAAGATTCAATTTAATTACCGAGTTGGAAACAACCTCTTGGGCATATTGCTGTATGTAGCTAATTCAATGATAAAAAGTATAAAGAATATCTCTCATTGAATGAATAGCAAATAGTTTTATTTCTAGTGTTTTTTTTAAAGTGTTAGCATAATTAATGATAACAGAAAGATACGTATTTTACTGGTTCTATATTCAAATTTAAAAATTTACTATTTTCTTTACAAACTGCAGTTATAAAAAGCAGGTTTTATTTTTACATTGCTATTTGGCATTTGAATCAATAGTAGTTGTGTCTGGCCAGTGAAATGTCTCACCATTCATGAAGTGTCTAGCCAATCAAAATAATTGCTTAGTGCTGATCTAACAGGTGCTGAAAGAGATATATGTTGTTTGAATAAGACATCTCTTATTCAGGGAGGAGAATGATTTTCATAATGTTAATTTACAGGAAGTACTATCAGATGACAATCATGGCATAAGTATAACAGTATAAATGTCATTAAATAGCAGCAGCTTGTAAATAAAAATTACATCCCTAATGAGAACACACATTTTTACTAACTGCTTCTAAGATTCTGCTAAAGCTATCAAAGTGCAAACAGATAGTAAGTGGTAGAGCAAATTAATAGATAAATCATTACTTTAAAATTTTTTTTCCTTTTTTAAATGTCTTCATAGTTAATTGTATAAGAAAAGCAAATTTAAAAGCATTTTATCTTCGTGTTCTCTTTATTACCCCAATAGTGGATTGTGTTAGAGGAAAGAATTTTGTTTCCAACTTCAATACTTTCTGATAAGAGAACATACCATTTGGGACAGAAGGAATTCATTTAAAATGTTGGAATGAAATATCTTTTTAAAGATTCTATTAAGTTATTATGTTAGGACAGTTTTTTTTTAATTCAAAACTTCAAATTTTATTTAAATTACAATAATGACAAACTGAACTAAGTAATTAACAAAGAATTCTTTACATGAAATAAGTGGTTAAAAAGTTGTTTTTATCAAATCCTTGACATTTAAAGTACAAGCACCAAGAACTCACACAAAAGCATCAAGCAAAGAAAAAAAAAAGAAAAAAGTGTTTTATTTTAGTATTTCAATACAAAAGAAAAAGTAACAAACAAGACACGACTGACTAAAGTGGTTTACTTAGAAATGAAAAATGTCTCTCTCTCTCTCTATATATATATATATAAGTGATTGCTAGTTCAAGTTCAATTGTTATACACAATAATAATGCACTGAGAGAAAATATTAACCAATCAATAAAAAAAGAGGATAATAATAGATTTGCTCATTTTCAAACTAAAAAGTTAAAAGCAAACAATGTTTAAGTGTCTTGGCACAGTGACAACATTATGCAGCACCAAAGTAAAAAAAAAAATGTTATGTCTGAACAACACAATTATAATGAACAAGGCAGTATTTTATGACACTGAATTAGAAATGTATTCTTGTTTGTAATTCCAATGGCTACAAGCAAATTGAAAAGCCAAAAATTAAATGTGCAATATTTTTTTTAAGAATCTTTTATTTCTATATTAGTGTGTGTGTGTGTGTGTGTATGTATGTATATACATAAAAAAAAAATGCAATATGACGCATGACATGATCTATCAGTCAAACAATTTAGTTTTGATAGAGTAATAAAATATTATGTTAGGATGAAGTATTATTCAACCTCATATATATATATATATATATATATATATATATATAAGTGTTCAGTTTCCTTTTTATAGAAAAATAAATTTAAAAAAATTAACGCAGAAATTTAAATATATCCATGCTTTTTTTCTCTCACAATAACAAAGTACACAATACTAATCTTTCTTGTGTTTTCACTTTTTCTTCTATCATTTTCAATACTTTTCCTCTTTCTCAGCATCAACTCATGTTATTTTTTGTTCAATTTCTTTTTTTCTTTCAAGTTATCCTTTCTTCACTGTGTTCGTTCAATGGTTTTTGTTTACTTGGGTAATTTGAAAAGATTTCAGTCAACTGATGTATTCTTGCCAACATGATTAATATCACAATCTCAAATCAATTAACAGATAGGAGTGCTTTTCCATATGTAAATAATTTAGTCATTTACAACAGGAACTATACTAGTATATGAATAAACCACTTGGAGGGATTCAAAGTTGAAAATATAATTTGGTTAACAACAATAATGAATAGCCATATTTTAGCAAATAAAACATGCCTTATTTATATATTACCTGGTTATAGATTTTACAAGTATAGCAATGCACTGAAATTAATATGAACAAGCACTGTCAGGATAGACTCCCTATTTCGTTTAACACATGTATTCTTCACATATTTTATTTATAATTTCATAATAATTAATTTCAATTAGATCAATTACAAGTGAAATGCAGCTCATCTTTTGTAGTTCAAGAATTCTTTTATTTTAATAGAAATTAAAACACAAATTTAAAATTCCACCATAGAAAATAGTTCACCTTTTAATAAAATCTGCAATCAAAAAAATATCTTCTGATTGATAAAATTTTCTGTTGGCTATAATTAAAAATTATTTTACTTGCAATATAAAAAAGAACTATTTACATATTTTTGTAAAAAAGTAAAATATTTTAGAAGGTTTGAAAACAAAACTTCCGGACTTCATTCAAATGAAATGAACAGCTATTACATTTTGAGCTCATTAAAAAAAAAAAAAAACTCATTTAGGACAAATAAATATAAACAAGTTTGCTTTCATAACAGAAAATCTGATAAGTAGAATAACCCAATAAAAATTAACGTCTTTCAAATTTGGCAAGAACTGTATGGGAGTGGGATTGAGATAGACACATAAGCACAAATATATTACATAATTAATCTTGAAACTGAATTTGCTGAAAGGCCAATATCAGCAGCTATTAGGCTTAATGTAAATTCATGTCATATTTATATCAGAATTAAATGCAAAAAAGTTCTATATAAATCATATTTAATAGTTATCTCCCTTGAGAAATTCTAATGATCAGTCAAAGTACTTTTAGATTAGAAATTGCTTTAAAGTAGTTTGGTGGTATCATGCAAGTAAAATATTGCTATGATATGATATTTGTTATAGTTACATACAAAAATCAGATTATCATAATATAGATACAAGAAAAAAAAAAAAAAATTAGCTAAGTTCATCACCAATAAGATTGTCTATGATGTCACTTTGCTCATTGTCATTTTTAATCACCAATGTGGAAAGTTGTTAAGCTATGTTTAGAAATATCTAGAATGCAGTGAATATTCTTTTTCAGTCTTTTAGTAACAAAAGAAAGTATAGTAAATTTTTTTCAGCCAAAACCCTACAGGACATCAGAAGTCATATTTGCAAGGGTTGGCTGAAAATTTCATAGGCTGACCAAGATACTCTCATGAAATGTGATCAAATGAGATTTATTTTTCAATACAGTCCACTCAGTGATCCACACAGACTCGTGTATCAGTTGTGTGTGCATGGCTCAGTTCATGTGTCAGTGGTTTGTTGGCCAGGGAGGCCCAGCATTCATGTCACGTGGGTAGAGCCGACAACTCCTCAACCCTCAGAGCCCACCTACTCGGCTCTAACCCTCTCTGGAGGCGCTAGGTTTATCACTTGAGACACCCCTTTTTAAGAGAATGCCGAACCTGTCTGGATTATGGTACTGTGTCCAGACCCACCTTAAAAAAGGTCTTGGGGTGCTTGACAAATAATCCTCTATGTGATCCACAAATCTTTTCCATCAGTGTTGCAGTGCTTGGATCCCATTGGTTTTTAAAATATCACCACCATTGGATATGACATCATCATATGAACTTTTCAACCTGCCCTTGAATTTAAAAAAAAAGGTGCTAATTTAAACAAGTGTATTGTTTTAAATACAGCTATCTTCACAAACTTTCTTCTATGATGATCAAAGGTAAAACCTAGTTTAGAATAATAATTAAAAAGTAATTACAATAAAATATTCCTGTTTGTCTTATCACTAGTTTATCTTACTACATATAAGATAGATTATCTTAGTCTAACAGAAGATCACAATGGTGGAGCAAAATTGCTGCAAAATAAACTTAACTGCAGTCTTCTAATGTGATCAGATTTTGTTAGCACAATACCTCTTTTTCCTTTCTCTAAACTTGTAATATTATTACCAAGTTGTGTTGATAGCATGGGTTCCCTTGACTCTCTTGCTATCTGTCCCTATTGGCTATCGCTCTTGGCAGGTCCTCTAAATGGCATCCAGTGTCCATCCAAAGCTTATGTATATATTTACTTACTCCTCCACATGAACAAGATGAGACACCAGGTCAATTTTAAGTAGAGTTTAACAGGTTTGAATTTAGAGTTTTTTCTCCTAGACTGGTTGTCATACCAAAGTTGAAGAGCCCAGTTTGTTCTTCTATTAACCCATACCTGGAGGGAGAATAATTGGATTCATATCTTTCCCAAGAGTATTAGCACTATGTGAAATGCAAACAGTTTTATCCAGGAATTGAACCCAGGTTGCCATGTACATTTCCTATGACAGTAACCATTACACAATGAACACTTCTAGGACTGATGTATGTCAGTTTTTGCTGGTCTACCAACACTGGTGTATCCACAGGAGAACACAGATTATGAGTTTGTCCTTGCTTCTTAGCAGTGCCCAGCATATCTTGTTTGTCTAACTTGGATAGTTTGTAAGATGGGAGGTAAGTGGCTGTGCAGCTGCTGTTTTGTAATGTGATGCTTCCAAGATTTTTTTCAGAACAGTACATAGCATTCTTGTGTAGTTACCATCTAGCTCTTTCCTAAAACATTTTGCTAAAGTTCATGTGATGCAACTATGCAGTAGTAATGACATAGCAACAACTTAGAAGAATTTCCATTTTGTTTTATCAAATAGATCAGATTTCCAAGTGTAACATATACAAGTATACAGATGCAGGGAAATACCGAAACACTGACGACTTTCTTTAGTTCAGGTACGAAACATTTATTAACTTTTTGTTGACTTTTAGTTTTTCGACATGAGGAGAGAGAGACACAATTTTTACTATGCTGACTGTTCCTACATCGTCCTTCAGTCAACTCCCCAGCTGAACTGGCAGCCCAGAATCCAATCTCCACAAACTGACCCAACAAACGTGCCGCACATCCCGTAATCCCCAGCTGGACTGCCCTCACCCAGGTTCAAATCTCAACTCACTGCTTTTTTCAAAAATCACTAAAATTCCCAGCACATTGCTTCCGGGCATTGCTTTATAATATCTACTAAAAACATCACCAGTAGCTTTAAAACCCAAACAGAAAGAGAAGCAGAATTGACATGCATATGCACTATAGGAAAATATTTGAGATATGCGGAGACTGCAAAAAGAATCGACTTAAATTTATTACTACATGCAAAATCATACAAATAATTAACAGTAAAAAAAAAAAAATCACATCAAACATTAGGAGAGATGAATAGGCCTTTCCAGATTTTTTCCATCAGCCTGATTTTGGAATTTTGTCAATAGCTATTTCCCCACTTGAAATTCTGATAAATTTTAACCATACTTAACAATCAAACTAATAGTGTTAAATTTTATAATAGATATTAAAGATGGAATTAAGATGTAAAAAACAACAGATTGATAACTTATTTTAGTTAATGTACTGATAGGCTATTTTTCAATGTGAATTTTAAGTAAATGAGTTTATTACTTTTGTAAAATTGAAGCCCACAAGAAATCATGTCAGATTCCAATAAAAGCATACAAGGGGAGAATCAAATTATAACTTTAATGTACTCATAGTATCAATTCAAAATAACAATTAAAGAGAGACAATAGGTAGCAGGGAAAAATGATGACAGAGGATGGGTCAATTGGTAAATGTTAGATAACAAATGATAACACCAAAGTTCAAGCAAATGGAAAAGAATTAGTCTGGATGGACCAATTCCAAGATTTGGGGTAAAGGATGCAGAAAAAATAGCCAAAAAGCAATATGAAAAGTTTGTTTTATGAAGATATCATTAGCTCTCAAGAACAGTGAGTTAAAAGATAAATTACTTACACCGTCTCTGTGATGATTTCACCAATTCTTGCATCATCAAGACCAGGCTAGAAGGAAACATTTTTATCAATAAGTCAACATGCACATTAAAGGGGTAATGTGGATATGGTTGTATCATGTAACAAATATAAGTGAATAAAAGATGAAAATTTGAAAGATTTTGATCTGATTAACAAATAAAAAAATATCAATAGAAATTAGAAGTCAGAATTTTTTTTAAACTCAGGGAAATGGCATTATATATATATATATATATATATATAATAGTTTGCTATATTTATAAATAAAGAATGATCATTATGCGTGTAGCCTAATAATGAAAAAGTATTTTATTCAGATATCTATCAACATGATTTCCTTCCTAGTCAATGCACTTAATTCAGTGGTTAATATTAATGATACAGATTAAACATTAAAAAGTGTAAATTTCCCATAAAAATTATTCAGCTAATAACTAAAAGTCAGACTACTGACTTATTAATCCACCCTCATATGAAAAATATCAACGGAAAAGACATAATAGTTATAATCACAGAAAGAAAAAGTAGCACAAAGTAGTTCAAATCTCAGTTGCAACCACTTCTGTTCATTTAGCGCGAATGTTCTTGAGAAAAGCATGAATTCACTTTTACATTTTTCCATCACAGAGATTAAAGATTACAGTGATAATTTCAAATCAAAATTTAGCTAGTAACTATATAACTGGCTATGGCCATTGACTTCACATATATAAGAGAAAAACAGAAATAAATCTGATGGTATGTAGATATAAAAAGATTACCCCCCTCCTCCTCAAAGAAAGAAAGAAAAAAAAAAAGCCCCCCAAAAAATATATATATTTAGAGAATGTATTTATGTATATATGATATACCAACATTTAACATTTTGGTTTTGTGTTAAACCATTTTCAAGATGATGTTGGAATGCAATGTATCATCTAAAAATTATTTTCAAATGAAATATGGAAAGGTTAGACATTGGCATATTGTCATATATAAATACATCCTCTAAATATTTTCTTTTTCATATTCACACTTACACATATGTGTATGAATTTAAACATAGAAGTTCAAATTCAATAGAGTTGAGTATAGAAACAAAATCTTACATTTTTCAATATTTAAACTAATCTATTTATTGCAACAGCTTTGGAAGGTAACTATAATAAATTTGACACAAAACTATAGAAAGATGTTGGCTCCCAAGTGAGTCCTACCACATTTTTATTGATTATTAACAATCATAGAACTGGTACACCTATTTTCCTTACACAATGCTGGCACTGGTACTGCTTTTTAAAACTCAAGAACTAAGTTACTGACAGCACTATTGAAATTGTTAAAAAGTAGCAACAAAGTAGATAACTAAAAAGAATCATGTCCACCTCTTATGTTATGACCTATTTCCATTTATTCATAAAGCATATGATTGTGTATCAGGCCTTGTTTTACTTTTAAAATAGCAAATTCATTTGTAGATAGATAAGATCCTAGAGTGCACGTGAGTTACTACAAATGGGACAACATAGAATAAATGACACCTATAACGTAGTTGTCATTTATTTTATTGGTCAATTTTTAATACAAAAAGAACTGAACTCATTGAAAATATACTTGTAAGTAATCAATAGATGGTTAATAGATAACAGGAATGTAGCATATTATAAGATTAATTCAGTTTGTCTTTACAATATGTTAATAGAAGAAATATTAGCAACAATAACCACATAACAGCTTTTATGTGCCTTTATCAAATATTCATTACTTAGAAAGTATACTTTCTGAAATGAACTCAGTCACATAAATTTTATAAAAGCTTTTCAATTGAATTTATCATCACTATTAAAATAAAATATTTCTAAGAAAAAAAGGAACCAAAGCAGTTTTGATTATTTTATGAGGATCTTTTTTCACAATTCATGATGCTAAGAGTGAACACTAGAAAAACTGGTTGTGGATGTCTTAAACTGAAAAAGTTAAAACAGATAAACAAGGAGTTAAGACATCATTTTTAGAAAAGGAAAGGACAGAATTATACAACAATAAAAATAATTTTTCAAAGCTATATTACATTTGTCAAGACATTAAAGAAACAAATATTTTTCATGATTAATTTTATTTAAAATTACTAGTTTCTTCTCTGAGAAATCTGGACGAAATTAAAAATATGTGGGATTAAAGAATATAATTCTATGTTGAAGTTTTTCTTGAAAAGATTTTGTGAGAAATAAGAGGCAGCACACTCAATATTATGAAAATCAAATGAAATTTTAATATATAAACTGTCCCTGATGATTAGAATAATTCAAAAATATACACAAATAGTACACAACCTTTCAAACTTAAAAAATATTCTCATGTATAATATACATTTAATTGTATTGTTGCAATTTCTTAGATGAAAATTTTACATTATTTATCTTTGATTAGTTCATCTTATTTTTGTTCTTTTTTATTTTAAATAAAAAATAAACAAAAAACATTCAAGTTGTTTCATATTCTACAGTCATTAAGTAAACAGTATCAATGAGAAATAAAGTAGCAGCCTTTGATCAGGTTAGAAACCAAATCTTTTATTCTTTGGAACCTGTCTGATGTGGATGCTGCCTAAACAATTTGATGATAAAACACCCATCAACAATAATATAGCAATCAACCTATCAGTTCATTTTATCTTCATCAAAAATTTTTTAACATGTAGATTTGCCAACAGAAATTATGATTATTCATTAGAGTAAAAATTCAGTAATCTCTGGTAGGATTTTGGTATATGGTATATAATCTATTTTATAAATTCTTCATTTTGCAAGCAGTCTTGTTCCTCTCTCATATATATATAAAGTGTGTATATGTGTTTCTAAATTTAGATTGTCTTATCTTTGAATAACATTCTCATGCTTCTTAAATCACCACATACATTTTTATAAATTCCCATAAAGCATGTAGAAATGTAATATAGAGCTTATTAATACTATAAAACAGAAGAAAAAATTGCAAATTGATATTAACTATTAATTTCCTGTAAAAAAAAAAACAAACTAAAATATTTGTCCCAATAAAACAAATATTTTGAGTTGAAGGCAAAAACAGATGGTGTGTTTAAAACTATAATGCCATTATTATTATTTTTTACTTTAAAGAAAGTGATCCATATTTGAATAGTATTAACACAGCAGTTTTATCCACAAGGTAACTAAGAGAATGGAATGTTGTATTGTACAGGAGCAAAGAGTTAATGGCTAAAAGGAAATTATACTCTCATAATAAATGAATAAAAAGGTAAGTAAATGTACCAAACAACTAAATGCAGCTCGCTCTCTCTTCCCACCATTTTAAAGTAATTCCAAGGTAGTAAAATTTATTTTGGGAAATAGTAAAAAATCAAATTTGAAAGTTTGTATTCAAAATACTGATTTTTGAATGACATTAAAAATGTTTTTTGTGATATTTTTCAAACAGACCAAACTGGCCCAATTAGCTGGTTAATTCTCACATAAGAAAATTTATTCCCACTAAGTTTTAACAATATTATAGAGTGAAAGATGACTCACAACAAATATTGCCTGACAGTGATGTGTAAGCCAAAAAAAGTAAATTTGTTCAGGCTAATTTAAACAAAGCAAATTATTAAATATACTAGTATAGTACCCATAAAAACTTATTGGATTATTGTATATGGATTAGCACTTCTGCCTAGGATCAAAGTGTTGCTTCTCATCCTTTTATCAGAATCAGAGCAGAGTATCTGTATGGTGTTTGAAAAGTGTTACACACAAAAATGTATTTATACAGACATACATTATGCTTCATATTTATACAGACATACATTATCCTTCTATCATAGACAGGATGTGACACATCAGTGTTTAGGTGGAGTAAAGCTGGTTTGAATTCAGAGTTTTTCTTCTCCTAGACTGGTTAACTAACTAAGGTTAAAAGTCTGCCCTACTATATATTCATAGCTAAGAGGGCTGACTGATACATGCCTTTCCAAAGGTATTAGTGCAAAATAAAATGCAAACAATAGGGTTCAGGATTTTAACTTTGGTTGCTGATTCCATTTCCTCCAACAATAACAGTTACACTAAGCCAACCTCCCGTTATGCTTTATATATATGGATATCATATTTGTTTTAGTTTTATTAGGTTTGGCTCAAATATATGAATGCTCCAATAAATTTTGAAAGAAAAAGGATCATATTCCTATCTAGGTCTTAAACAATTCACACCTGTACATTTATATATAAACAGCTAAATAAAAATAGGGAGTCATAATATGGGCAAAATCTTGCCAATCTGCCTTTAAAAAAAAAAAAAAAAAAAAAAAAAAAAGATCTATCATACCTTTTACCATGTCAACCCAACTGTTTTAAAATTTTCATATTTATGATTCTTGATCAAGTTGAATAAACTTTCAATTCAATCTTTTCCAAGTTTATTACATAGGAATATTGTGATAATGAAGTTTCAATAAAGTGATAATCTTATAAAGAAATGAAATAAAAATCATTTTATGGCAACTTGATTAAAAATCCCGAGATAAAAATATCAATAAAATAAATATTAACAAAATACCTACTTTTAACCCATTAACTGCTGACACCACACCTGATAATGTTTCAAAGTGCTGAAATAATTTTGTAAATTGTTTGGGAAACTAAGATCTATATTATTTAAAGATATAAGGGTGGGCTGAAAAGTTCATATGATGATTTCATATCTGCAGTTAACTTTTTTGATAGCAACACCAATTGAAGAAGTTAGCGGAGAGCAAAGAGGACTAGGTTAAAAAAATAAACCTTGTTTGGTCACATTCTGAGAGTATTTTGGTTAGCAAATGAATTTTTCAGCTGACCTTCGTATTTGCAATGCTTATTAACAACTCGCTTCTCCATTTTGAGGGAGAAGGACAAAAAACAAAAACAAAAAAAAACAACAACCCCCAACTGAGAATACCTTAAACTAAATCTCAGACACTGAATGTTTGGTGAATGGAATGCCTTTTTGATGCCCTGACTCACAAAGAGAACCAAGTTGCTACTAATCACAATAAAATAAAAATTGAGTTATTGCAATACGTGTATGTATAACAGTTGAGGAATAGAACTACATTGACTGAATGTTCTATTATCAGCAGTTAATGAGTTAACAGTATGTCCAAACACAATAACTTTCTTGCAAGGTTTATTCATAATTTTTTTTAAACACAGACATAGATCACTAAAAATGATCACATTGTAATAATGTTTTCTTTTTTTTTTTTTACTATCAACATTTAATAAACAAAAAAACAAAAGCTACTTCTACACCATAATAGGTGTTACATTTAATGTATGAAATTTACATGCAAATGTAACAATTATTATGTGACAAGAGTAATAATAATTCAATGAACCTTTTGTTGTTTAAGCAAAACCACAACACATTTCAAAGATAATTATATGAGACTTTTTATTTCAATATTGTCATTTTATCTAGGAACCAAGAGAGTAATAAAAAGCAAGAGACAAACCCGGTAGTTGCTCCACAGACTGGGGTTACTCGGTGTGGCAGGAAGATAGGGTAAGAGATCAGGGGGATCCTGTTCCCAAAGCTGGTCCCAAACAATTCCCTCAAAGAAGGGATGGTTCTTTAATGGTCCAAAGCGTCCCATCTCTGGACATCCTAATCTCTTAGTTGGGTCCAAAACCTGAAATAAGAATAAATGAATATTAAAGTTAGAATAATAAACAAACTTTAGGTTGGGCAGGATAGAGGCAGTGCAAGCATATTTCTGTATTTCATGATTCAGAACTTTAGACTTATGATTAAGGCACTTGCATCTTAAGGTCAGAAGAAAGATTGATTGATGTATTTTAATGGTATGTCAACCCATCTAGCATTATTTTATGCTTTATGTTCATATTTTAAGTTTTTTCATTTGGTTATGTTTTATGGCATATAACCTCTTGTAGGTTATTTAATGCTTTATCCTCTTTATACATTTACATATTAAGTATGGAAGTAAATAATGGATTATAATCTGACAATATAGAGAAAAATTAATAACAAGGTAATCCAAGAGGAAGGAGAGATTTATTGAGAAGCAAAGTCGACACTATAGGGTTTCGGTTCTAATGAACCATCATCAGGACTATGAGGGATGATATTAGTGATGTTAAATCAATGATGGATGTTTAAAAATACAAAAACCTAGGGAAAACCTGTATATCAAGGAATGGATTTACTCAAGTACGGAGAAATATTATCAAAACCTAGACGAGTGTTTAAGGAATTACAAAGGGAAATAGCACCAGTCTCAAACATTTGTTGTGAATGTAAATGAGCATCTTTGCAGAATTGAAATTGAACTTATGATTAGATTGAGAAATGTGTTGAAGAAGTGCATTGTTTAGGTTACCAATCCTAATGTCTCTTTTGCGTTATTTCAAGCGAGTGTGAAGGTTTCTAGACATTTCACCAATATATTTCAATTTACAATTCCTACAAGGGATACAATAAATACTGGCATTTGAAACTATGTTGTGTTGAAGACTAGAGCGTACTAAATCACAAATTGTTTTAGAGGGTAAGGAGGCAGTTTTAATATTTAGTTTATTTAAGTTGTTTATTATGATGTTGGTAGAAGAATTATTTGGTAAAGTAATGAATGTGTGTGTAGGGGGGACTAGTTTTATAAGAGGGTGAATTGGCATTAGTTTGAGGGTGGTTCTTATAGTGGATTTTAAGGGCTTTAGATTTAGCAAAGCGTATAAAAGATTTGGCATATAGAAGGTTAAATCCATTTTAAATAGGTAAAATATATTCCATCTTTAGTTAACATTTTCCACACACATCATAATTTTATACTTTCTCTTTTTCTTTTTGATTTCAAATCTTTCTTGATAAACCAACAGAACATAAATGCTATACAATATTCCTAATAAGTCAAATGATCTAATTTAAAAAACAAACACTGATTTACCAATTAAACTGCCAACTCTTTCTTGATTTATAGATTTTCCCTAGGTTTTTGTATTTCTAAACATCTATCGTTGATTTAACATCACTAATATCATCCCTCACAGCCATGTTGATGGTTCATTAGAACCAAAACCAACTTTGCTTCTCAAATCTCTCCTTCTACTTGGATTACCTTGCTATCAATTTTGCTCGATATATTAAGTATATATAATTTGTAAGTGAATAGTTTGTAGGTAACATTTAAAAAAAATCTAGAACTCATTTGTTTGCACACAGTTTAAGTTTTTTTTTTTTTGTTTAGTTGTTGTTTCTTAAACGTTTTTTGCAGTTATATCGTTCTAAGTATTTCTATCTAATACTAATAATTTATACACAATCATATATTTTCAAGTAATCAGTTTTATCTAATAATAATAATAATAATAATGATGATAATCATGATTTATTTGCACAGTCATATGGTTTCAAGTAATTAACAATAATAATCCTAGGTAAATTATTATAGTTTCAGTAGCTATTCTTAATACAAATGATTAACAGTTACATGGTATCAATTATTCCTATCTAATAATAAAATTTTTTAAAATATAAATCTATTTGACTCGTACATAAGACCCCCCTCCAATAGGTGCTACCACTCCAACTCAGAGTGGACTTGGGAGTAATGGCAAAGAGGTACTCCATACTAAACAGAGCTTTAGAACAAGAGCCTCATTATCAGATGCAATTTAGTGACATATCCAGGACACTCAGAAGAAAGAGTATAGAACTGAAAGGATGTATCAGTGAGCATCATAAAGTAAAGTTCATCAAGACAAAGCTTGATCAATCTGAAACTATACCAGAGCTCTCATCTTGAATTATCTATTTATAAGATCAATAACTGCATTAAAAAAAATGAATAAAATAAAATAAATGGATAAAATGAAAATAAATCAGTAATAATCTAGAGTTGACTGCATTTAAACCTAGGCACAATTTTTACTTTTCTTATCACTGCCTGTAGACGTCTTGACAAAATCACAACTCATCCTACTTAACAGTTTTAGGCATTTTCTGAACTGAGTAACTTGATATCCCTGGTAAATGAGATAAAATAATCTTTTATAAACACTGAATTTTGTTTGTTCGTGTTTTATGGCATATCAAACTTTGCAGGTTATTTAATACCAAATCCATTTTTATATAAATAAACAGTTCTATTTCAAACAATTCAGCTTAGAGCAAGTACAATTTCAAATGTCAAAAACAGTTCTATTTCAAACAAGTCAGTTTAGCATAAGTACGCAGTTTGAATATCAAAACAGTTCTATTTCAAGCAATTCAGAATTGAGGTCTGACCTAAGGTGTAATCAAGTCTGGAAACTTATTTAATGATCCTCGTACTAACTACATAAACCCTTGTGCTGGAATTTGTGTTCTTCAGCCAACTGCTTTGGAAATCAACAAGATGACACTTCTCAATATCCTAACTTCTCATGGATGATTTCATAGACTACTGACTGGAAGATCAAGTTATACAGCCATATATCAAAAATTGCACTATCGTCTTGAATCAAAGTTTCAACAAGTGCAGTATAGTCTTCTGTTGTTGATGAATGTAGAAACCCACGAGGTTTATCCTGCAGATTTACACACCCCTCAGAATGCACTACATGAGACTGATACCTACTTTTCTCCTGACCATACACAGCAACAAGTTCTTAGTGAATTCCTGTAGGATTTTTACTGTTGCCATTAAATGAATCTTATTACTCTATGTATCTCTGTGTGCCCACTGTTTTATGGTGGCAGTTAATTTTGTTATAACATTACATACATATGAGCATAAGGATCTATATGTTACAAGTAATATTGTATACTTCATGTTTCTTTGTGCTTACAGCTTTCATAATGTTTTAATTCCTTTTGATTTATGCCTTTTTGTACCTTACTTTTTAGACATCTTTTATACATGCACAAAGGAGCATAAGTCTGTAATATTTTATGAAATTTTCATTATATAATGTTTGTGATAAATATTCACCTCTAAATAAAGTACATTGACAGAGATTACTTTAAATAAATGCTTTCTTTATTAGGCTGTAAACTTACTGATTTAAATATATGCTGGCAGCTAATTTTCATTTAAGTTCTATAACATCTTAATTTTTACCTTTGAAAATAGCCAATAGTGGTTGATCACTTGGGAAATATGTGCTGACAATTATTACATAAACTGGGATCAAACATTCATAATCTTGAGCAAAAATGAGAAAATAACTGGTTTAGTTTAATGGCATATTAACTCTTTAGGGGTTATTTAATGCATAAATTTAATCAATCTCTACATGTTTGATTACAATCATAAAAATATTTCCAGTGTTCTATTGTACTTTTTTAAAAAAAATATTCGTCTGTAAACATTTATCTGCACACAATTATGGTTTCACACATTTCTATACAATACTAATAATTTTTCAAACAGATCTATTTGACCCATAGATGGGACCATAACAGGTACTACTGCCACTGCAGGTCAGAGTGGACCTGAGAGTAATGGCAACAAAGAGGCACTCTACACTCTTCAGAGCTTCACTACCAGATGCAGTTTAGTGTCATACCCAGGACACCCCTCACCCACTTAACCCTCAACAGAGGATAAAGTTGGTGGATTCTAAGCCTCACCAGCAGAGCACAAAAGAATTCCTGAAAACTTGTTAAAACAAATCTTATTTGTAGTCTTCAATAAAACCTGCTATATATAAAATGCACACACACAAAATAGAATTGAATAGATTTATCAATTATAAGGGAATGGCAGTAATTAAAATTAACAATAATAATTACATCTGTTGAATAAAGTCAGAGAAGGTAAAAATATAGATTTTAGGGATGTACGTAGCATACATGTGCTTAAAAACAAGTCAAGTTGAGATGCAATTTTAAATACATAACTTAAAAAAGACTGTTTAATCATTTGGGGGTAGGGAGTAAAAAGAGAAGTCATGGTTTGACTAACAACTTATGTATGTATTTACCCAACCCCTCAGCCAAGGGAAGGATGGGACAAGTGAAGAAAAGCTTATTAGAATTCAGTTTTCCTTCTCTTAAACCCAGTTTGCACTACTATTTACCCATAGCTAGGGGAATAGATAGATTTATGTCTTTCCCAAGGGCATTAGCATGAAGTGAAATCTAAAGTCTTGTCCAGTATTTGAAGTCGGGTAGCCAATTCCACCTTCTATAATGACCTCTACACTAGTCATACCATCTAAATAACCCATGTAGTCATTTACTAAGATTAGTTTGGCACGAGACCAGATGTGTGGGAACTTCAAACTGGAGCCATGCACTTGCAAAATGAAAATCGAACCCCATGTTGTTTGTTTTGCTGGCTCTCAATAAGTTGAGTCGAGATGCACGAGTCCCAGATAGTCCCACCAGGAAAGAGTAAGACGAAAATGAAAAGTTGAATAAAATTTTTAGAGGAAGAAGTTCATGGAACATGATTCGATGGTTTGTGGCGTCTTGACTTTTTTTTTTTTTGCAATGTAGCTCCCTTAACTAAAAAGTAAGAACTGCGTGATTTTTGGCTCTCTGTATCTCTAGCCTTTTCTTCTTTGTCTCTCTCTCTCTCTCTCTCTCTCTCTCTCTGTAGCAGACTAATTCCCTCTTCCTGACTTGCTCATTCTGCTGGAGTGTCCCTCCTAACTGATCCTAGCAGCAGCCTTATTCTCCTATGTCCAGTAGGGGAAGATTCCTATTTCTGGATTTTCAGCCACCTAGCCTTTAAACATTAAAAAAAAAACTCAGCCAAGGAGTCTCCAAGAGATGCTTAAAGGTGTGATCATAAATTTTTTTTAAGTCACTGAACTATTTTTATATGTTTTTTACTAGGAGGGAAGAATTAGTGATCCCACACAAATGTCTTGGCTCCTATACACACACATGTATATGCATACTCATAGCCAACCTATAACCATACACATGTATGCGTACACACACACACAAGCACTCACGCCCACCCATATAAAGCTAGTCTGTATACTACCATCAATAGTGTCACAGATGTAGGGCACTAAGTGAGAATCAAAATCACTAAATAGGCTCATTAGCCAAGCTTGTAAACCATTATACCATATGAGTGTGGCATAGGAACAGGCTTACAGCACTAAATATGAATTTGCTCTATCAGAGTGGTACTGACTATTTGTACCATACTGGAAAACAATAGTTTTCAAGGGATTGCTGATTATTGAGGTGGACTGGGAGAAGTAAAAGGTACATTCATGTGATCAGCTGGTGGTTGAAAAGCAAACAAAAACAACAACTATCTTTAAAAATATCTTGAGATCTTTTCTTCAAATTGAAGCATTCTAATGATCTCTTGGATCCCTTTCAAGCAATGCCAATCCAGATCTCCTTATAGGACTGCTCTCTTCAACTGAACCCTTCAGACTGACTAGCTTGGTCAATTTTTCAGCCAGCAGTTAAACATTTCAAGGATCCAGGAATGCATGCCAGAATTTACATGGTGTCAAAACCCAGGCCTTTGAAATACTACTGAAAACAAACAAAGCTCACTTATGAACAAGCAAGGCTAGTAGATCAAATAAACAAAACTGACTGGTAACAAGCATCATCAACACTGTATTACCTACAAATAACTAAGCTTGGTCATCCATAAAAAGAAACTTGGCCTAACAGAGAGGCACCTGCACAAATTGGATGGCTCGGGTAGCATCGATAATATCACACAAAGTAACCAATAATCGATAATATCACACAAAGTAACCAATAATCGATAATATCACACAAAGTAACTCATGAACTAATATATTTCCCCAATAACATCAGTGATCAGTGTTCAAGCCACCCGCCCCGCTCTTATTTCTTAATGCTGATTTTCACAGAAGATAAGCTTTTCTCATTTGGAAGACTGACAAAAAATAATCTCCTTAGCAACAACAACTTACCAACAACTTTTGTACCAGATCTTTGGCAACTGGATTGAATCCATCAGGGAATTCATAATCCAATTTTAAAATTTTCTGGAATATTTGGTATTCATGGCTGAAATTAAACATGAGAATTAAAAACTTAGTCATAAGCATGAAAATACATGTTTTTGTCTGATATTTCATATTTTTTTCTTTTTAAGATGTGTTACTATCATTTGGAGGCAACCAAGTTATTTATAGATATTAACATATCACTCAATAAGTCCCAGGCCTAACTAACAAAACAACAACTTTTAGGCAAAATTTGACTTTATTCATCAACATGGTCTCCTTCTAGGGTGATACACTGATTCCAATGCTTCTCGAACAATTCGATGCCCTTTTTGTAGAAGGATTTATCTTTTGCCTCAAAATACGCCTCAGTTTCCGATATCACTTCTTCATTGGAGCCAAATCTTTCCATAGAGCATTCTTTTGAGGTCTACAAATAGCCAGTAGTTGCTGGGGGCCAGATCTGGAGAATAGGGTGAATGGGGAAGCAATTCAAAGTGCAATTTATGTAGTTTTGCCATCGTTGCAATAGACTTGTGACACAGTGCATTGTCTTGGTGAAAGAGCACTTTTTTCTTCATTTGTGGCCATTTTTTGGCGATTTCTTCCTATGATGCACCAATAAAGCTATATAATATTTGCTATTGATGTTTCTTCCTTTATCAAAGTAATCGATGAACAAAATACTGTGTGCATCCCGAAATAGGGAGGCCAAAACCTTGCTTGTTGATGTTTGTGTCTTTGGTCAGCTTTCACCTGCTGCTGTCCACTCAGCTGACAGTTGATTTGACTCCAGAGTGAAGTAGTGGATCCATGTTTCATCCATTATCATATTTACACAAAAACTTCTTTTTGTTGCATTGAAACAGTTGCAAACAACACTCTGAATTGTCAACGCTTTGTTGTTTTTGATTGACTGTGAGCAAACATGGCATCCACTTTGAACACAGCTTTTTCATTGACAAATGTTCATGCAAAATGGTGAATACACTGCCTTCTGATATCTTCAACTCCTCTGGTATCTCACGCAACTTCAATTTACGAGTCTCTGAGTTTTTTGGCGTTTTCCAGGACAACTGCCGAATTTGAGCGACCTGAGTGTTCAGCATCATTTGTGTCTGTATGACAGTGTTTAAAGTCAGCATACCACATCTTAACTATTGTTTCCAATGGAGCAGAGTCTGAATAAGACTTATCAAGCCATTGCTTAGTTTGAACAGTATTTTCCCCCCATCAAAAAGCAATGCTTTATCAACACACAAAATTCAGATTTTTCTATTGTTTTGAAAATTTGCAACAGTAGTTTCACTTAAATAACTGTAATTTGTAAACTAATAATCCGATTAGGCTCAAAATTTTGACACGTGCCATTTGAACGTTAGTACATTATAAAAATCGTATGGATTTTTTTATTAGCGGCATCATCTATATGTCAGGCCCGAGACTTATTGAGCGATGTGTTACATGTTAGCCAAAACTATACTTCATAGTTTATTTACATCTGAATCTAATAATACCAATTGGTTGCAGAGAGGTATACATTATATAAATCCAACTCAAAATTTGAGTTACCTTAAAACTAGCAAAATTTAGAAATAATGTTAATATTTTTCAAAACAACTTTCTGTAGCATCCAAAAATCTTTTGAATTGAAAGCATCAAAAATTATTTCAGAATTTTTTTCTATATATCCACCCTTTAAACAACAACAAAACAATGATGAAAAAAAAAAAAAGTAACTGAATACCTTAAAGTTCAGTTTCAGATGACAGAAAGAAGTAAGGGCTTACTATAGCAGTTACATTGTAATTGAATTCTTAAAAAACTTTTTTAAAAGTCCTTATTTCAAAACAAATTTCCAGAGGCTACCATTGAAAGCATAAAAAAATTACCTAACCTCTTGAACCCCAGTGGCTGACATTTGCACCAGTAACTAGAAACAAACTCAAGTGGATGGAATTTTGGCCAAGGATTCCCCACTTCTACATTGATATTGCCAATTAGATGTTGCGATTTTGTATTTTATTATTGCTTAGATATTTTAAGTTGTTTATAGAATGTTGTAACCTGTTATTTAACAACTTGTAAAACAAATAAATTGCACTATTTTACAAGTTAGGAGCCATGGTAGAAAGTGTTAGGGTTACGAGAGGTTCTAAGGGTTAAGAAATTTTTTTTTAATGAACACTGCAAACTTATCTAAACTGAACTTCAACAAGAAATTTCAATGAATATCAAAAAGTATTTTAGAAAGTTACAAAAATCAATCCGACTCAATAATGGCAGAGAAACAATGATTTCTAGGTATTTAAAGCAAAGTAATCATCTCTGGTAAAAATTAGACATTTTTCTTAAAGTGCCACCTTTTATTAACAGTTAAATTATTCTAGGTAATGTTCTTGACCATTCTTGCCCTAACTTACCAACTGTCATAGTTAGAATAAAATCATAAGAAAGAGGAATATGTTGTATATCTACTTACTTTCCCCAAAATGGAGGGAGACCAGAGTGAAGCTGATAAATTATACAACCCAAGGCCCATAAATCAGAACTGAAAAAAAAAAAAAAAAAAAAAAAAAAAAAAAAAAAAAAAAAATGAAAAATAAAACTTTGAAGTTTAAAAAAAAATAAAAAGAAGTTAAAGATTTTAATTTCAAAATTCATATATTTGTGGCTTTTCCAGGAAAAAATAAGAGACAGAAAATACATAAATCATAAAGCATAATTCTATTTTAGTTACACATTTTTGTGAGAGATTTAAAACCGAATTTAAACAGCAATTAATCATAAGTAATAAATCAACTTTTAGAAATACTGGTTTAAATGTTAACTTTAGCAGCCATCAAACTTAATACCAAGTAACATCCTACAAATAGAATTTATATCATAATTAACTACAAATAAACACGGGGAAGTAGTATATAATAATAGTTACTTTTAATAGTTACTTCCCTTGAGAAATTATAATGATTGGGGCTAAGCGGGACATAGATCCTTTTACATTATTAACTTTCAAAGTTAAAACATTTTAACAGTATCACGCTAGTCTAGCTATGAAACATTATTTTTGTTGTTATGGTAAACATAATTCATACATCATGACACAGAAAATATGAAAGAATATTAAGTGTTAGTCATTTTTCTCCATTGTTTTTCACGAAACAAAATCAAAACATTTTCAGATAAACTTGTTATGCATATCGTTTTTATCATTATAATTGCTACAACAGCATAACAATGATTACAAGTGAAAACTATCAATCCTGTCCAAGATTACAAACAAACATAGCAGACAATATAACTCATCAAACCTAAAAAAAAAACAACTTTTTAAAAATTCCTAGCCAAAACTGATAACAGAATTGCAATTTTATTTGTAATACAAATAAATATTAAACTATCATTTTCAGAGTTAATTCCTATATTGCACTGTACTCTTCAAGTTCATAAAATATTTGATTTTTATATATCATATTTTATTTAATGGTTCTATTCACATTTATCATTTGCTTTGCTTGTGTTTTTATTATTTAGGACCCTTAAAAAATCGGGTAGATGTACAAGTCAGAAGCATATTGTTGACTTATTTATCAAAACCCTGACATGATAACAAAATGGTTCTGTAAGTAGAGAGGGCAGACAATATAACTTTGACTAATATTTCCAATTTCACATCAGCCCAAATTAGATTAGTTAATTAAAATTGATTTAAATTAAAATTTAAAAGAGAATGTTATAAATAATTTGGGAAATATTGAATACTTTTAGGTTTTTGCTATGCACTGAGTTAAGAAAAAAGAAAAAGGAAAGAAAAAGGGATGAATGATGATACTGAGCTAGAAGGAAAGTCAATATGCCTGAAATAGTTTTAATGATGATGACAACAACTATTTTATAAAGTATAAAAAGATAATCGGGAAATAATAAAAATACAAAATCATTTCTAAATCGGAGTATTTAAAATTTATCAAAGATCAGATTACCTGAATGTACTCTTGCTGGTAAGTACCTCAGGTGAAACATATTGTGCTGTTCCCACAAAGGATTTTCGACGTTGGGAATGGCGATTTTCCCGACTGCCTTCTGAAAAAAAAAAAAAAAAAAATTTAAACTAACATAATTTGATGTTTCCAAGCTATAAAACAGATAAAATGGAGCATGATGCAAAATTTTTTTTTACTTAAACAAGGATTCATAGCCGTGAATAGGTTAATATATAGAAGCATGAGTCTAGAGAAAGACTGTTTTAAGGGCTTAACATAGGTAGCCTTTCAAAAGTGATTTTGTTCAACAAATATCTATATGAAAATGAATCCTGAAAGATTAGATAAATTAGCAGTTGATCTTATTTTCTAGTCCAAAAAGAGATAGAAAATAAATACAGGTAGAACAAGCATTTGTTTAAACTTAAAGAATCAACAAGCTGAATATGGGAAATAAGTATTTTGAATCGGGGAAATTTAACAATGAAAAAGATTAACACCACCTCTCAAACTGGGAAAGTGTCTTAAACATACAAGCTCAAATCAATAGCATAGAAAAACATGACAGGAAAAAAAATGTTTAGTAAATACATACAGGAACCTAATTGTTAGAAAATAGAGAAAAAATGGTCATAGCTTTGCATTTGGATAGGATGTTTACTTGCAAGTTTAAAAGCTGATGTTCATGTTAAAATGTTTTTGGCATAATCAATAAAAATTGTCAGTCCTGCGAGGTAAACATACTTTAAATAAATTAAATTAAGATGGAACAGAAAAAAATAGAAAAAGAGGGTAGAAATCTGTTCTTATATCATAAAGAGTGATATCATAATTTTTTACTCACATCCATTTGACTAAGAGCATAGTGAAATACTTGTTCTAACAACTAAAATGTCAAATTTTTACAAAATGAGATACACATTTTACAACAAAAGTAATAATAATCATAATTACTCACTAGTATACTTAGGCATTTTCATTATAAAAAATCTTAATTGGTTTTTGACCCTGGAGTAACCAAATATTACATAGTATCAAATATAGTTGTAGATGATCAGCAAAAGCCAAAACTATATAATTCTTCTAATTGAAAAAAAAATTAAAGCAGCCCATGTAAAATAGGTGTGTCTTATCAACCAGCAAATCCAATATTTTTTGACAGCTTAAAAGATCAAGTTTTAAAAAACAAAAACCAGTAAAAATTCACCTTTATCATGTGAAGCTTATTAGCTAACTTGTTTCTAATATATGAAATTACAGAAACCTTTCCTCAGATATATGCTTTATAAATAGCTCAAATTCTTCAAACTAGATGGATAGACAGTTATGTAAATTTTGTCTTCTAATATCATATATACATATCTTTCAAAACAAACTTTGGACAAATAGACATTTTCATGAGAGAAAATATGAATGCAAAGCTAATAAAAGATTTGGATAAACCTATAAAAAAAAGCAGTTTCTGAAGATTTGCTTTATTCTATAAAAATGAAAATTTTAATCTTCTTCACAAAGCGATAAATAAAAATGGTTTAAAAGTTTGTCTTTCTATGTAATATGCATATTTCTTAAGTATTGATGGTTAAAAAAAAAGAAAAAAAAAGAAAGAAAGGAAAATGCATCTTTTTCAAGAAATAATGTATCAAAGCATCTGAAAATTATCCAAATACAGTTCCAACATATAAATACCCCCACTACCCTTGTAAAATAAGGGCAGGGGAGTTCATGTATTTCTTAAACAGACATTTCAAAGGCATCTGCTTCCTTCTAAGCACTAGCACTAATGATTCACAGTGAGCAGAAATACTGACATAATTGTGTATCATTCAGAGATTATTTTAAAGAAAATCAATTTATAAAAACAAAAATAATATAAAGGTCTTATATTCAACTTTATAAAAAGGCAAAATTTTTATCCCCACCCTCAACTTAAGATACTCTGTACACAAACTAAAAATATATCAAATTTAAAAAACAAAACAAAAACTGATCCAAACTTTGCTCCACAGTACAGACATCTTTGTTTAAATCTCAATATTCCATTAAAAAGGAGGGGGAGGTCTATGAATTATTAGTATTAGCCTTTTAATTTTAGTATTTCCATGATGAACACAAAATATTAGGCTTATGGGTTCAAAAGATTAATGAGAAAAACCAAAGCAGTATGAATTTGGTTACCTGGCTGACCAGAATCCCTGGACTGTTTTTCTTCATTCTGGACATCATCTTTGCCTATGATTTTTGCAGATCCAAAATCTGTTATTTGTATGTGCATTTTATCATTGAGTAATATATTTTCAGGCTTCAAGTCTCTGCAAGAAAAGACAACATATATACAATAATTAATTCATGCTTGATGAAATTGTTCCTGAACATAAATTGTTTGGTAAATAATTTTTGATAAAGTTTACATAAACAAGATTGAAAAATATGAAAATATTAGATACATAATCCTAACATATAAAAAGAGGCAAATCATATTAGGCAAGGTATTAGTATTATCATCACTAATCTATAACTGGTGCATTTTTACTTGAGGAAAAAAGAAAACTGATTTTTTTCTTGATCTTAAATATGAAAAAACAAAATTAAGATATTCATTTTTTCCCTCCAATCTAACCATGTCTAGAGTGATTTAAACCTTTCTCAGTATCCCTTATTCCTATTACTGGCAATTTTAAAAATTATAAATTATAAATACAGAAGAGGAAAAGGGGAAGAAAAAGTGAGCAAAGTAACTCCTTACCTGTGAATGATCCCTAAACCATTGAGATATTCCAATGCTGTTACAATCTCTGCAGAATAAAATCGTGTGCAATTCTCATCAAAAGATGACAATTTCCGCAGGTAATCCAGTAATTCTCCTCGTCGTGCATAGCTGAGAACAAAGTCTAATGCATTAAGAAGCAATAACATTAAAAAAAAAACAAAAAAAAAAACAGCATTTATTGTTTGTGACTGTCTCACTGAAAGTTAAAGTTCCGCAGATATTTGGCATGAAATCATGTAATGTAGTAGCTATCTCTGATTGCCAGTGAACCTGTGGCTGACAGCAAAGGATCACAATCATGAGAACTCTCAGAGAAGATGCTAGAAAAGGTTACACACAAAAGTCAGTGAGCTACTGGTAGAGTGACAAGGAATAATTAAAATTTTGGAGTGAGTGAAACCACCCCTCTCCATTGGTGGGTGGGCTATGATGTATAAAACAAGAGGATCTTTCCTTTATCAACTCGAGTAGATCACTTCACATATCTCTACCTTTGAAACCAATCAAGAGAGAGGTTGTGACACTGATAATTAAGTGAGTCACATTTTTCTGTGACTACCTGTCTGACTTTTTCCTTTTCTTTATATGAATTCATCATCTTGTCTTTATTTCTGCCAACTTTCTTCAAGACCCTGCAATACCACATCAATTATATGTATGTTTAACAAGATATTTTAATTAAAATAGCCTTTATTTGTCTTTTGTTAATCATAGTTTTGAAATTAATGTTTGGAAGTTTATATTGAACTAAACAGTGTTTCATTAACTGAACTGTCATATTTGTCAAATATTTTATTAAGCTTCCTAGCTTCTTGTTTTCAAGCTTTTGACTTAAGCTGATCTTGTTTCAACCAATTCTAAATAATGTTGGCATTTACATCCCCATCAGCTATCTCAAAAAAACAAAACGGATAACTGAAAGTCAACTGCACATTCAGTTACAACAAATATATATTTCCATATATAGGCCCATGCTTAAGCTTTCTAGTTTTGAATTGCTACATTAGACATAGGTCAATAATTTTCACAAAGTAATCTTATTTCTTAATTGACAATCATTACTGTAACTGACGAGTAAAAAATGAAAACAGTCTCATGTTGCTCAGCCAAAACAATTCTTTATAAATTATTGTGGAGATTTTGCCAATGTTTCCCATTTTCAGCAAATTACTAGTGTCACTTCAACAGAAAGGAAATGTGTGTGTATATAGGAGGGTCATTCAATGAATAAGGGGAATTTTTTTAAACAAGCAAAATAAACTGTTTTTTCAGAATTCTTTTCTTAGAAATGTAAATTTGGCGTTGTTTTGTAATTGGTTTATAGCAAAAATTATTTTAATCCCAGAAAAATATTTATCTTAAGGCTAAAATAGTGCCAAATCAGAGTGCTCTAAGCTTAAACAGGGGTCTGTAATTGATTTTTTTGAAAACTGAAAAGAACAAACTATTTGAAATGTGAGGTGTACTTTTTTAAATAAGAATATCTTTACAAATGAGCTAAACATCGGTTTGCTACTAAGAGACTGAATCAAAAAGACAGCCCATGGAGTGGAAACAATACTGACCATCCAGTAATTAAAAAAAAAAAAGTTCCAACTACAACAGTCAGTAAAGAAGCTCATGCTGACAGTCTTCTGGGACATAAAAGGATCCATCACTACTGAAAAAGAGGCAACTGTAAACAGTACTCCCTATTGCCAACTCTTTAGGCAAAATCTAACTTATATATTGAATGTTCCATATATATATATATATATATATATATATATATATATTTAATTCTTATACATATTATATAATTCTGATGGTGGGAAAAAATTCCAGATGATACAATTTGCAAATAAAAAAATATTACACAAACTGATATTTGGGAAAGAAAATTCCATTAAAAAAAAAAGATAAGAGTAAAAACATTTGTACTGTTTAAAAATAATCAACCAATAACCCATGCCAAGTCAAAAGAAACAACACAGTTAGAATTCCTTAAGCTAACATATAAGTCGATGATCTGGTTTGGTGAAACCAAGATAGATTTTTTTCTGACTTTGTAGGTGTATATATGTATGCTGGTTTATCTAAAATGTAAAATAGTCTGCATGAAAAATAACTTAGAACATAATGATCACCAAGTCACATTGATAGTATGAAGTTCCCTGACGCTCTCCCACTATCTGTCCCTATCTTCCATCAGTCCAAGTAGGTCTTCTAGACTGCATCCAGTGTCTGCACAGAGCTGATGTATGTAGGTCTTTGCAGGTTGGCCAACACTGGTGCATCTATGTATTGAAGTTCATAAGAGAATGTTGCTTATAAGTTCACCCTTACTTCTCCAGCAGTGCCCTACATGCCTTGTCTGTCTTACTTGGTTTGTGAGTTAAGAGGTAAGTGTCTGTACAACTGTAGGGTGTTGCTACCAGGATTCATTCAAAACAGCATGTCACATTCTTGTCCATGTGTTTTGTTAGTGTCCAGATGGTGCATCCATACAGTAGTACTGAGACAGTCACAGCTTGGAAGAAATCCTGTTTTATTTCATCAGAGAGATTAGATTTCCATATGATCAATAAACTGTTCATAGCAGTCCAAACTTTTACTAGGTATATGTTGACATCACTTTCAGTAGATGAGATATTGCTGTTGAGGTATGTGAACTGTTAACATGTTTCTTTTAAGTCATCTGTACATTGCATGAAGGTGGTCACAAAATCAGTCCATTTTGTAAATGTATAAATTGCTGTCATAAAGATGGACACAAAGCCAGAGTCCAGTTTAGCATATGTATATTGTCAATTGATTGAAACCATGTCAACCCAGCTATGGTTATTTTATGCTTAGAGGTTAGGGAATCATGTCCATGGTACATTCATCTTTACATTTTTTGTATAGTTGTTTCTTAAGGGAGAGGGGGTATTTTGCATATGGTCCAATTGAATACAAATTATTTTTAAACAGATTTATTTGACCAATAGATGGGACCTTAACAGGTACTGCCACTATGGGTCAGAGTGGACGTGGGACAAATGGCAATGATGGATCACTCTACATTCCCCAGATCTGCAAAACTGGAGTCTCACTATCAGGTACAGTTTAGTGTTATACCCAGAACACCCATTTGTTTTTTGGGGTGGGTGGAGGTCTTATACAGTCAGTGTATTCTAAACCTTGTCAGCAGGGGTGATTTTAAATAGAATATATATTATATTTTTGGTTGGCTGATTTTTATGGCATATCAACCCTTGTAAGTTATTTAATGCCAAATCCTGTTAATACATATATCATAGGATTTGTAAGTAAATAGTTTGTAGATAACATTATTTTTAAATGAGCCAGAGCTCATTTGTTAGCATACAGTTAAATGGTTTCAAACATTGCTATCAAATAATTCAATTTAACATCAGTCATTTGTTTGTACACTGTTAAATGGTTTCAAGTATAGAAAAGGATTAAATATTTCTATTTGATCCATAGATGGGACTCTAACAGGTACTAGCACACCAGGTCAGAATAGACCTGGGAGTAATGGCAATAAAGGAGGACTCCACATTCCCCAAAGTTTCAGAACTGGAGCCTCACTATCAGATGGTTTAGTGCTGTATCCTGGACACACAAACATTGAATCAATGGACCCTGCAGCCCAATACATAGTTAATAGCTGAATTCTGGTTTCAAATTTTCTCTTTATAATGTTCAATCTACACAATCAATATGCTTAACTAAAATTAAAGTGCATTGACAAGGAAGGAGATTTTGTGAGTAAAATAATTTTTTTTCATCATTAAGCTGCAAACTCAGATATACCTAGATACACTAAAAGATAATATTACAGACCAATCTAATATTTAAACTCTAGGTACTGAGATCAAATAATGATGATTGTACATTTACCTTCTTTTGAACATTTTCTGGTCTTTTCAGTAATACAAGTAGCAGCATAAATATTCTTCCATCTATGTACCTTATGGGTGTACAGACTAATATCTACAATTTTTCATTGTTAAAGATATACTTCTGGGTCAAGATGATAAAAAAGTTATTATTTCATGGTATTGGCATCATAAAATAACTGCCACCACTGGCCTATAATAGTTACTATGTTTAGTGTACGGAATATATATGCAAATGTAATAACTATCATTATGGTACTTTCAACTGACATTATACAGACTCACAGAATTTATCAAATAAGAAAAATTCAGTTGAAAGTATGCTTATATATATATATATATATATATATATATATATATATATATATAGAGAGAGAGAGAGAGAGAGAGAGAGAGAGAGAGACACACACACAAACAAATCCATACAATTATAATTGAAATTAACTGCTGAAAGCATTTCAAATTAATAAAATACAGTCCTCTTTGCACAAAAGTACAGAGCAATATGATATTTCAACTAAAAAAGTAAGATGGGAAAAACTAAAAACTGAGTTTAATGTGGTTGATGCTCAGGTGAGCTTGTATTGAGACCAACAAAAAGGATACACAATCTATGTCGATGCAGGGTCATCTGAGCATCAAGCTACAGAAAACTCAGAATATATATATATATATATATATATACACACACACACATTTTTGTGAAGAGATAACAAGAGTAAAAAATGTTTTATTTATAATGATAAATACAAAGAATCTAAAATCTTTTCCACTATGACCCATGTTATAGTAACTCATTTAACCAAATATAATAGTATTTATTAATTAAAAAAAAGTGTATTGGGTTATAAGTGAGCAAATATTTTTACAGATGATTTTTAATTCAGACAAGTCACTACAAAATTTTATGCAATGTTTTTATAGATTTTATTTATATAAAAAAGGAAAAAAAAAAAAAAAGAAAAGGTCTAAGTCACTGCATATTATAATATTGATTTTATATAAAGTTGAACTTAGTTACATTCAGGTAAAAATTACTCCAAGTCTAGGTTAAAATAATATATAGGATTTTTGGTGTCTGACTTATAAAGAAGAAAATCTGCTCCAAGTCACCTTCTCTAAGTGTAAGTGAAATTCATTATTGTCTAAAACAAGGTTGTATTAAGATTAGAAAATATTTTTTAAGTGGTTGAGGTGAGGTAGGTTGGCAATGGTGGTTGGGGAGCAAATAAAATAAAATAAAAAATAAATAAATAAAAAAGAATAAGACATAAAGGAAATGCTAAGCTAAATCAGCCCAGATGATAATTGAGATTTAATATGAAGACATAGATAGAGATAGATACAACTGACTAAAAGTGGGCTGTCTGAATGTAATGGATGCTTGGTGTTGCATAAGAGGCAAACAAACAACGCCTGTACATAAGCAGCAACAGCAGGTACTCTCTCACACTTTTGCTCTCTTTTTCTCTAGCAGCAAAAAGGATACACAGTCTGTCTGTATCTTGAAAGGTGCAGTAGAGTCGGATGAAAAACGGGTGGTTACTAACACTTGCCAACACTTCTTTCTCTCTCATCACATACTGGGTTTTTTTCTCTCGCATGATATGCTTCTTTTCCAGCACCTTAACTGAAATACAACAGTGACAACAATGAAAATCAGTGAAATAGATGAAGGCATGTGCCCAGCAGAAATATTCCAAAACAGCAATATAATAGCAAAAAAACAAAAATAAATAAAAATTTCCTAGCTACCTATCTGTAAGCCACTAAACTATTTTATCAGGTGAAGTATTCACTACTTTTCTAGATACTTTAAGGCAATAATGTGTCCATTATAGGGAAGAAAGATTTCAGTCCATTTATGCACAAGATACAAGTTGTATCTGCATTCATCTTTCCCTTCAACTCATTATCATTGATTAATAATGAAAAAAAAACCCCAAAAAACAACAACAACACCTTATTATTATTCAGCTTATTTGTATGCATGAGTTAAGGTTTCCAAAGATCAGAGTGTAATATCTGTCCGTTTCTGGCTCTTCTGAGCTGGAACCAGTTGTAATTACCAGCGAATAGAAGAGATTGTCACTATGTATATATAAGCTTATAATCACATATAGAGACAGACTAGATTACAAAAAGTGTATGTAGGAAGTAAGCAGACATCAAAATGTCCATCATATATTTAGTATGTGAAGAGATATAGCAAATATTATATCAATTTAAAAAGTTCATCATTTAATACTGATGGACAATACTAAATATTATTTGGCCAATAAAATAAAGCTTTTGAAGGACCCAAGACTAACTTAATTTCTAGATTTTACCAATTCTAAGGTAATGCAAATTCAGATTTGAAAGAAATTCATTTAACACCACTGGTCTAATATAGACCTTATAGTAAAGAAACAGACAATTCAAATCAAATAGTTTTATCTGGAAAGGATTAAATGCATCTAGTTGGTTTCAATAAAAATAAAAACTCAGTTTCTATATCATTAGCATTTCTTTAGAATTTATGGTCAAAGAATAGGCATGAACCTCATTTCCTGTCTCACTATAATAGGACAGAAGAGAGTAAGAACCACTTTTATATAAGTGGTCCGAAAACCTTGAATGATAAAAAAATCTTTTATAAAATATAAAAAAAAATTTTTTGATTATAAATAAAGTAGTGTGCATATATTACAGAAACAATACTCAAAACATTATCAACTTTAGACACAAAAAATGTATGTATAAAAAATAAAAATACATAAGAAACATGAGTTAGCAAAAAAAAAAAAAAAAAAAAAAAAAAAGTTAAGAGATGATTTCCTTAAGAATATAAATTATTCTTCATTCATTTTTGCAAATATCTTATTTCAGATGAACTCTTTAAAGGATAGATACTATTTAGGAAAAAAAAAGAATCCAAAGAGATCAATTGTGCCTTCACCTTTTGCACAACATTTTTGGTAGTTTCTGCAGTATTTTGGCTCAGTTTGAACTCATAAAGCACAAGTGTCTGAATTAGACTATGTTGCATGTTCAACTATGTAGCTTTCAAATCACACATGGAATAAAGCAATCCCTAACATGTTAATGCACTAACTACCATGATACTATCAACTTCAGTGGGTAGTTTTGCTCAATTTCATCCCTTTGCAGAAGAAAAATCCAGAAACTAAACTAACAAAACTAAATTAAAAAAAAAAAAAAAGCAAAAAAAAAAGCTGTTATTGCATTTTTTTTTTTTTTTTTTTTTTTAAATTTCATTATCAAATGAAGCATTGACAATTATTTACTTTTTACTCTTACTTCTTTCCTCTAATTTCAGTTGCTTTTTATTAGTAAACTTAAGATTAAAAAAATACTTAAAAATTGTATGCACATGCATGAATAAAATCTCAAACTTTAAAACCCAATCCTTATAAGAAAAAAAAAGAAAGAAAGAAAGAAAAGTGAGGGGTGATTAACTGAACACTTGTTTTTGCAACACTGCTGCAGGCCAGTAAGTACAAATTTATTTACTTGTTAAAGGAAATTTAAACAGCTGACCATTCAATGTTTCGGCTTCAGCTATTCAAATTTTTTACACTAAGCTATTAGAACATGAGCCACTTATATTAAAATATTATTTCCTCTTTTGAGGGTGCAAAATTCATATAAGATTATTGAAAAAATTAATCACTTTTTCCCATGATGCTTTATACTTTCATTTAAATCAATAGAAATATTGTGGCTACTTGTACACAGTCAAGCCCAAATTATAAGACTTATATTTGAAGTGCTGTTAATTGAATTGAGTTTATAAAAAAGTAACAGATGAATAAAGTTTCTATATTTCTGATGTTTTTCTCCTTAAATTGATACTACTATCTTTTTATTTATGAAGTTTTTTTTATATTTTACTTGTTCAGTAAGTACAGCTATCATCTCCACATTTTATGTTGATGAGATTTTGTGTCACTGCTATGTTACTTTTTCAATTTACATACTTTCCACTAATTAAGAGGCAACAACAATGAAAATCATAATGAATAGACAAAATAAATCCTTTAATCATAAAACCTTGTGTCATAACCAAAGACAGAAGCTTGATGACTCACTAATTATGTTGTCTGTAATTTTTCTCTTAAAAAATAACATTAAGAAGATCAAGAGGCATTTCAAGATTTTCATCATCCATATTAACTAGGTGCAATTTTTTTTTTTTTTTTTTTTTTAATAAAACAGTCAAAGTGAAATGAATGGGGGGACCCCCCCCCAAAAAAAAACTGAACTTTTAAAACCTTGTTTCAAATTAAGAACATCCAAAGAATGAAAATCTAGATAACTTTTTACATTAACAGACGATCATATTGAAAAAGTATGTGCTGATCTGTGGACATCATTGTTTGTCTGTGAGATTTTCAACAAAATAGGAATCTGTAAAAGTTTGTGCCACATTATTGCAAAAGAAAAAATTAATAATGCATTGCTAAAAGTCTTCTAGCTTACACATTACTGCTTATCTGTAAACTTTTAGGGAAGCACAAGACCAGTAACCCTGCTCTCCAAATCTGGCCCCACTAAGATATTTTTTTTGTTCTTAAAGTTGAAATGTACCTTAAAAGGTCATCAATTTCAGAAGATAAAAGGGAAAATGAATTATGGGACCTGCCAACTATCCCTTTGAACAACTTCCAAAACTGAAAACAAAACAAAAAAAACAAAAAAAACAAAACAAAACAAAAAAAACATTCTACAAGCAGCATCAACAGTGGAGAGCACTATTTTCAAACAGATAAATCTCATTAAATCGTTTGAAAAATTTTGGTTTCTTCTGGGACACACTTCATATTCCCAAAATCTTTTTTTTTTTTTTCCCATCATAGAACGTGTGAAAGCACGTGCGATACCCTAGCCTCATCAGCCGCCAACCAGGGTGATAACACAGTTTCAGTAGCTCAAGGCGGTACTGCCACTCCTGGCGCTACCGAGCAGCTTTTGCCACCGGATAGGGTATTTAAAAGAAAATTCATAAACAATGTTCAATAAGAATGGAAAACCCTCTCAAAACTGTTGGTCATTTTATAAAGCTTGTCAAATGAGGAAAGGGGGGAAAAAAAAAAAAAATCTTTAATCTTGACAAGGTTCTATACTTTGGGGCACATGATCGATCTTGAATCCAGTAGAATTTTCCTTTTGTGATCCTATTAAGAATCTAGACATCTTTTATATGGGAACGTATGAAATCTACTTTTTATCACAAGTTTCCCATATAACCATCAAAACCAAAATAACAAATTTTACATATATTCTGAATATGATCTTTAAAAAATCTACTTTTAAAGCCTTCTACATTTTTAAAAGTGAAAAATAAAATCTTCGAAAAAAGGCATCAATAAATAAGTGGAGGGTGCAAAACCCACTACATAGACGAAAGCTGTATTTATAAAACAAAGAATTTGGAGAAAGAATGAAGAGATGATTCTTGTTAATATTGAAGAAAAAACAGAATTTTGCAAATATTAAATTTGAACCTAATTTTAGCCTTGATACCAGAAACAGGCAGGAAATTTCATTCATATTTATTGCATAGAGCAGAATATCCTTCAACATTTAAGTATTTGGCAACTGCATTGACAAGGAAAAAAAAAGACTTAAATTTCATATTGTTATTATTGGTAATTGCTAAATTATTTTTCTTTCTTGAATTTCATATTTACATGGAAACACCTCTCACAAATGGCAAGATATTTTGGTCAGAAAACTTTTAAAAAATAAGGTGGAACTGGTCTCTCTTTAACTGCTTGCCATGCAAATACTGTACCAGTGGACCCATTTTATTTCCAGTATCAGACTATGGCACTTTCCAAACATTTTCAGAATTAAGGAAGCAAGCAAACAATTTCATTCTGACACACACACACACACACCTCTTGGAGTATGAAGCACTTAACTATTGGGCTGCTGCTCCACTCCTAAAACCATTAGTGGACAACAAGCCTATAAAGGTGACGTGGCTACACCATGGTAGGAGATGAGAGAGAGAGAGAGAGAGAGAGATAAATACCATCCATTCTAAAATGTTTTTCACTAAATCAAAAGAAATTCTTAGAAATGTATACAAAACACTCTAACAGAAGATACTGGAAATGGGAGATTATTTACAGTTCAGGAAATATGAAAACATTAACTCCAACATTTTTTGAACCCTAAGAAAAGAAGTATTTTACACAAGTTAAATTCTTGAAATACCCATTTTATTTTATTTTTGATTATGCAGTAAATAAATATTTTAGAAGTTCATTTTAAGTTTCATTTTACTAAACTGAAAATATTTTTTGTTGTCATTTCAACATTTAATTAGAGTTGTTTCATTTGTTTTCTATTTTGAGTCCTACATAGAAGTAGTAATTACCAAATACTATCTTGAATTTCTTAGACAAAGCATCATCATTTTGTATACATATTTTTCACTTTAATTTCATTTGCTTTTTTTCTTTCTTTTATTTTTTTTGGTATGTAATCAAATTCATAACACCAGATTGTTATCCTCAAATAGTAAGCAGTGTGTATCAGAAATAAAGAATAAGTTTCTGCCAAAACCTTTTATTGCAACCCTTATCTTAAAGGATCTTGTATGATCTTAACAGGTATCTTACAACTAAAGATATGAAGGTCACTGTTATTCAAATCTAATTATATAAACTATTCTTTATTTCCCATAAACATCTAATATACTGTTAACTTTATTTACATACATTATATGTGTAGTAATATTTTTGAATTTCATAGATGAAAAATTTTTTTTACTCATTTCTTTTATCTTGATTCTGTTTTTTTTTTTTTTTTTTAAATTCCAACTCCCAGATCATATTCTATGAGGCTTACTAATAATCATGAAATGACAATCTGAGAATTGTGACAAAAAGCAATACAAAATTAAGCTGAAAGAATAAGTTCAAGATTCAGAATCATCAAAGTTCCAACAAAAGGAAAATATTAATCATACATAATTTATATTAGAAAAATGATCCATATTCTTCATTTAAATAATAGCTTCATTTGAATTTTTTTATTCTTCTGTTATCAAAAAAAAAATTCATGTCAATCTAAATCAGACGAAAAAAAAAGAAGAGAAGCACAAATCTATAATTGGAAGTCTTAATGTGACTATGAATAAAAAAAAATAAAATAAAAAAAAAGATTAAATTATTAACAATGATTTTAGTCTATTAAATGAAAATAATCTTCAGAAACCAAAGTACTTAATTTTATATTATATTAATGGGTTAGTAATAAAATTGATTGCATTCAACTCCTACACCAAACATGACACCTTTAAAAATTGTTTACTTAATTACTAATTTTGATAAGGCCTATAACATTATACTTCAAACTGTCATTGTATAATTATTCAAGCTTTTGGAATCTAAATAACAGAACAACAGTTCATTTTATATTACCTTCTTATATATTTAGATAAAAAAAAAATGAAACTTACTTGCATATTCTTTATCTGTGCTAATTTCTTTTGCCAAATACACCTAGAATTAAAAGAATAAAATTCAAAACATTTAAAAACAAAAAGAAGCTTGAAAGTCTTCAATAAAATTTATGTCTTTAAAATGTAAACAACTCATGATGATATCAAAGAAAAACTTTTTTGCTTTTAATTGTAGAGGAAAATGATTGGAGATGTAACTGACTTTTTCTCTTCACTTTTGTGAAAAGTACAAGAAAAATCCATACTAAAATTATAAACATGCACAAAATTTGACCCCCACCTTTTAATGAGTGCAAATTGAAAATAGAAGAACTTGTAACAAATGAAATCATACAATCCTTTAGGTTACTTTAAAATTTGCCAAAATCCAATTCACTAAAGAAAATAAATAACCAGACTTGGCCAAAATGGACATTAAAAAATTTATTTATCTTCAAGAATACAGAATCATATTACAAATGAGCTGTTAATTGAAAAGGTTTTTTTATATACAAAGCACAATTTCTTAAACTGAGTATGAGAAATTCATCAAGTAAATTTCATCATTTGACTACAGATGATCTTAAAGATCAATTTGTAACCACAGATGCAACTGAAATTTTAGTTTTAAAAGTGACCAAAGCAGAGAAAACAGTTCTAAAAAAATAAATAAATGATAAAGCCCCAAGTGTTCTATCAGCTGACAAGATGAAGGCATAATTTTGTTTTGATTTGGAAAGAGTCTTGCAAGTTCTCTTACCTTCTGAAAGGCAAGGCAACTGGATAACAATTGATAAACTTCAGGAGAATATCAAAGGCAAATGTTATAAAAAATTCATAAAAAGTTTCCTTCTTTATGCACTCAGATTAAATATCAACAGAAACTTAACAGCAACTTTAGATCAAACAGGCTAACTATTTTATTTTCTCATCGTGTCATTTAACTTCAATGAAATATAGTAAGAACAATAAAAACCTTGGCTGGTATACATTACGAAAATGACAGCAAAATTTGTTTCTTTTCTTTCAGTTCTAAAAAGAAAAGAATCTTTTTTTAGTTGATTCAATTCATAATGATTGGAAGAAGTGCCGAGAATCTAAAAATGTATTAAGAGGGGAAAAATGACATTCTGATTTTTTAAGCTTTGAAATGGAAAGCAAGCTCATTCTGTAGGCCAATTTATGAGTAATGTTAATTAGATACTCACTAAACATTATGGCCTTGTGCCAAATAAATATAAGCTAAGTAAATAACTAAGGCACCTATAGTATAGTGAAAGCTAATAAACTCAGTTAGCTGACCAACTTGCAAAGGTAGTGAGTTTCATCTTCAGTGCCTTTTACTATTGGGGCCAAAATGAAAAAAATAATTCTTTAATTATACTCAATTAACCTTTGTATACCTTTAAATTTTTTATTCTTTTAAAATTAAACCAGGCTTCTATATCTATCTCAAAACAAGTCTTATTACATAAGTTTGGAGAGAGATAAATATGAGGTCTGTTTGGAACATACCCAGTAGTTTTGAATATCTAGGGAACCCATTGTGTAACCTTGCTTTAATTTGCAATCAATCAAAAGGGACTTTAAAGTGCATGTGTGAACAGACATTTTTACACAGTGAGAGAACAAGTGAGCTTATATACTGTGTGACCATTGCATTCACAATGATCAAATGAGTACATTCTATATATCTCATGCAGGTTTTCAAGCAAACCACTGAATCACACAGGATTGTCAGCACCTGTATACAATTATTTAGATAAGTAGAAGGGATGCTGTTATAAGGGTGTAAGATCCCAAGGAAAGTACTTTGAAGAAGACTAAGACATCATTGCCCTCAGTAAATTTATTTTCCCATTTTAATTAATATTAAATGATTAAATACTTTTTGAACAATTCATGTATAATATCTTTTAGATATTGCTGATGTTGATTTATGAACATTTAAAGAAGAATCTATGTATTTACCCAAATCTCCTGCTACAGGCAGAATGTGACACAAGGTCAATATTTAAGCAAAGTAAAACTGATTAGAATTCAAAGTTTTTCTTCTAAATTGGTTGCCTTACAAAGGCTAAAGAACCCAGTCTACCCTACTATTTATCCATAGCTGGCTTAAAGAGAACAGATGGATTTATGCCTTTCCCAAAAGTATAAGCCAAGTGAAATGTAAACAGTTTCGTCCAGGTTTTGAACTTGGGTCACTGATTCCATTTCCTATGATGATAACTGTTATGCTAAGCTTTAAAGAGGAATGTATTATAGCTTACAGAGTTATAAATATTACACATATATACAGCATATGTATGTATGTGCATGCATGTATATAAAATAAAAAAACTCAATTACTCCAGTAGACTTTTATAACTAGCTACTCTTAAATAACACAAACTGCAGATGTTATCATATGATTCATTTTTCTTCCTGCATATAAGCAACATTTGAAATATAATCAATATGAGCTTGTGTGTGTGTGTGTGTGTGTATGTATGTATCATTACCAAATCCAAGAGAGTTGAAATAGTTTAAGGACATTGTTATTGTACACAGCTCAAATTAAACTGAAAAATGTCCAGTCCATAATGAAAATGTATAGTTAATGCCCTGCAATTATGATAAATCATCAGACAGTTATAGAATCAACTAAAAAAAAATCTGATCTGAAATCTATTAAAGGTTTTGATGATTTAAAAAGTATATAGACCAACATTTGCAGACATGATTCACAAAAGGTACTTGCATAAAGAGTTCAGTGTAATATTTCTCTTAATATAAAGCTGAGATGAAATAGCAGTCATTAGAATGTTGCTTGTGTGGTTTATAAACAAAATAAGAGATTTGTTATCAGGGTTGTGCAACCTGAACAAATTATTTTAGTTATTTTAGAATTAAAGGTTTCGAGTCATTGTCAAGAAATTTGTTTATTAGAACCAACATTCATATCTTTGTGTTTAGTCCTTCACTAGGGTAAGTTAATGACTAGTAACAAACAATAATAAAAATTGGTCAATAAAAATAAGGCATAATTTATTTTGTAACAACTTTATATACTTTCTACCCCTAAGAAAAGTTACCCTCATATTAATCATATTTTATCAGAAAGCTATCAAGTAATCATTCTCTTATGTTGACCAATTAATCAATCAATCAATCAAATTTTGTTCTCTACTCAGAAAATGGGTATAGGAAGAAAAAAGTATGGTAAAATGATCAAGTCCCTTTTTGGGAAGTAGAGTTGTGTCCCCTACTTCTATTTAAGATTTTTTCCTGTTATTTTTTTAATAAACTAAATTTTTGGTATTCATCAATTTTTAGTAGAAAAAAAAAATCATTGACTATGTGGCAAGAAATATTAGTCCTATCTTTGACTTTTATGAATATGCACTAAACTTACTTTAATCATATAGAATATACTAACAATAAAATCTTGTCAAAATCCCCAAAGAAATAGATACATGAGAAAAATAGCAAATTTATGAATCACAGTTGCTAGTGTTGAAAATTTCTTTACTTTGAACTGACTGATAAGATATTTCTTGGGTAGGGAATTACACATTAAGATTGATAGTATATAGGAACTGGGAATGCATGGAGAGAGTAACATCTTCCACAAAAACGAATATATATTTGGTATATTTTATCTAATAGCACAATAATCCCTAATGGATTATTGAAAGCCAAAATTTGATTCATTTGTAAATGATTGATTAGAATCATAACGATATTTTCAACATTCTACTGCAATCATTTTTTTTTTAAATCACATTTTAATTTCTTCAAAAAATTATTTATAATAATTATAATCATTAGTTTGCACAGTTACAAAGTTTTAAGTATTCCTACCTAAAACTAATAATCTATACACAATTACATGGTTTCAGGTAAGTATTCTTATACAATACTAATAATTTAAAAACTATTTATTTCACTCATAGATGGGAACCTAACAGATACTACCACTCTGGTTGGTTGGGTTTGTTTGTTTAATGGCATATCAACGTTTGTAGGTACGTACCATTCTAGGTCAGAGCGGACCTGGAAGTAATAGTAAGGAGAGACTCTACACTTCCCAGCGCTCCAGAACTGGAGCCTCATCATCAGATACAGTTTAGTATCATATCCAGGACATCCATTTGGTAGAACTGGAGGAGAGATTTTACCTCCACTGGAGAGAATAGTTTGGTTTATGGTACATCAACCTCAGAGGGTCATTTAATGCCAACAGAAGTACAGATATAAAATAATCATTCTTTGTAGAAAGATAGTTTGCCAGAATCTGTAGAGAATGTAGTCAGTGTATTCTAAGCCCCTAATGATGGAACACACACACATTATATATATTTAAAAAAACAAAAACAAAAAACAAGAAATTTAGAAATAGTATTCCATTTCCATAATAGATCTGTTTTGCTTATTCAAGCTTGTCAAATGGAATTTAATATATACAATGTCACGTGATATCCCACTGAGACGATGGAAGTGGGATGACTACTATCCTCTCGTTTGAATTAACAGTAGCAAGCCGTCAAAGAATGACTGTTAAGAAAGAATATGGGTCACAGGGGAGACCAGATGTTTATACTTGGTGACCTCACTCGGGTTGCCTGACACTGGAAGGTAGAAGCCAAACGATTGGCTGGGACCCTAAAACGGAAGTGGGGACTCCCTCCCGTCAGCGAAAAAACGAAAAGAAAAGGTTAGTTTTTGGACATGGTTCGTGGTGGATGGAACCAAAAGCCAAGTACTCCGGGTAAACGAAGACGAACAAAAAAATATCTCGGACACGAATGACCCAAGTTCTTCAAGCCAGTATTGAAAATAAGAAAAGGTTTGTCAGCCCGTAAAAGAAGAAAGATTCTCCACAGGAATCCATCTAAATAAGATAAGTGACTTTGGGACCATTTCTCCTTATACCAAATTTTATATACCACTCTCTCTCTCTCTCTCTCTCTCTCTCAAATTGAAGGAAAATGAAAGAAAAGAAAAGAAGAAAGACATTTATGTTCATGGACTGTTCATTTATTATATATTTGACACTTTGACAGTGTATATCTATGTCTAGTAAAAGATTGATATATTTTAATGTTCCCACATGGTCTAAGTTGTTATTTGTAGCGTCTGCTACGAATTTGTTACTTCATGTTTCCTTTTCAGCTTCTGTTCGCCTTATGTTATCTTGCTTAAAATTGTCCTATAAATTCCTTTAAAATATCACACGGGAAACCGGAGTTGCCGACTACTACAATATAATATTATTACGTCTCAACCTAGAGGTCCATATCTTCCATTGTCTAGGGGGAGGAAGGAAAGCAACCTGGTGGGTGTGTGGATAGTGTGAAATTTGGAACCCCTTGCCAACGGCGGTCAGTCTAGCCCTAAATTAATCCCTCACATAATATGCCAGTTCTTATATGCCTGAGAGAAAAACTCTGAACGAGTACTTTTTCTACAAGGGATCAAGTGCCAACCTACCCCGTCTTCACACGTGCGAAAATAAAACCCCGTTTTGGGATAAAAGTAAAATTCTTCGCGTCACAACAATTAATAATCTACCTGAAAGTAAAAACAGTAAAGAAAATACTCCAGTTCTAAGTTGTTAATTGTACATCATATCCAAAAAGAAGATGCAGTCAGTTTCTTATATGCTTCTTTATATGATTAAAATTTACATAAAAAATGAAAACTATGAAACAATATGCAATAGTTTCTAATATCAGCCAAATAGAGGCACAGATAAAAATAAAAGAAACTTATTTTATTCAAGTATGTCGCATCATTTATGGAAACTATCATTTATCATGTCGAAATTTCTGAAATGAAGAGGAGTTATTTATATTATTTGGACTATTGTCCTTATCTTGGTTGTTATATGCATAAAATTTAATTGATATGAGATATTCCAAAGTATGAACAGTGGAATGAAATCAGTTTACCCCACAGGACTGAATAAAAGATTCAGTTTAAAATTCCATGGAGGTTACCAAAAAACACATGAAGGCTAGAGTGTACACCAGTTAATATATTGTATTACAACCAAGAATAGGACACTATTCAAGTTGTGTAAATAAGGAATTAGTTATTTTAATTCTTAATTTGCACTTAGTTTCTTTTTTGCTCTTTCATTTTGTTTCGTCTCTCATAATTTTTTATATACTTCAGTCTTGACCTTTCTCTGTTGCTTCACACTCTTTTTCAAATTCTTTGGTACTTATTTCTTCTCTCCTTCTTTTGTTTACTCAAGTAGGGTTTTGTATTACCATAAGGATGGAATTTACCTTTATTTCATAGTGAAACTAGGTTGTCTGATTAAGTACAGAGTTTGTAAGGAAACCGATCAAAAGGATGAAGAAGTGGACTAGTTTTATGTCTAAATTATAATCCTTATTCCTATTTAATAATAGCTGTTACATTTAATATGGGAGGCGCATATCATATAACAGTTATTGCCATAGGAAATGGGATCAGTGATCAGAGTTCAAATACTGGATGGGGTTGTTTGCATTTCCCTTTGTACTAATGCCCTCAGGAAAGACATGAACCCATCTATTCTCTCTTAACCTGTAGGGCAGACTGGATTCTCAAGCCTTGGTCAACTAGTCTAAGAGAAGGAAAACTTCAAAACTTTACTTCACTTTAAAAATTGTCCTTGTGTTACATCCTGCCTATAGCAGAGGGGTTGGGTAAATAAATTTAATATGTGAAGTTTATATGTAAATATAACAAGTATTATAAGACAAAAGATACATGCTTTGCTTAAATTCTGTGCATAAAAAAGCATATTATAATCCAGTATGGAAAGATAATTTTCTTGGATATTTTTTTCTTTCCTGATTTCTGAAGAAAATTTGCATTGTGGTACATGAGATTTAACAATCAAAAAAATAACATGCCCCCCCCCCAAAAAAAAACCAATACACATTGGATGGAAGTTAGTTTACTTTAAGTAAAACGAGTTATTTAAAAAAAATCTAATGTTTGGTAAGCAGATAAAGCATTTTATGAAAATAGGAAGAGGGGATATAAGAGGAGATACTTACAGTTGAGAAGGATCCCTCCCCAATGACTTTTCCAAATATGAAATCATTGGGATATTTCTTGCCAGATGTCCTCTTGGCAATGGCAAGTTTAGAGTCTGCAGACTGGTCCTTGGACATTCGAGTCGGGGATGTTACCGCCGACGTTGTTGCGTCACCTGCTGCTGCTGCTGCTTGGGTGGTTGATGTGGCAGATGATGTGACACCGACACTGGTTGATGGTTTATGAGGAACACTTTTCGCTCCTGCAGAACTTTGTGACACCAAACTAACAGACTAGAAAAGAAAAAGAAAGAAAAACAATTTAGTTATAAAGTCTCATGATTAGTTACAAGGAGAGGGCATGATGATGATTAAAAAAGTTAAAACAGAATCTAAATATGCATTTTATTTAAAAATAACCATACAACTGGTTATCGTGGATTTTTCTAAATATGTTTAAAATACAGAGATTATGTTAAGGAGAAAGCTGTTTAACATTTAAAGAGGTATTGTGTGGCATAAGTTGCGAATATAAAAAAAAAATAAAAAAATGAACAAAGTTTAAACCCTAGGTAAAGTAGTTTATGTTCACTTTAGAATAATTCCCATTGAAAAGGTATGAATCTATTTTTTTCTACACTGAGACATCACTGGGTATTTTGATAACATATCAGTCAATAAGTCCCGGGCCTAACTAATAAAACAACAAATTATAGACAAAATTAGACTTCATTCATCAACATGATCTCCTTCTAGGGTGATACACTGATTCCAATGCTTCTCGAACAATTCGATGCCTTTTTTGTAGAAGGATTTATCTTTTGCCCCAAAATACGCCTCAGTTTCCGATATCACTTCTTCATTGGAGCCAAATCTTTCCATAGAGCATTCTTTTGAGGTCTACAAACAGCCAGTAGTTGCTGGGGGCCAGATCTGGAGAATAGGGTGGGTGCGGAAGCAATTCAAAGTGCAATTCAAGTAGTTTTGCTATTGTTGCAATCGACTTGTGACATGGTGCATTGTCTTGGTGAAAGAGCACTTTTTTCTTCATTTGTGGCCATTTATTCCATCAAACACACCAATAATGCAACATAATATTCACACCTTGAAGGTGTAATGGTTAGCAAGGTAGACTAGCAAGCCTGCACGAGTGAGTTTGATTCTCATTGGGTGCTCCATTCATGTGGTCTTGTCCTACATCTAAACAAAAAGCTTAGTAAATTTCTACATAATATTCATATTGATGGTTCTTCCTTTCTCAAAGTAATCGATGAACAAAATACCTTATGCATCCCAAAATATGGAGGCTAAAACCTTGCCTGCTGATATTTGCGTCTGGTCATTTTGGATAGCTTTCACCTGCTGCTGTTCACTCAGCTGACTGCCAATTTGACTCCAGAGTGAAGTGGTAGATCCATGTTACATTCATTGTCAGATATTTATAAAAAAACTTCTTTTTGTTGTGTTGAAACAGTTGCAAACAACGCTCTGAATCGTCAACATGTTGTTTTTGATCAACTGTGAGCAAACATGGCATCCACTTTGAACACAGCTTTCTCATTGACAAATGTTCATGCAAAATAGTGAATACACTGCCTTCTAATATCTTCAACTCCTCTGCTATCACACGCAACTTCAATTTATGATCATGGGACAATCGCCAAATTTGGGCGACCTGAGCGTTCAGCATCATTTGTGTCTGTATGACAGCATTTAAAGTCAGCATACCACCTCTTAACTGTTGTTTCCGATGGAGCAGAGTCTGAATAACACTTACCAAGCCATTACTTTGGTTGAACAGTATTTTCCCCCCATCAGAAAGCAATGCTTTATCAACAGACGATATTCAGATTTTTCCATTGTTTTGAAAATTTGCAACAGTAGCTTCACTTAAGTAACTGTAATTTATAAACTAATAATCTGATTAGGCTCAAATTTTAACACATGCCATTTGAAGGTTAGTACTTTATAAAAATCATATGGATTTCTTATTAGTGGTGTCATCTATATGTCAGGCCTGGGACTTATTGAGTGATGTGTTATCTGGCATATCATAATAGCTGATATAAGAATGGACAAACCACTCAACTATATCTTAGTCAGAAGTTAGAAAAAATGTCGCCCAATTGTCAATCTTGACAGAGTCAAATCAAATCAGGGTCTAAAATAATTGCAAGGGTTATCCAGGTTTATAGTTATGCAGGTACTGCCTTTACCAGATGAGCAATACTAAAAAAAGTATTAGTGTTGGTACAAATGTAACATCATATGGTAAGTTATGAGTTAGTTGTGGATGAGTAGAGAAAACTGGAGGTCCCAAGATCTGGTATGCATGTGTTTAATTGCAGAAGTGGATGTTCCTCTCACCTATCACAGGCAGTTGACAGCAAAACGTGATGAGGTAAAGACAGACAGTTGAACACAACCTATGAAGATGTGAGGCAGCTAAAGTTTGCGAGCCCCATTTTTGAAGGGGGGGGGGGGCTCTAAAGGGAGCCTTACACTGGACACAACCCAACAGACAAGCATGTTAGAAATACAACAGAAAACCATGAAGAAAATTCAAGGTCTGTGTCCCCTCTCTCTTTCTCACCATGATATGTTGCTTCTCTTTGCCTAGCTAATGCAGTCATCTCAGTTTTCATACTATTTCTTTTTCTCGGAAACTATCTACAAGTTGTTGTAGTAGTAGATAAACTTTTGGGTAGTGAAACAGTTTTTTTGCATTCGTCAACTTTTACTGCGGCACGGTCACAACAGGGTCCAAGAGGTAAGAATGTCTAGATGGTACCGTCATGGTACATAACGTCTCTTTGGTACCATTATGGTACACAAATAGAAAAAATAATAAAGTAGTAGGATTTTTTTTTTTTTTTTTAAAGAGGAAGCATTGCCAGCAATTAATTTTGTATTTTCCTTTATCTTAATTTCCCATTGCCCTTTTTTCCTTTGTTGAAATTTACTCTGATCATCCATCAAGAACATCATAAATTATAAATAAGTTGGTATGACCTGACATGGGATTGAAACCGGGTCTCCTAGACCATTGGTGAACTCTCTACTCATTAGGCCAATTAAAGAAGCATAAGCTCTGTGAGATTCAAATTCATGTTCCCTTTGATATAAGGATAAAGAGGATGTGAATTCAAATTTCACTAAGAGCTTATCCTTTATCATTTTCTATTCATGTTGTCCCTCATTGTTGTAGATTATTAGTCATTTTTATTGACAAAGAGTTAAATCTGTGCTTATCATTAGTACTTACTACCTTGTAGCCACAGTCAAAGCCTCTTGATCACAGACCTACCTGCACTTCTATCTTGTCTAGCCTTCTTAATTGATAGAATCAACTAAGATCTGAAATAAGTCGGACAATATTGGCTCTGCACAATATACCCAATTTTCATTCAAGACATCACAATCTTGAATGATCTAATATTGTGCATATATTGATAATGAGGACAAAGTGTTTAGAGCTGATTTTTATAATGCTTTTAGACAGATTATAGGCAAGAAATTCTCAATGCAAATAAAAAATATTTCAACTAGAATTCTATTTTTAAAATGTCTATATTAACAACAATTATTAATTTTCCTCTTTTATATCTCTCTTTTCTGTTGTCCTTATTAATAATAATAATAATGAAAGAAAGAAAAAAAATAACAGTTGGCATGAGTGAATGGATAGCATTTTTATTTTAAAACATTGGTACTGAATTGAGATTTTGCAAAATTCATTTTACAACAAATTTGAATAAAGTGATATCATTTGCCAGTAACACATTTTCAATATACATATAATAAATAAATATGCAAACAAATTCTGGTTGTTTTTCTAGAATCTGTTCAATACATATTTTTAAAAGAAATTTCAAACTATTTCGGATTATCAGTATGTTAAAAAAAATAATTGCAATATGTAAATCTATCAGGGATAATTTTTGAAACAAATACATCTAAATCTCTATCCACTCTAACTAATCATTACATATGTAGAAATACAGTAAATACAAAAAGCATATATTAGGAAATTGATACTAAAATTTTCATAGTACATTTAGCAAGTCAAAAAATAAAGCTAATTAATATAAATTCAAAAAGTTAATTTAATATTCATCAATGTTCCAGTAGAAAACTCATGCAAAATAGATTTATGTTTAAAAGTTAAAAAGTACATCTGGTGTTCCTTACAGAAGAATTGATAATAACCCACTCTTAATAAATTGAAAAAATATGCTATGATTATATATCGCATTATCTAATCAAAGGAATCTGAAAATTATTCACAGGGCTACAAATGAATGAAAATCACCATCATAACATGGACACTTAAAAGTGGAATTTGATAATTAAGAGAATTTTACAATTTTCAAGTGTGGTCAGAGATTAAGGCAAGAATTACTGCCAGACAAAATAGAGCTATTACATGTATAATTGTTGTGTTTTTAACAAGTTTTGTAAACAACAATGTGTAACCAAACATACTAATTTAAGAACAGCCCAAAACTCACATACATGGTAGTTTTGATCAATATAGTACTCTAAAAGAATCAAAACAGGCAGGAATTTGAGTTTACATGTAGATATCATACTAGTTTATTAGAAATAAACCAATATATTTTTTGATTACAATATTTTCCATATAATAAAATTCTTTGCTTTTTTAAGTTGATAAAATATACACAAAATAATCTAAATCACAATTCAAATAGAACAAATTTATATTTTGTGTTCTTTTGTTATAGCAAATGTCATGATAACAATACATCACAGATATTGAAAATGGATTTGAAATAGACAATATTGAAATAAATCAAACAAACATCCTTTATACTTAATTAGGGAAAAATAATAGATATCAGCATTTGATGTTAGGTACAAAGACAAGAAAAGATAACTTGTACTAATATGAAAATAGATCAATCAAGAAACACTGAGTACATAATTTTATCATCGTATTATGTAATTCAATGTCTAATTTGATAGAGATTTGATAAAACAAAATTTACTGAAAAAGTGTCAGTGATACCTTTCAAAATTAACGGAGGAATTGTTGGATAACCTTGTTACTAAAATGTATGTATGTGTAAATATCTAGATAATATAAAGCAAAAATGTAAATATGTTAATGTATTTTTATGAATATTTGACAAACATTTTTTTAAATTATGATAAATACTGTGAATAATTTTCCTCAAGAAATCTAAGAAAAAAAGTAGTTAAATAATTTTATTGCTGAGTATCAGACATTTTCACTTTCTCAAGTATGTGTGCACATAAAACACTTTACATGAAAATTTTTGATCAAATACAAATGTATATAGCAAACTGCAATATCTCACTTGAACATAATTCAAATCAAAAAGATATTTGTAAACACTCAATCTTTTTATTTTTCATAAAATCAATTTCTAAAATGGTAGAAAGTCTGTCTATAACATCATCTTCCAATAGGTTTATCAAAATCAATGGTATATTAATTGTACATTATTCAAATAACACTTTGTAAAAAAATTTAATTTATAAAATAAACTTGTAAAATCTCACATGGTAATACTTCCATTTAAAACTATGTACAAACATAAGATATATTTGCAAAACTTGCACAGATTGCAAGCTATTCAAAATTATAACATTAATTCTAACAGATTTATTGGAGTAGAAAAACAAAAAAACAAACAAACAAACAAGTAAAGCAATAAATTTATGGAAAATCTATACAGAGGATCAATGAAGCAGAAAAAACATGTTAGCTCTAAAAGTAACTTACAGAGTTAGAATTAGATAGGATGAAAAATTATGCAGAACAATACAATGAAAACAAGATCCTGGTCACAGAAAAAAAAAAAAAAAAAAAGAGAGAAAAAAAAACCCTTACTTTTGAAATCAACAGAAACAGAGAGAAATACAGAAATGGGACAGAAAATAAATAGGTCTTATCAGTTTTTAAAGAAAGATTTTTGGTACTTTTTTCAAAGTGTGAGTAAAGAACCAGGTTATCAAACAGCTTCAAATTCTTTCCCACTTGTGTGTGTGTGTGTTACAGTCTTAATGTATGTACATACAGAATTTTACAAAAAAACATTTTTGATACCTTTTCTATGAAGTCTGAAGAATTTAGTTTATAATTTATAATCACTAAAAACTGAAATATAAAGAACTGAATCAAATTGAAGACGCTATAAACATGAACTGAGATAAGATATTTGTTAGACTGCATAGTTAATAATTTTCTTACTTTCTTCAGTCATTCCCCTACAATTTTTCCAATCATATTATTTAAACAATGATGGCAACTATCATTCTAACTCTATAAATATCAACGCATGTGCAAAATATACAAGTCCTACAACTTCTTACGAATTATTATGAATGTAACCGTTTCCTCTGGTTATAGCTGGATAATTAGCTTGGATTAGACTGACAAAAGGTTATACTTACACTAACAAATACTCTTAGAAATAAATTCAATAACCATAACACTATACAAAGCATTATCTTTCTCTCACTATCTATATATATATATATATATATATATATATATACACACACACACACACAGATATATATATATATATATATACACACACATATATATATATATATACAAACACAGACATTTATATACACACACACATATATATATATATATATATATATATATATATACACACACACACACACATAACCACAACCGCATAGAACCCAAAATCAACAACATCCTTAGGAAAACTAAAATGGCTTCCGAAGAAATAGATCCCCGACCTCTCAAATATTGACCATCTGTAGAATCCTTGAAGGCGTACAGGCAAAAAACCTACAGGCGACATTACTCTGTCGACTTTACCTAGGCCTTCGATTCCATTCACAGTGGGAAGATGGAACAAATCCTACTAGCATATGGCCTACCAAAAGAAACCGTAGCAGCAATAACAATTCTCTACAGAAACACCAAAGTGAAAGTACGTTCACTGGATGGAGACAAAGAATACTTTGACATTGTAGCTGGAGTACAACAAGGGGACATGCTAGCCCCAAAACTCTTTATCATCTGTCTAGACTAAGTGCTTAGAACTTCGACTCATAAAATCATAGAAAACAGCTTCAAGCTGAAAAAGAAAAGAAGTAGAAGGTACCCTGCAAAAACAATTACCGACGCCCACTACACCAATGACAGAGCATTACTGATGAATACACCCAACCAAGTTGAAACACTACTGCATAGTTTGGAACAAGCTGCTGCAGGCATTGGCATCCATGTCAATGCACACAAAACTGAATATATGTGCTATAAATAAACAGGTGACATTTCCACACTAGACAGAAACTCTCTGAAACTGGTAGACAAATTCACCTACCTAGGAAGTAGCGTCTCATAAACCGAAAAAGACATCGACACACGGCTAATGAAGGCATGGACAGCTATCGATAGGCTTTCAATCATATGGAAATCAGACCTGACCGATAAAATGAAATGCAGTTTCTTCCAGGCAGCGGTCGTGTCGACACTGCTTTATGGATGCACTACTTGCACGCTAACTAAATGGCTGGAGAAGAAGCTAGACGGCAATTACACAAGAATGTTGTGAGCAATATTGAACAAGTCCTGGCGGCAACACCTCACAAGGCACCAACTATACGGCCACCTGCCTCCCATCACGAAAACTATCCAAGTTAAACAACCAGACATGCCAGACACTGCTGGAAAAGCAAGGACGAGCTCATAAGTGATGTACTCCTATGGACCCCGCATATAGCCAAGCAAAAGCAGGATGACTAGCTCGAACATACATACCGCAGCTATGT